>JARFJB010000218.1:775000-835000 GCA_036346205.1 Vesta saturnalis
TCCCACAAGTTCGATGAAAGAATTTCCAGTGGTTGAAGAGTTATAGAAGAAATTTAAAAGATCAAGCTTCGACGTTCTTTTTTTTTTTCTTGCGCTAATATGATAAAATACTACCGAACTCTTTGGTTATTAAATACTCTAGGTTAATAAAATCCTACAGATTTTAAATTTTTACTAGGTATTTGCTCTTATGCAAAATATCGAATCACATAGAGAAAACATTTGATTTTTAATAAATTAAACTAAATTAACTAATTTTTTTCAAATAGCAATACTTAGTGAATTATTCATCGTCGAAAGCATCATCATAAACTGTATTCAAAAGTAAATTATTCTAAGTTTTTGTTGGTTAGCGCGGTACTCTAGCAAAGTATAGGTCGTAGGTTCAAATCGTACTCGAGGTAAACTTAATAATAAAATTAATAATAATTTTTGTATGCAACAGTGTTTGCGGTTTGGAAAAATATTCATGGGTTCTTCATTTATACGTTAAAATATGTATTTGCCAGCTCTTGTCATATAACAATAGATTCCGTTTAATGACAAATGACTTTATTGATTGAAACATCGATAAGAATAAGTTTGAACCTGAATGACTAAAAAATGTTTAATAAATGTAAAACAAAGTGTAAATAATTGCATTCTTAGCTCTAAACATATCAAGAATATTAAACATACCAAGTGTGCCGCGTATACGACTATATTTTATATAATTTTTTGCTGTCATTGTAGTCTTATCTAAATAATTTTTGCAAATAACTAATGTTTTCCTTGAAGCATTAAAGTAAGATCAAATTATATTTTTAGATAAGATATTATTTAATATAAATAACTATAAGAACAATTTATTACTAATACAATTTATTATAAATTACTTATTCATAAAAGATGTTGAATCAAACCACCATTGTCGTTTAAACAAAGTTGCAAACGTTTAAACGATCTATTCGTGGCATTTCTAAGCAACTGTGAGTGCTCTGCATGATACTTCAATCTTTTCAGTTAGTTCCTCTACATTTTGTGGCATTGGAGGCTTATCGTGCACGAGGTATTTTAAATAACCCCAGAGAAAGTTATCTAACACGGTTAAGTCTGGTGACCGCGGTGACCAACGTATGGGTCCGTGGGTTCCAATCCATGTCTCAAATCGTTTATTCAAGTAACGTAACACAGCATTGGCTGAATGGGTTGGTGCACCATCGTGTTGAAAAATTACATTGTGTCGAGCATTGATGGAAAGAGCGTGATCTAGGAGCTCTTCGAATCTATTATTTAAAAACTCTAAGTTGTATTCATTATAGAGTGGTCCTAGTAATCCGCTGTCAATTACACCTCACCATACGTTGATGGAAAAACGTCGCTGGTTATTTACAGGACGTTTGAAATTTGGATTTTCATCAGCCCAGTAATGTAGATTGTGGTAATTGGTTACGGCATTTTGCTTAAATTTTGTCTCATCTGTCCAACATATTTTTCCCAAAAAATATGGATCGTTTTCAGTCAAGTTTATTATTCTTTGACAAAAATTGAGTCTTCTTGCACGATCGTCCTCGTAAAAACAATGTACTTTTCTGTATGAATATGGATGCATCTTCTTATCTTTAAGGATCATTTGAATAGAAGAGCAGGATATGGGAACGTTTTTCTTGATTTTTTGAATATAGATATTTGGATTGGCGGCTACCGAAGCTAAGGTACCAACAGTATTCACCTCATTTATCGCTCTTCTGTTGATTTTTGGTTTTTTCTTTGTTTGCTCGAAGCAACCATATTGACGCAAATTAGTCTCCATACGCGAAACAATTTTTCTTCACGGATGGTTTCGATCAGGAAATCTTACAGTATGTATACGCCTTCGCAGCAGCTTTAGCATTTTTCATACACTGAATATAAATTTCAAACATATCAGTCTTCTCATTAGTGCTATAAACGACCATTTTGCTTGCTGTAACCTTACATGTACTTAACCAGCAACGATTATTTGTTTGACAATACTATAGTGACAAATAAATTGTTTTGAAAATTTAGTCTGTCAAATCCATGGCTCGCTGTCATTTTCATATTTCACTAACTAAGAATAGAATTATGCACATCACATCTTTTTTTATTCTTAAATAAACTGAATAGATTATCTGTTAATCTGTACAGACAAAATTTTTATTTTCTTGTCACACCGTTCGATTCAACATTTTTTAAACAATAATCTGCCAAAATTAGATAAAAAACTAAGAAAACGCTTATGGCGTAACATTTACCTTAGATTAACACACATTTTAAGGTATAAAATAAGAACCCGTGAATATTTTTTCAAACTGTAAACGGTAATGAATAGAGTTTACAATTTGAGTATGTGTTGCTATTTGAAAAAATTGAGTTAATTAAAAAATCAAATGTTTTCTCTTTGTGCTTCGATATTTTGCACGAGAGCAAATATCTAGTAAAAATGTAAAATCTGTAGGATTTCTTTAACCTAGAGGATTTAATTATACCAAAGAGTTCGGTAATATTCTATCGCATTAACGCGAGAACAAAAAAAGAACGTCGAAGCTTGCTTTTTTTTTTAAATTTCTTCTATAACTCTAGAACCACTGGAACTTGTGGGATTTAATAGGACTTTTAAAGACGTTTCAAATGATACATCAGTGAATATTGTGCAGCAGTAAAAAAAATGGACAAAATTTTGAAGTGGCCCTGTACTCAGAGTTTTAGTGAAATAGGCTCAATAAAAAATCCTGCTAAATCCAATTCGCTTTACTGCAACTCGCTATCATTAACTCATCTCGATAAAAACGTCAAGTATTCAATTAAATCAATTTTCAGTAAAATCCTATATTTCGTTTTCGTTTGAAAACTTCTTCAGAGCATAAAACTGACTAACATTGCAACTTTAACTTTATGAACGAATTTTAACAGGTGACACATTAACTAACAACTTAAACTAGATAACTATGTACATATTTTTTAAATATAGTTATATGCAGGAGAAAAACTTTCCGTACCTTTTTTATTGTTACAAACATTATTATACAAAATTTGTATGTATGACGTTTCTAATAAGTGTCGAATTTTAAAATTTATAAAATTTTGGTATTGTTGTAGTCAAAGGTATGTTTGAAATTTATTGAATGTTGAGCCAAAGCTGAACTTTTGGTTTCACTAAAACATCCGATTTGTGTTGGGATATTCGATTTTTTAAAGGTTGTAACGAAGTCCTGATATAGGTTAAATTACAATTTTTGCAGGGTATTAGATAAATAGTATTAGTTGTAGATTGCTTACTAAATTTACATTTTAATTTTGAATGTAAGATATTACCTTTATTTTGTGGAATAAAGGCAGATTTTAAATTAAATTTGGAAAGTGTTTTAAACATTATACATTTTTTATTGATATAAGGAATGGGTACATACTTAAAATTTTTATGTGTGTTTGTTATTAAATAAATCTACTTGTTGTTTAACTATTTCGATAAATTTTTTTGGATAATTATTGTTGATGAATGCGGAAATAATTTTTTTGATGTTGGTCGGTATGAATTTTGGATTTGACATCATTAAACATTTGTGAATAATGTTTGAAACAATATTATATTTCATATGATAAGGGTGATTTGAATAAAAGTTTATAAAGCGCCAATTGTGTGTTTTCTTTGAAACCAATCAATTGACATGGAATTAAAAAAAATTGAATAATAATAATAGTAATATTATACAAAACATAATTTGAATTTAAAGCTGAAGAACATTTAAAAGATAATGAAAAGCTAAATAAAAATTCCATAAATAAAATTGTCAGTGAAGGCAATGATCTATTAATAAATTGGTATAATGAATAAAACCTAAGTGAAAAAGAATATAATTACCTTAAAATTATATATCCCACTACTCCGCAAATTCACTTTCTTCCCAAGATTCATAAAGCAGGTAGACCGTTTCGCCCAATTGTATCATCAATTAATTCTCATACATATTTTTTATCTAAATTTTTAGCAAATCCTATAAATCAAATTTTATTGAAGAAAGCTTATTCAATTAAAAATTCAATTACTTTTGTAAAATTAATTACAGAGAAAAATATTTTTGAGGGTCACGTCGTATTGTCATTAGGCGTAGCTTCCTTATATACTAACACATGCACAGAAATTGTTATAAAAATTATAAATAAAAAATGGACAGATATCCAAAATCACACAAAACTAAATAAACAACAATTTTTGGAAGGAGTTAAATTTTACCTTAATACCACCTTTTTTCAATACAAAAACATATACCAGCAAAAATTTGGCTCACCAATTTCAGCAACAGTCCCCTTTTAATGGAGTTTCTAGAAGAAGAACATTTAAAAAAGTTAAGGTTTAGAGTTTTAGACCATCATTATACTATAGATATGTAGATCATTTAATTCTAACTGCTCCAGTATCCAAAATTGACGAAGTTTTAAATATTTCAATGGTTTTTCATCCTCGATTAAAATTTACAGTAGAGTTAGAAGTAAACAATGACATTTCCTTCTTGGTCACCAAAATTATAAGAAATAATAATAATTCCATGTCAATTTATTGGTTCTAAAAGAAAACATACAGTTGGCGTTTTATAAACTTTCATTCAAAACACCTTTTCCATATGAAATGTAATGTTGTTTCAAACATTATTCACAAATGTTTAACGATTTCAGATCCAAAATTCAGGCTGACCCACATCAAAAAAATAGTATCCGCTTCATCAACAATAATTATCCAAAAAAGTTTATTATGAAAATAGTTAAAAAACAAGTAGATTCATTTTATAACAAAGACACGAAAAGAAACGATGAAAATTTTAAGTATATACCCATTCCTTATATGAATAAAATAGTATAATGTTTAAAACACTTTTCAAATTTAATTTAAAACCTGCCTTTATTCCACAAAATAAAGGTAATATCTTACATTCAAAATTCAAAATTAATACTATTTATCAAACACCCTGTAAAAATTGTAATTTAACCTATATCACCACTTCATTACAACCTTTAAAAAATCGAATAACCCAACACAAATCGGATGTTTTAGTAAAACCAAAAAGTACAGCTTTGGCTCAACATTCAATAAATTTCAAACATACCTTTGACTACAACAGTACCAAAATTTTAGAAAAAGAAAGTAACTATAAAAAAAGACTCTTACTACAAATGTTATGCATAAAATTTTTTGTAATAACAATAAAAAAGATACGGAAGATTTTTCTCCAGCATATGATTATATTTAAAAAAAATGTACATAATAGTTAATTTGTCACCAGTTAAAATTTATTCACAAAGTTAAAATTGTAATATTAGTCAGTTTTATACACTGAAGAAGCTTTCAAATGAAAACTAAACATAAGATTTTAATATAAATATTAGAAGAAATAAACAGCTAAATTGATAGGTTTATTTTCGGTAATTATAATTACCAAGTCTAATCTTAAACATTTTAGTTGACGTTTCGCCCTTTAATATGGGCTTAATCATAACTTTAATTAGTACATACATCTGCAAATAAAAAGAATATTTTGATAAAGGTATACAGGCAATTTTTTTTTAAATTTACTGAACAAGCATACAAGGCCAAGCACCAGAATTGAACGAACACTATATAGGTACAACTTACCGAAACAATTTAAAAAGGTTTTGTTTGTTTTTTTTGGTTTTATTGATGAGGAGGGAATATGGTCACCTCCAATTATATGTTGTAACATCAATATTACGGTATTTTTCAACACAATTAAAATAAGTTAAAGACAGGTTGAAAACGTGGTCGTTCTTTATGACATATGACAGGATGAATTTAATAAATGAAAATGATAAATTAGTGGATAGAGCCATCTATGTGAGACAGGAGAAGTATTTAAAAGAAAAAAGAAATATTGATATTGTAGTGGAAAAAATTTTTAATTTTTATAAGATTGAAATGTGAATAATTATGGTTATATGATAATACTGTAATGTATATTGCTTAGGTTGTGTATATCTGTCCGAAAATTAATTGAGTTTTTTTGTCGTTTAATTTCTATCATTTCAAGAATCAGGCGTTTTCTTAGGTTAGGTTCAATTTTTAAAATTTTTGGATTTTCAAAATCAAAATTGTGTAAATTAGTTAATGCATGTTCAGTTAAAGCAGTTTTTGGGTTCAACGGGGATTGCAATAGTTTTTTATAGAGTTTTGTGTTGTTGTGTTCGGTTTTAATATATTGCTTTGTTTGACCAACATATACGGCTGGACATGATAGGCAGTGTAGGCAATAAATTAGGTTTGAGTTTAAGTGCGGTGGAGTTGGATCTTTAAGGTGTGAGTAAAAGTTCATTTTGATAGTGTTTGTATTATTGAAAACAGGCATGAGGTTAAAGCTTTTTAAAATTGTATGTAACTTCTCAGATAAAGTTGTGATATATGGTAGTGCTACATATTGTTTAGTGTTTATGTTGTGGTTAATATTACCGTTATATATATATATATATATATATATATATATATATATATATATAATGATATCAACCACAATTCGATTCACATTTATCTAACTTGATTAAATGTAGTGCTGCCGATTAACTGGAAGATAAACAGTAAACCCATTTAAAAAGTGAAAGTAAAAGTATGGATTATCTGAATAGTAGCCTTTTGCATTAATCGCAGTTAATCGGCACTACATTTAATAAGTTACTTGAATTGTGTATATATCATTATATATATATATATATGTATATATATATATATATATATATATATATATATATATATATATATATAGATATCAACCACAATTCGATTCACATTTACGTAACTTGTTTAAATGTAGCCTTTTGCATTATTTTATTTTTTAATCTCATTGGCCGGTACTGTATCTAATTTATTCGAAATATAAGCAAGATTGGACAGATTTATTCAAAGTAGTTTACAAATAACTACATACAAATGAGCAGAATAATAATACCACAAATTAAATCAAAATATTTTTTTAAGAAAGAATTTTTTAATACACTCATGAATAAGGTAATTCATAATATATTGAGCAACAATTGGATTCCATTGGAAGTGATTAACGTTTTTAATACTTATGACCAAAGTATCCAATTTACAATGGAAAAGGAGGTTAATAATAGAATTCCTTTCGTTGACACCTTACTAATTAGAAACAATTAAAATGCAAAATAATGTTACTGTTATTCAGCCCAATGGAATTTATGAAAATGACATGAAAATTAACATAAGATTGTTTATAGTATTAGTTTTAAAATAATGTCGTATTATATCTGTCATATTCTTGTCTAATTTGAAAGCCCCCCTACTTTCGGCTTCACCTTAATTACAATTTAATCATATAATCGTGTGTAGCATGTAACGTAACGTGAAATGTTTAAAACTAATTATTCCTTGACAGCGTATGTACGTGAAAAAATGTGGTACATTCAGTTGATCATTGTTTCTGTAAGTGTTTTGTGGGTAAATGGAGATTTTTTAGAAGTTACCATTCCACAAGGTACTCTCAGAGGGAGTAACAAAAAGACATGGACAGGAAAGGATTTTGTAGCTTTTGTTGGGATTCCATACGCTAAACCACCAATTAGAAATTTGAGATTTGAGGTATGTAACGTTGGCAAAAATCTATTTAAAATTATTTTATAACAATTTCTTCAAATGGGGAGTAATTCTGGTTATGACGCGGTCATAACCAGAATGCGTTTAATCAAACCTCGGCGACAGAATTACGTTCATTTGTATACGAAAATCATGATGACTTTTATATTATTATTATTAAATTATTATTTTACTCACATATTGTTTTAAAAAACGACTTGGGTTTATTGATAGTATGAAAGAACTCAGTAAAAGAATGGAGAAGGGCTCTCTCTGCACGGGTGTTAAGCCCATTTTGCCCAAACTAAAAAAATTCCTGCTGAATTTTTGGCGTGGTCATTCACAAACATTCGAAATGTTAATTAACAAAATTGAAAGTAATAAAAAAGTTGTTAATTTGCATTTTAGTATTTTCATCCAATTACGAGTTTTAGGACAGTCATTAACAAAATCACTGGACGATTACATCTTGTCAATAAAAGCAATAATTTACGTTGTTTAAAAATAGTTCTTTATTTGAGCAATTTTTTTGAAATTACAAATAGCAGCAAATAAATTAATATACTATTTAAGTAGTTTACGATTTTAAACGCTTCTCATACTTTTTCTAAGAGATGCTGAAATTGTTTGAGGTAACTTTTTTATTCATAGAGCAATTTGTGTCATATTATACATAATAGTACATAATTGTATGTACAATCTGACATAGGTCACCAGTTTGGTCATTTATGTAAAATGCCCGCTACGTATGTTCCTATCTGAAGCAAGCAGAAATTGTTTCACATAACTATTTTTATATATTAGTTAAGTAATTGTGATGAAATTATATCCGATAGTAGATATTTGCATAAACAATACACGGTGGTTTACTGCATTTAACTATTTGGCATACTTTTTCAAATAAATGCATTTTTGTCTGTAATGTTATTTATACGCATACTGGTTATGACGTCAATTGAATGTGTTAAATTCAAATAATACCATTAGTGGAGAATGTGCTGTGCCAGTCTTTCACTTATAGAACCTTAACAAATATTTTTTATGTAACGGTGATGGGCTTCGAACGCACACCCCGATTGCTGGATTTCAATGCAGAAATATACCTATTCAATTCACCAGCTGTTACACGTCATTAATCGTATACCAACGCTATAATTATAATTTACTATAAAACTTTAATACAATTTGCATTAAAGCCAAAATGTCATCGTAAGTACAGTTGGTATTAAAAGTCATTAATCGTGTAGGGTTAGCAACCATATTTTATCCTTGTTGCACACTTTGCAGTACGTATTTACAAAGTAAAACGTAGTGCGAATATAAACTCATAAAATATCTCAATGTTGTCACGTCAAATTTTGTTTGCTTTGTTAAATTCACCGGTACGTACTTAACCTATTTGTTTTAAATTGCCTTACGCGAAACCGTACTTTTCAGTACTCTCATTTCGTTTGTGTTTACATCAACAACACTGTTTCTCTAAACCAAATTGTTATATTTTATTATTAGATTATTACATATAATAGGTACACAGTATCTATTTGTTCCTAACCTAAAAATATTATATAAGCAATCAGTCTAACTACACGTATACTTGATAACGCTGATTACCACGTCATTGATTAGTAAGCTTTAAGCCATGACGTACAATATCAGTAGAATGAGCGCACTTGAGGACAAGTTGGAGTGGGCGAAGTCACGTCCACGTGGCCGTGGTCATTTCCCACCTCTATTTTGACGACTTCTTTTCGAAGGCGGTTTTCAACCCTTGATGGAATTTCTAACCCCTTGACAGCATTTTCACCCCTATTTACGGTCCTTTGGGCCTTTTTTGGTATTTCAGCCCCTGGAGGGTAAGAAAATGCGCGTACACTGCCCGGGTGGGGGTAGTCACACGACCCTGAGAGAGGGTCGAGTTGTAGTCAAGTGACCGGGGAGGCAATAAGAGTCCAATTATTTTATTTGAGTCATAATAAGACCCAGTGGCTATTTTGTTTTTAATTATAACGTCATAATCAAAGCCCTCCCCATTTTGTTTTAAATTATGTATTCTAATAAGGGGCCCTAACGCTAACGTGTAAGACAGGTATTGGACACCGGAACTGATTTTCGGGCCTTCGCCCTTTGTCAAAAGCCATAAATTAATACAATCAGCTGAAGCATAATAACAATTCTTTACAACCTTCAGGTAACGATTCTCCCACTGTACATATCTAGTTCCTATGATCGACCGCTTACTTCGTAGATACAGCTAACCGAGACTCAGAGCTGGTACTCTCTCGTGAGGTCACCGGCGTGCGAAAGCAGTATTTTATTTCATCCACGTTCATCGTTATCAATGGACAACCATAATAACAACAATATCGCTCAATAGTGTGCTCACTATTTATCGAGTTTTGCATACAGTGATAGAAATACGTTTTACAGTTAAATTAGTAAAAACACCTATACAACAGCAAATATAACCAAATTGAAATCAGGCCTCTGTCAGTTATATAAAGTAAATAAAGTAAGGGGTAAGGGTTAAAATAAAAAACGAGCATGGTTGTTGTCAATAATTGTATTGGGAGAACGCCTTGACACGGTAAACAGCTGTTTACAGTCACAACGCATTCACTTTCTTGTTTATAACTGAATAATATAAAGTACTTAGAGGCATCCAGCAATCATTAGTATAAAGTAATTATTTTCACATCTAATGTGTCTGGTAAAATCCTAATTAGTTAACTACGTGAAAGTTGGAGTCATTGAAAATAGAAATAGGATGTTCACTTTCTTTGGGCGTGACAAAACTTATTTTTAAAAGCAGTCTTTTTGTTTGCGACGTCATCTAGTGCAAACGTTTTCTGTAATAGAAGTTAACCGGGCTCGTCGCTCTCTGTCTCACTCTCTTGTCTCTCTCATTTCCCTCGTTCCCTCGTTTCTCTCATATCCCCCTCTCCCTCGTTTCTCTAGTATCTCTCGTATATCACGGTTCACTCGTCTCTAGGGTATCTGTCGCTTCTCTCGCGTTCCTCTCGTCTCTCGTATCTCTCGCTTCCCTAGTTTTCTCGTCGCGCTTGTTTCTCACGTCTCTCTCGTATCTCCCGTCGATCACCTCCCTCCCTCTCTCTCTTTCTCTCTCTCTCTCTCTCTCTCTCTCTCTCTCTCTCTCTCTCTCGATCTGTCCGTTCCCCCCTCCCCCTCCAGTCAGCAATGTCGGAGGTTATCTCATGTATTTTTGAATTGTGATTGATTTTAGCAAGGTGTAAGGTAAGCCAGACCAGTATTTTTGAATTTTAAGGTGCAAGGTGTAAGTTGTGATTTGATTGACTGATATTGAATCGTTTGAGATTGATTTGCGGATGATCGACTGTTTTCCTACGCCGATGCCCTCACGTTTAGGGTGAGTACTAGCTCTGGGTGTCGGTTAGCCTTATCTACAAAGTAAGCAGTCGCTCATAGGAGCTAGATATATACCGTGGGAGAATCATTACCTGAAGGTTATGAAGAATTGTTAGCACAGGTTACTTGTTTGAGGTTGATTTGCTTAATCGATTTGATTTGATTAATTGATTTGTTTGATTTGACCGAAATTGTGTGATTTGGATTGATAGGCTTCGGCTGATTTCATTAATTGCTGACTTTTGACAAGGGGCTAAGTCCCAAGAACAAGTTCCGGCGTATTATACCTTCTTGCAGGTTAGTGTAAGGGCTCCTTACTAGATTAAAATTTCAAATTTCCCGCCAAAACAAAGATGGTCTCCTAGATGACCGAATAAACAGGTTGACTAAACAGGTTAACATCGAAAATTTAATTATGTCCCCTATTAGAATACATTTTCAAATTTCCCGCTAAAACAAAATGGTCGACAAAACTCATAATTAAAAACATTGATTAATTGGTTGGTTTGATTTGATCGAGATTGATTGATTTGGTTTCATATGCTTCGAAATTGGAAATGAAGGTCAACGTGTTGGCTTTTACGTAATTACCGGGTTTTCCCCAGATACGATAGAGGTATTTGAATGGTGAAAGTTAGCTGATTGCACAACTGGGGAAACCCAGTAAATAATTACTTTATGCTAATGATTGGGAAAACCGATAAGTAATTTAATTTCATATTACTTATAATGTGAAGATTGGAGCGAAATGAAAACCTGTTTATGTATCACTACGTTTAATTATGACTCATAATTGAAAACAAAATAGTGGAGGCCATTGATTATGACTCGTGATTAAAACAAAAGGGACTGTGATAGGAATTTGATTATGACTCATAATTAAAATGTGATCAGTAACAGGGGCGAAGATCCTTGAGCAAGTTCTTGTGCTGTATACCTGTCTTGTAAGTTAGCCTTATCACCCCCATTAGAATACAATTCAAATTTTCCGCCAAAACAAAATGGCCGAGGGCTTTGATTATGACTCATAATTTAGATAATTGGACTTTGAACTTGCCCACGCCTTCCCCCACACGTTAAGAACCTAAAGCAAGTTTCGAAGGCCTATCTTATGTGCTATTGTGAGGGTTCCACACAATTTCAAATTTCTCGCCATGGCCGAGCACATTGATTACGACTCATAGTTAAAATAATTGGACTTTGATCTACCCCATTCAACTATCCCCGCAATTTAATTACGACTCATAATTAAAACGACGAGTTTGATATGACATAATTAAAAACAAAATGGCGGATGAGTTTGATTATGACTCATAATTAAAATAATTGGACTTCGACGTGACCCTCCCCTTTCGCCACGTGACTACCTCCACAATTTAATTATGACTCACAATTAAAGACAAAATGCAGAAGAATTTGATTATGGCTCATAATTTAAAGGAAAATGTGTAAGGAATTTGATTGTGACGTCATAATTAAAAATAGAATGGCCGCGGAATTTGATTATGACTCATAATTAAAATAATTGGACTCCAATCTCACCCTCCCCTTTCCCCACGTGACCACTTTCACAATTTAATTATGACTCATAATTAGAGACAAAATGGCGGAGTCATTTGAGTATTACTCATAATTAAAAGGAAAATGGCTGAGAATTTTGATTTTGACGTCATAATTAAAAACAAAATGGCCGCGGAATTTGATTATGACTCATAATTAAAATAGTTGGATCTTGACCGCCCCCACACCAGTCACGTGACTACCCCATACCCCTAACACCTAAACCCAGGAGTATACTGACAACAAGGCTCTTAATACAGCCAAAAGCGTCCTAATTAGGAGTGGAAATGCCAACAAGCGCTGAAAATGCCATCAAGGGGTAGAAAATGGTCCCCGAAACGTAGCGGACCACACCCCAGGGACGGAACTACCAAAAACGCTCTTAATACAGCCAAAAATCCCCTAATTAGGAGTGACCTTAAACGTCTATTACGTACAAAAAACTGAAATTGTACCATTCTTTACATTGGCCATAAATTACATCATGCCTTATCTAATACAATGAGATGTTTTGTTAACCAAAACTACGTTTTCACTGTTCCAAAATAAAAAAACGGGAGAAATATGCAGGAAATCCAGAGTGCAGTTTCATAAGTAATCCAATGCTTACTTTCGTGATAAAATTTAGCTACTTTTCTCTTTATGTCTTTCTTTTCTTGACTATCAAACAATGTGTAAAAGTATGTTTATATGTAAACTTAGTCTTTCGGTCGCATATATAGGTAACTAGAACATTAATACGTATCAATTTAATTTAACCTATCCAGGATATCGACAACGCCTTTTCATAGGTATGCGTCTTTACTAAAACGTTGATGCTAAACAATGAGGTCTTATTCCAACTGCATTATATCACCAAACGAATCTGAATTCATATTACTATCTGCACTTGTGTCAGATTTTCCTAATGACATAATAATTCTTGTACAAAGAAAAATTTTGACACACTGTAGGAGAACATTTGGAAAAAACATGAAGCCATAATTTCTGAACCCTATCTTTCGATGGGGCTTTAGAGCTTGTTTGCTTAATGTAATAATTTTTACAAAAACCCCATACCATCTCAATAGGGTTGTATTAACGATGTTAAGGAGGCGATGGCAAAACTTTATACCCAAACATAATCAAAATATTATCAACTAATTTTTTTTCCCTCTGGACCTGGTTGAATTTTGTTCCACAGTTGATTTTTTGTAATTTTGCTCTCAATTGCAGCCTCGTGCGTAACCAATTACTCACACAACTGATCTTTCTTACTAGAAAATGAGGGTAGCTTGTCTAACTGCACCGAACAATACGATGCGTTATCCATCCTTTGATGTCAGAATTGTGCACCCAACGATGGAGATTAGAACCATTTTATTGTCTAGATGTCGACTTATATTTTGAGGTCTTGCCATTCTGATGTTTTAGGTAGTTTGCTGTGAAACCTAAAACCAAATACATACTCGATACGTGCACGAAAAAGTTGTTTGCGTTCTTACGTATTTGAAATATATTATGCATTATTACGACAAGCTCCCCATTACTTTTCCCCGTTGCACTATTTTTGAGGTGCTTACGGCACCTTAAAATTTGCGATACCTTTTGGCATTTTGTCAACAACTTATTATTAATTCAGTATGAGACTTGTTCATCATCTGCGTTACTTAAGTAAGACAACACGGCACGATTACTTTTGATGGAGCGGAGTTAAATTGATTTGTTATCATTTTAACATATGGGGATGCCAATAAAAGAAAAAATATCATGACTTGCTCCAATGCAAAGTAAGATGGAACAGAGGATATACAGATATAGGTAATTCTTTATTGAATGGTTATTTCCAGGTGTCTCATTTGTGATTACACCTGCATGTTAGTAGGTTGTGTGGCTTGTCAAATGGCACATTTATTATAAATCCTATCATGATCCCCCCACTTTATCAGGATACGTATGGCTTTTACTTGTATCGGGTGTCTCAATAAGAGTGCATTATTTAAATTTGGTGTATTTTTTTCGTGTATGTGGCAACTGAAATTTTACAGCCGTCACCTATGATTGTTCCGATTAATAAAAATGGAGCGTTGCTCAAAAGAAGAACGTGTTATCGTTGTGGAAACTTATTACAAAAATGGAGAAAGTTACGCTAAGGCCGCTCGCAAACTTGGCGGAATTTTTGGTCGAGAAAGTGCACCTGATGTGTCCACAATTCGAAGAGTAGTCAAAAAAATTGAATAAACTGGATTAGTTGTGGACAGTAACTCTCTTCTGCGTCGACGTACCGGTAGATCTCTTGATAACATTGCTGGTGTAAACGAGAGTGTGGCCGAACACCCGAAAACATCAATTTGGCATCGTGATCAACAACTTCAAATTTCACGAAGCACTACACAGCGAATTTTGACGAAAGATCTCCACCTTCACCCGTACAATATTCAGCTTACTCAGGAGCTCAAACCAGCAGACCAAGCAAAGCGTCGGCAATTCGTTCAATGGGCAATCGGGCAAAGTGAAGCGATTTTTCGAAAAAAGGTATCTTCACCGATGAAGCGCATTTCCATCTGAATCACTTTGTGACTAAACAAAAGAATTTGGGGCTTAGAAAATCCGCACGCAATCCAAGAGAAACAAATGCATCCATAACGAGCAACTGTCTGGTGCGGATTTTGGTCAGGCGGTGTGATTGGACCTTACTTTTTCGAAAATGTGGCCGGAGTTGCAGTGAGTGTGAACGGCATTCGTTACAGGAATATGATAATGGAGTTCTTGTGGCCTCAACTGGATGGTATGAATCTAGACGACATGTGGTTTCAGCAGGACAGTACCGCCTGCCACACCGCGCATTGATCAATCGATTTATTGCAGCAACAATCTCCAGACCAAATCATCTCACGAAATTCAGATGTCAACTGGCCATCAAGATCATGCGATTTAACATCGTGCGATTTTTTCTTTGGGGTTTTGTGAAATCTCGGGTTCATGCGAATAAACCAGAAACAATTCCTAAGCTCAAGTCCGAAATCCAACGCGTTACAGTGAGATACAGCCACATCTTTGTCAAAAAGTCATCAAAAATTTCTTGAAAAGAGTAATGGACTGTCATCAGAGCCATGCGGATCATTTGCCGAATATTTTATTCCATTCATGTCTTATCTTTAATCCAATATAACTATCACAACTTACTCAAAAAATACGTGTTTTTATTTTTAAACAAATAGTGCACTCTTATTGACACACCCTTTACAGGTTGTGCTTAAACTCTCCTTCCTTGTGCTGTTGCAATTATTTTAATCGGCAATTTCAATTTTAATTTCAACAAAGTTTATTTAAAATTGATTGTGTTAACAATATATACGATTCTAATACTAAGTAAAAAATTATATATAATACTAAGTATAGTGTAATGTTTTGTTGTGCATTGAGCAGGAGTCTTCGTACTCTTCACCGCGTAAAATGTTGCACGGTGTATAGCGTGGTGTTGTAGTATGCCTGTTGGCATCATGTATTGATGTTTGAGGGTTTACAAAGAAAATCCTCAGGCATCAGTCTTTGCGTTGGACCTTTGTGTGATTACCCGAAAAGCATAACCACTTCCTAACCGTGCGTGAGGATCACTCCCCACAGGTCATACCAGCACAAGTGAGATCGAGCGGCCTCGCTGCTTCATTCTAAAACAAGGAAGAACTTTAATTCCTTTTAGTGTTAGGTCTGAGCTAACTTCAGCCTCGGAAAGCTCTACGGGCACGACATGTATAACCATCTTATTCAAGCTCTCCTTCTTTACCTGAACGGTTTGGTACGGAGTACTACACCTATCCATATATCTCATCAGTTGAGGCAGGCTGTTAAAACGCTGCCATCATATGTGTTCCTTATTTTAAATTTTATTGATGAGTTTAAGCTAAATCAACGATGTTTATCCATCGGGTCCAAACTTTGGAATGCTTAACCCACTGACTGACTGAATTCTACCTACAAATTCGAGTTTGGGGAAGCGGGGTTAATATGACTCACAACCCCTCACTTTTTCATATGATTACGTATTACTTTTCTATCTACAGGTTTTTCTTGACTTTGATTCATTTTGTCATTGCAACTATTTCAAATGGACTAATCTTTACCTAAAAAATTTAATTTGGGGTTAATATCCCCCCCTCAATTTATCACAGGATTAGGTACTATTTGTGCATGCACACGCTGTGCTTTACCTCTGCTTTATTGAGCCGTTGCAATTACTTCCATCTGAGAATAAACTGACTCTAACGTAAACCTACGATGCCAAAACTGACATTAATTCGCAGGATTGCGTACTACTTTTACATGTACGGTTTAGAGTTGTTGTGCTACTGGAAGTATTTCAATCAAATAAAGGACTGGCCTTTATCTACAATTTGCGCAACATGGCATTCTTACTTTGCTTCCCACTTTGCCTGCACAGGTTCCGACCAGCATGTGGTATACTATGGTGTTGCAATTATTTGAATTTTACGAGCGACCGATAGCTGTCTGGAAATATTATAACTATAATTTGGTTTCTTGTGGCGTTGCAATGATTTCAACAGAACAAAAGACTGGCCTTCATCGCAATGTTAAGTACCATGTTTAGATGCACAGGTTTTGCATTTTGTCGATTTGTAGTTTATTGTACCGTCACAGCTAGTGCATTTGGTTAAATGAGTGGCCCTTATCTAAGAATTTAAACTAGGGGTACTGACTGGATTTTCAACCCTTCGTTTTATTCCAAAGTACGTACTGTTTATGCATACACGGATTGTGCTCGATCTCCCAGCCATTGCACTAGTGCAGTTATTTCGCATACGCATTGAGCTCATTCTTCTTCCACACGGCGCTCATATTTAAATATTATTGTATTCTGTACTGCGATACTACTACTATTGATACGTTTTGTGCTTCATGGTGGTGTTTGAGTTAAATAGATTAAAATTTGTAAAACTAGAACATGCGCTTTTTCAACATAACTCGGTAGGATGGGTCCTGATTCTTACGCACAAACTAATAATTAACAGGGCGCCTTTTAAACACATACATAAGTCACAAATTGATCAATCTACAGGTGATCTCGAATTTCAACGCCATAATCACGATCTAATTTTTTGCATCAGTTAAGAGAGCCTTTGGCTACCCAATTCTAAAAATAGGCACAATTCAAACTTCAAACAAAATAAAGCTATCTAATAATATAATATTAGTAGTAATGGTATTAATGCCCAATATTGTTTATTATACTCTATGTACAGTACAAATGAAGATACGTGGATAATTGCATTATTATTCGTGCAATACGCCTACAAGTTACTTAAAAATTCGTCAGACCTAAACATTTCGGTTGACAAATAACCGCAACACAATTCATAAAATAAACCTACATTAAAAAAGGTGAACCAAAGAAGGCCTAGAAAATATATTAGATAAGTTTACAGCTGGGTTAAAACACATACACAAACAAACGAAAGGGAATGCCAAATTAAGCCACTAAATCTGGCACACTAACAAAATCGTAATGACAGCTGACAATCATCTGTAATTACGTAAGGAAACAATAAGACACAAACAGATAGGTTACCCCTTGTTATGCTTAAAAACAAAACAATACGGTAAGTCATGTCCATGACTTTCGATATAATGATAACGTACAGAAAACATTATCAATCAAACTATGCTAGAATATTAATTTTAAATAAATTCCGAAATTCCTTATTAAGACAGAAAACTAAATTCTTTTCTTTGCTTTAAACTTCAATTCCTTAGTTTAATTAATTACTTACATAACTTACCTTTCACAAAAGAATCGTAGCTAGACTATTGTCAATCCAAACGGGATGTAATATTATTAACGATGATGCACTCTTGACAGCAACCAACGGTTAGTAACAATCTAAAATAGCTTTACTTTAAACTTATGAGCACACCGCATTTTACTGCAATGCTTGGTTTGTTACTTCGACGTCAACTCTCATATATTAAACAATTCAGCCCTTACAGTGCTCTACAACTAGGCCGCGATGCACTTTCCCTTACGATCCTTTACTACCGGCTTTCCTATCGCCAAATATAGAAATTACTACGGTACTAAACCCTATTTCTGCAAAACGCTAGTTGACCATCGCAGTTTACCTTACTTATATACAATTTAAGCACACTCATGACCGACGCGAGGCGGTCCACCCATCTTGTGTTCACGTCACGTTGAGTACTACATCGAATGTATTACCCAAATATTATCCACACGTGGCATGTTCACTGTTACGTATTTAGTACCACAGTTGAATTTCAAATTCTGGAAACTACTACGGTACTGTTATTATAAGTTTTTGTTGTGAACGAATAGGCTCAAAGGAAAAAATATGTAATTAAAAATTATTATTAATTTTATTAAATGTATAAATAAAAAGTTTACCTCGAGTAAGATTTGAACCGACGGCCTGTACTTTGCTAGAGTACCGCGCTAACCAACTGCGCTATCGAGATTCAAGCCCCAATTGATGTAAATTTTGTGTTTACGTATGTAGAACTAATGTAAATGCTAAATATAAAGACATGATAATCAAATTACTTTTATTAATGGAATGTGAGCCTGCAAGTTTTTGTTATGAACGAATAAGTTCAAAGGTAAATATGAAATTAAAAATTATTATTAATTTTAATTTTATTTTTAATAATAATTTTTAATTGCAACGGTACTGGTTTTGAAGTTAGTTCAATATTGGGAATTGCGTCGAATAACTTCATTTCTTTTAGTAAATTTACATTTATTTTGTCCTTGCAGTTAAAATACAGTTGTATACAATGACACGTTGCTAAGGTGGCATTTTAACCTCAGCGTGGATAACGTGAATGCATTATACACGATAATAAAGGAAAATTAACATCTATCGCCACTCGTGATCTAATCCTCGCAGTTAGTTATTTTAAATCATTGAATTAACGTTCTATTGCAGATACTCTGTTTCAAAAATGTAACATGAGTGAGAAGATAGATAACATACAGTTGGACAAATAACTCACAACTGGAACAGTTTGAATCATTTAGTTTTACGTTTTGATCACTTATTTTATTCCCATGTTGATACTCTATTTTTGTATTTTCATTCCGCTTACCACATTTTTATCCACATTTTTTCATCTCTTTTATCCTTTTATCCCTTACATTGACTTAGGTCTTGGGACAAGGGCCCTAACATCTAAGGCTGCGTAACAGATTATTGAAGTTGGTCCTTTGTAGGGGGATGATTCTTGAAATTGTTCTAATATGTAGAACCCCTTTGACTGGATATTAATCCAACATCTTGAAATTATGAACATATTCTTACAATCGTCCTAGCATGTACTTTGCTTTCCTGGTTTGTGCGTTTGATAGCCACTTTTTTTGTTTCGTACGTGTTTAGCTTGCTCAATTACTTTTGTTTGGACGTCTGGTTTGTTTGCTTGTTTTTGTGCGTGACTTTTGTGTTTCTGTTCATTGGATGATTCGTTTATTTGTTTTCTTAGTTCCTTGTTTTTTTTTTGTTGCGTGTTGCCTTACTATCTGGATTTGTATATTTGTGAGTTTGTAAGTTAGTTCGTTTGTTTGGGTGTTTATGGTTATGTTTGTTGACCGATTTGCTTTAGTTAAATTTTTTGATTTGTTGGTTTGTATGTATGGATGTTTACTTGCTTTGTGTTTGTATGTCAGCTAGTTTGCTAGGTTGCACGTACGTTACCTAGTTGGTATTTGCGTCTTCGCTAGTTTGTTTAGTTTTTTTGGTTTGGGGATTTAAGATGATTTGAGTTTTGAGGCTAACTTTTAACTTATATAACTATATATTATATAACTTATATAACAAGATACCTCATAAATTATACCACAAAATGGCGTTGTAACCTACAATATATTTGTATTTACTTCAAAACTTCAGCCAATGCTGAGTAATACTTTGTCTTTGACCGTTGATTGAGGAATCGTTTAAGATACGCAACGGTATGGTAATATCCGTAGACAAAGTTGGGTCTCAACTAGAGACGGCGCTAGTAGTAATGTGGGTCTCAAATGTTTAGTTGCTCGTTAACTCTCGCCGTGAAAGTGTCGATGTACTCTTAATTGGCAAGCGTGTTTGACGTCAGGTTTCTCCTACAAACTTTTGATTATTTGTGTTTTTGCAAAGCGTGTCATTTTTCAAATAAAAATTTAATTTCTGAACTAATTGATTAATAAAATAAATTTTGTTTTTCTTTATAATTAAAATTACATTGATTGTAAGAATTGAATAAATTAAAAAGTAAATTATTCATGTTGTTTGAAGATAAATTATTGCAATTATTCATCCTATATGATTAATTGATGAATATGCTAAAATTTTTCGTATTCTAATTTGATTAAATGCCATTAATCCTCTTACAATTATTGCCATTAAAATAATAATTATTATA
Source organism: Vesta saturnalis (assembly GCA_036346205.1). NCBI lineage: Eukaryota > Metazoa > Arthropoda > Insecta > Coleoptera > Lampyridae > Vesta > Vesta saturnalis. The sequence continues at coordinate 795,948 of JARFJB010000218.1, forward strand.
AAAGATTTGAATTTAATATTTAGTATTAACAGGACTATAGGGGCAATTTTCTGTGATGTTAATATTAATATACAGGGTGTCCCAACGATAGAGTAAAGTAAGTTTATGCTTAACTAGAATTATTTGTGTAAATATTGTATGGGCCATGGGGTAGAGGTAAGAAGTGTGCATTTTTTTAAAATATTGGAAGTTATACAGGGTGCGCCAGAAAAGCAGGACGTGAAAAAGTATGATTTTTTTAAATAGAACACCCCGTATTTGATTTTAGTTTTTAATTCTACGTGTCCATACAAACATATTTTGTCATACAAAAGATTGGCTGAAAGTTTTTAGTTCTTGAGATATTCGCGTTTAAAGATTATTATATAGGACATATTTGACAAAAATGATAGATTTTTTAATCCCGAATAAAATGAAATAAAAATATATAGGGTGTGCAATTAAAAAAAACTGATTTTTTTTAATTTGAGAATTTTCAAATTTGAATGGTTATAACAAACACCCTGTTGAGAAAATTAGAAATACTACTCGGTCTAAACGTTAGTATAATATCACTCATTTTTCACACGAAATATCAATTTTTTTTATTGTGAAATAACGGAACAATTGCCCATTCATCAACCCCACGAAAATGACCATAATAATCTTTAAACGCGAATATCTCAAGAACTAAAAACTTTCAGCCAATCTTTTGTATGACAAAATATGTTTGTATGGACACGTAGAATTAAAAACTAAAATCAAATACGGGGTGTTCTATTTAAAAAAATCATACTTTTTCACGTCCTGCTTTTCTGGCACACCCTGTATAACTTCCAATATTTAAAAAAAATGCACACTTCTTACCTCTACCCCATGGTCCATATAATATTTACACAAATAATTCTAGTTAAGCATAAACTTACTTTACTCTATCGTTGGGACACCCTGTACAATTTATTCAATCTAATCCTTCAAGAACTTCTGGAAATCAAAAATGGAACGGGGTTATTCCTATTTTCATTAGAAGTCGAATTTATAATAAAAATAATTAATGATTCTTGATTTATTATTATTATGATAATTGCTAATAGAATTACTGATGATGCAATAGTTTGTGTAATAAAGTATTTCATTGAAGATTCAGAGGAAAGTTTATTTTTTCTTGAATTTAAAATTGGAATAATAGATAAAACATTAATTTCAAGTCCTATTCATATAGCTATTCATGAATAAGAGGAAAATGAAATCAAGGTTCTAATAATTAATATTGATAAAAATAAAATTTTATAAAATTTTTTTATTAAAAAGAAAAGAATCTTTATATTTGGGGTATGAACCCAAAAGCTTTATTTAGCTTATCTTTTTATAAATTAGTATAAGATGTACAGGCTGTCCCAAATTCGAGGGCAAGCATGGGATCTCGCTTATTATAGGAGATAGGATATAGGTTTAAATTCGGCACTTTTGCTAAATTCGATACCGAGTAATAATCTGAAAAGAAGTTTGAGCTAGCTCGAATGGATTTGGTTTTATGCTCAAAAAACTAAAAATTTCGATTTTCGTTTTTCGCGTTTGGCCACCTTATTATTAGGAATTTTCAAAATTCGATTAAACATTATTAAGGCACCTTTTTACGCACAATACTAATACGGTATTAAAAATATTATGTGACGTTTCGTTTACTCTGAATCATCATCAGGTTTATTTTTTCTTATGGGGGTTAAGATATATTTTTGTGTCGTTGGATGGAGAATGTTATGCTGATTTTAGCAATATATAACACTTTATGGTTTGATCGACTGCGAACTAAAATAATGAGAAAAATACGAAGAACAAGATTCCGCCTTCTTGGATCCAGCAAGGAATAATTACAGTAATTCTACTTATTAGTTTGTTAAACTCATTAGAACATCCAAAAAAAATATAAAAACAGTTAAACAATTTAAAAAAAAACATTAATAAACAACTCAAAGAAGTAGGTCTATGTAACACGGTCATAATAGCGACAACGCAAATTTATCGATAGGTAACAATAAAATAATTACACAGACAAACAAACAAAAATTATTATAATAAATGTTCGAACAAGTTTCCTCCTTCTTGAATACAGTAACGAATTCTTCTTCTACAATTGTTTACGCTTCTTTGAATGGTTCGCCTGGGAATTTGACGAAGTTCATTAACAACCCTATTCTAGAGTTCTTCTATATTTTGCGGTGGCGTCTTATAAATCATATTTTTTAAATAGCCCCAGAGGAAGTAATCTAAAGGGGTTAAATCTGGACTTCTTGTTGGCCACCTAAGTGGACCCCTATTTCCCATCCATTTATCAGGAAATTCGCCGTTAAGATATTCACTTATTATCGCAGTATTATGAGGAGGTACTCCGTCCATTTGCCACCAGAGAGTCCATCTTTCGTTTAGCGGAACATCATCCAAAAGGTCTGATATTTCGTGTGTTAGAAATGCGAGGTAGCGTTGAGACGTTAGGATACCTTCGTAAATAATTGACCCAAGGAGCCTATCCTTCCAGATTCCAACCCACACATTAAAGGACCGGTGGCCTTGTCCTCGCATTTGCCTGTTAATTCGTGAATTTTCAACGGACCAGTAGTGCTCGTTATTACGATTAAATATTCCATTAGTGGAAAAATTGCACTTATCCGTCCAAATTATTTGATAGAGAAAGTTACGATTTTCCAGCATTTTGGTATTAAGTTGGTTACAAAAATCCAACCGTCTCATATCGTCCCCAGGCCGAAGAGTTTGACTAACGTGTAACTTAAATGGTTTATAACGGTGTTGCTTTAACACTCGCCAAACTGTCGTTTTTGGCACTTCAATAGTTTGCTCTATTTCTCTGGAATGAATATGGAAGAGGGAGATTTGCTATGCTTTTTATGGCTGAATATTCAAGAATTTTGTTTATGAGAATAATATTTGTTTTTATTTTTTTTTGGTAGATTATTTTTTAATTATTTTTTTTTTGTTTGTTCTATTTATTTCTTTTATATTTATTTGAACTCGGGGGACTTTACCTCATTTTCAATACGACAAGCTTATACACTTAGCTTGAAAAAGATTTTTACCTATTTCTTTAAATTTTGTAGTGTTTTATTTAGGATTGAAGTTGTTTATTTTTGTTCAAATTATTTAGTTAATTAATTACAGTAAAGTTAATAAAGTAAATTAACTTTTTATTATATTTTCAAAATATATACTCAAACAAGTTCATTAACTTAATTGAATATAATTTTATCTCATAATTTTGATATTAAAAGTATAAGAGGAAAAAATAAGAAATATAACGTAGTTAAAATTTGCCTGTTAAAATGAAAGGATCTTCAACTGGTTTAGCTCCAATTCATATTAATATTAAAATAATTGTTAAAAATGAACAAATTAAAATTTTATTTAGTGGATAGAATGAGTTTCTTTGCAATTTTTTTTTAAATATTGGTATAATATTTAATAGTTCGTTCCTACGGCAATGATTATTTTCAGTCTTTTAATATTTTATGATAAAATTTATTTTTTTAATAGTTTTTCTGATTCCTTTATGTCTTTTAAAAAATTATCTTTGAATTATTCAGTTTTTATTTTTTATTATATTTTATATATTTTTTCTTAGTTTTAATTCTACATTTTTTTATAGTTCAATATTTGGGTGGGATTATTTAAGATGTTTAATAATTTTACTTAGTATTTGAATTTGTACTTTAATAATTATAGCTAGAGGAAAAATTTATATTGAGAAAAATTATAGTGATTTTTTTTTTATTTGTTGTTTTAATAATATTATTTTCATTATTTATAAGTTTTAGTTCAATAAATATATTTATTTTTTATATGTGCGTATTTAATGTTCTGCACGTTCTTAGTGATGATCTCGTAATTAAAATATGTTGACTTCATGCTGATTTTGCAAGCATATTTTTGTGACAGCCACGTGCGCCTGAACTTTAAGGGTAGAATACCAGCTTCAGCGCATAAACTTAAATATATATAAATATATAAAAATATATAAATTTAAAATCTGCACTGTAGTTATTTGTACTGCGAACCTGTTGGTAATGATTAGCTAGTTGCTCGGCTACTGCTGCGGGTTCGTCATTAATTTTCAAGTTTGGGAGGCTTTTATTGTAACGTTTCCCGGAGATGGCACGGATTTTAGTCCACAACTCTGTAGTAGGCGTTGATGTTTGTAATGAGCTGACGTAACTTCACCATGAGGACCTTTGTGAGGTTTTAATCTCTCATCGTGCTATTGCTCTGAGTTTTTTAAAATTGATAAGGTTTTCTGTAGTGGGGTTTTTTGAAAACTTCTTCAGAGCGACTTTTCTGGCCTTAATAGCTTCACCGATTTTTGGGTTCCACCAAGGAACCCGGTTTACTTTGTGGCTTGTCCTAGGAATTGATATTTCGGCAGCTTGTAGAATCGATTCGTTAAGGTCGTTTACCATATCATCGATTTCCAGCGCTCTATTAATAGGACGTACCTTGTTTTTAAAATTGTCCCAATCAGCCCTTATTAACTTCCATTTCACGGGTAACATTACATGACCTTTAGATTGTGACGTACTGATGAGAATGGGAAAGTGATCACTTCCATGTAAATCATTAGCTACTTCCCATGTGACGTTCGGAGCTATCCGAGGGGAGCACAAAGTCAGATCGATCGTGGAAAAGTTATTGGATCTGGCGTTAAAGAAAGTTGGTTCCTGGGCATTATTAAGTAAAATGAACCCTGTTGTATCCAGTAAGGCCTCTATTGCTTTTCCCCTTCTATCATATTTATCAGAACCCCACGAAGAATTATGGGAGTTAAAGTCACCCAACAACAGAATCGGCTCTGGAAGTTGCGAGATAAGATTTTCTAAGTCAAGCGGTGTCCACGTGTTGTCTGGCAAGTAGATATTGCAAATTGTCATTTTAAATGGGTGCGACACGTGTACTGCAATTGCTTGCAAATGAGTACGCAATTGTGTTTCTTTGTAGACACAATCATTGTGGACAAAAATTGCAACACCACCTTTTACACGCCTTTCGTGGGGCATGTCACGTCTAATGCTCACATAATTGGGTATTTTAAATTTATCTTGTGTTTTAAAATGTGTCTCTTGAAGGCAAATAACTAATGGTGTGCGTTCATTTGCGATTAGTCTCAACTCGCTCGAACTTCTTTGACATCAGTTACAGTTCCATTGAAGAATACTTACCATTTTTAAATTAAATTTATGTATGTTATTCTTTATATTTATATTCAAATACTCAACATGGAAAATTAATTAATGGGATATATTCTTGTTCTTCTGGATGTTTACGTGAATATGTACTTATATTTCTTCATTGAGTTCCTTTAAATTTAATTTCTCTTGTTGGTGATTTATTTATTTGTTATTTAGGTAGTTTAAAAAAAAACATTAATTTGTGGAATCAAAAATATAAAATTTATCTTAAATAATTTCAATTTGTAAATTTTATTTTACGTTTTCACTTTTTTTTAGAGTAATTTTATTATTTTCGAGTTTATATTTTATGATTTTTGATTATTTAATTTTTATTGAGTACGAGTTATTAAGTTTAAATTCTAGAATAATTTGTATAATTATTTTATTTGATTGAATATCTTTATTATTTTTGAGATTTGTTTTATATATTTCTCCTATAGTAATTTATTATAGTGAGGAATATATACATGGGGAAATAAATTTAAATCGATTTATTGTATTAGTTGTTTTATTCATTATTTCTATATTTTTTATAATTATTTCTCCTAATTTAATTTAAAAAACGGTGTTTCCTTACCTTTTGCGGAGAAAATTGAAAATTTAGGTTTAGTTTTAGATCGTAAATACAATTTTAGTGATCATGTAAGTTACGTGATCAAAAGGGCCTAGATGAAACTACGATTATTATTTACTAATAAGTCAATAATATAATTTTAAGTTTAGAAAAAAATTATGTGAAGTTTTAATTTCTCCGATTTATGGATATTGTTTAATTGTTTATTACCCATTTCTAAATTACATTAACAGAAACAGGCTCCAACATCTACAAAATACTTGTTGCAGATTGATGTATGGTCTACGTAAATTTGACCATATTAGCGATTTCATGCAAGAATTAAATTGGGTTTCCTTAAAACAAGGTGGAAATTTCATTTCTTAAATTTTATACATAGAATTGTTATAACGAACAGTCCTGCATATCTGCGCCGCAAATTAATTGGTAGAAATGAAATTCACTCTAAAAATATCAGATATGTAAATAATTTTACCATACCTGCACATCGTACAACATTGTTCGAATGTGGTTTTACGTATAATGTGACAAAACTGTATAACGCCCTGGATATAGTTTTTAAAAATTACCCCTTAAATATTTTTCGTAAAAAAATTCGTGGTACGATTTGACTGTTAGTAATTTATATTTTTGCTTTATATTGTACATTTATAAATAATCATTGGATACACAGGTAGCTATTTATTTGGTATCAATTTAGTTTCATATATTGGAAATAAAAATATTATTTCAAAGAATAATAATAGCTAGGGAAACAATACCGTTTATAGTATGTAAGGTTTTTATTTATCTATGAGTACGTACACGGATGGCGCCGACCCGACAATGACAATCAGTCTCGTCATGACTCGTGCAGTCGAGTAATCAGTTCAGAAAATTTGCAACGATGTTGTTAGTTTACAATTCAGAAGCTTGTGGGTGGTGGGGAGCAGGGGTTCTATTAGAAAAAGACAGCATGTTGGGAACGCAATTTAACATTACACTTGCGTGTCTTAAAATTTTGTAGTCAATGCTTTGACTAAAATAGGATGTGGGTATATACAGTTGGCCGAAGCAAAGATGATAGCGGAGAGGGCGGAGCTAGCGCTGTCGTCTGTTTCAGAGTACATTCAGGTTAAGAAGTATTTCGGCGGTAGATTTAAATATTTGAAAATTAGTCTTTCAACCGCAACCTTAGTACTTTCTGGTCAATTAAATGTTGGACAATTACTGGATAGAATTAATAGAGACGTTGTTGATGCCAAAGAATTATTCATTACAAATGAAACGACAACATTTAATAAAGTTATTACAAAATAAGTATGTATATGAAGGAATCCATAACAGGTTATTACAAATAAGAAAATTTAGCAACTTTCTGTATGTCGAGGAATTCAAACACATAGCTAATAATATTTCGTACTTTGAAATGAACACTTTTCTACGATTTAGGATCCAATACTTCTAACCTAAAAGACAATTTATGAAAAATAAGATTTTAGCTAAAATATTTATACATACCTATTTTTACAAATACACCTAGCAATATTGCCTTGAAGAAAATAGATTTTACTAACAAGCAACGTAGCATAAGAAAGAAATTAACACACAACTACAAACAATTCTGTCAAGTAGAAATTTGATTTGTGAATGTACTAAAATAAATATTTTTGTCAGATTGGCTAAAAGTCTTACCGCTTCAAACACTTCAAATAAAATCCATTTAGTTCCCATAGTTTACAACTATCTTGTTTGCTTCTGTGAGCTGTATATACTCATCGCAAACCGGAGAATAATAATGGGTTAATCGTCGCAGTAAATTCATAAAAAATAAGTATTGAGGATTTATTTAATTATTAATTATTGTGTACTAACAAGGTATGAAAAGGATTGTAATATAAGTGTTTTGTAACTGTAGTTTCATATTATTTGAGTTGATCGGCCTGTTTCTGCATTTTTGCTTTTTAAGAGCGACGTTTAGGAAGCGAACTCTGCTTTCGTTGTCACGATTAGTCCTGAGAAGGACTGTTTTCGCGCTTGAGTCGATTTCATATTTTATGGTTTTTTCCCTAGCACTTGACTACTCTCAGATTCGAACTCGGTACCTTTCCCTTACGTCTGACACCTTTATCGCTCAGACACCGAGTAATCCAACATATATTATGTATATATATATATATATATATATATATATATATATATATATATATGTATTCTCATTTGTTATTTGGAAACATGGGAGAGGCACTACATGAGTTATTGGTTTTATAAATGGTGTACATCCTAGCATGCAGTTTACCGTTTCTTGAGATATTAATACCTAGAAATAATAATTCACTATCTTTAAGGTTTACAGAAAGCTGATACACACTGATACATATCTTCATTAATTGTCCAACCACCATTCACGTCAGAAGATTCGAGCAAAACGAATTTGTGATCCTGAATTTTTGAAAGATGAATATAAATATTTAACAAAATCCTTAGGTATCAGATAATGGATATTCACTTACTGATATTAATAATGTTATTATACCTTCTATACATAACCTTAATGAAAAACTAGTTCTTAATGTTTTACCGCTTTTATTCCGTTTATAGCTAATCTTACAGATAGAATTGCAAAAACCCTGAATAAATATGGCATTCGGACTGTTTTTAAACATACAATAAAAATTAAAGAACATTTAAGGTCGCCTAAAGACGTTTCAAGCGCGTTATCATCTTCAGCAGCCTATAAGCTATCTTGTTCATGTGGCAAAGTATACATTGGAACCACAAAATGTAGCTTTTATACGAGACGTAAAGAACATATGAGATTTTGTGGATTTGGTCACCCAGAGAAGTCGGCGGTGGCTGACCACGATTTAAATGGCTTAAATCATTACGTTCAATTTGACAATATGGAAATATTGTCAAGATAAACTCATTTACAACGTGAAGCTATATATAAACACCCTAACAATTTTAATAGACAAGAATAAAATCTCCGTTTAAATTGATTTTGGCATCTTACAATTTAAAAAAAGGCATGATAATACGTCTTGATTTTAATTTAAATTTTAGCTTTTGGTATGTCTAGATTTTTTGCTCTGTGTTTTTTCCTAGACCTTGAAGTAAATGCTTTACCAATTATATGTTGAATTACCACAGCACTATAATTCAACGTAATTAGTTGAAACTAAAATTGAAAATTACATAACACGTTCTGCATTATGCTTTTCAGTGTAAATCACACTTACACTTATTGATAGAGGTGTTTCTTCGTTAGGTTTATCTGGATTATTTTAATCGATGTCAAGTTCCTATTTGTGAATGCTTCTATCCACTTTAAATTTAAGTTTTTACAAATTTACACTTAAATCATATTTCGATTAAATTTTGTTAAATTTGTTTTTTGGTTGACATTTTTCATTGTTAGCTTTCGACCGTTAGAGGGTGTTCTGATTTGTCGTCTTCAAGATAGTTTAACAATATTTAAATTTTTAATCTAATATCTAGTTATTCTTCACTAAAATGTATTCTACCGTTACGCGTTTTCCAAACTGTTACATTAATAGCAGGCGTATGTTTTAAATTTTCAAATTTCACAAAACTGTTTTGAACATCTTTAACAATTTTATTAGATAGCACTACTACTGACGAAGATAACTGTAAATGTGATCGAAACGTTTAGATAGATTGTATAACTTTGATATACAAATACACCCATTAAAAAAAACAAAAAGATACGTATTTTAATGTATATGATGATTGATTTACATTTTCACATTCCGTAATTTCCTGTTTGAAATGTTTCTTACAGCGTATTGGCTTTGTTTCTCTAATTAAAGAAGAAACTTTTTTAGTGTAACACACATCACCAATAACATTAAAATTTGTAAGTATCGAGTGGTCTTTATGTTCCATAATACATGAATTACCTTAACCTTTCCGCTACTGGGAACAAAATACTTACAAACCTAACGTGTCACTATTTTAGCGCATTTTTAATAAGGCCAATTTCCTTGGAAAAAAGTCAAACTTATGATCTCGATGGGCAAGAACTAAAGGTCGTACTTTACATTTCTATGTTGATCAAAATTTTGAGGAAACTGGTGCTCAAAACCTTTCATTGGGGTGCTAGAAATGATGCGCTATCGGAATAAGAGTGATCTTAGTTTCTACGTTGTGATAGGGGTGCAAAACTTTTGTAGCTCAGTCAGAGGTCGTGGAAAAAATTGACAGACTAGAGAAAAAGTTGTTAAACAGCACTAGAAATGACCTAACTAACATCAGAAAACACCACGTAAAAGAAGATTAGCACTCCTACATTTAACTTACATTGATCTAAGCTGTGCTAATTAATAATAATTTGAGCCATGAACATTCAATTTCGATTGGTCATGCCCTACAAAATTTATTACTAATTGATTGATGGTTATCTAATCATAACGATCTGTTAAAATTACAAATAAAACTCTAAATATTAAATGACCTTGTCGATGCATAACAAAAATGTAATTCGCCGGAACATAATTGAAAATAAAGAAAAAGACAGAATAATATGTGCATATCTATGTAAAATAGCTAGAAAATATCGCGCTGCCGGGATTCACAACGAACGGATAATCTATTATGTGTAGAGGCCTGTTGCTATACCGGGCTCAGTAAGATACCATCTGTAACTATATATCTATATATATCTATATATATATATATATATATATATATATAACTTTTTCGTGGTTGCGTTGTAGTTTATTGCGCATGTTACGTCGCAACTTATTGCGCAGGTATTGCGCTTAAGCTCTTCGCGCATTACTCATATGGGTTTCATTTCCACAGTAGCTTGGCTTATTGGATTTTCTGCTAGTGCGATGTATGTGGCTTCTTTGAGTTTCCGGCGAGTCGTATGCTCGTCCTTTGCCACTATGTGTATGTTATCCCATTGGATACGGTGGTTTTCGTTCCAGCCATGTTCTTATGTTCCTGTGTTATCTCTTCGAGTGGTCTACTGCCCCTCCTATGTATGCTCTGCCGCATTTGCATGGCAGGTTGTATACACAATTCTTGGAATTCTGATCTCCATTGTGTAGTTTGGTTTTGGTTAGTATTCCCCTGAGAATTCTGGTCGATTTGGTGGCAGTGCGTATCTTGTATGTGCTGCCTATCCTTCGTATTTAGCTGAGGTACCTTGTATATACGGTATTATAGCTGTATATTTAGGTTCTTCTGTTTCGGTTGCCTTTTCCCTATTTAGGTTAGGTGTTAGATCGGAGTAGCCATTTTCTTTGGGTGTTTTAGCGATATTTTCTTTTTCTTTGTTCAGGTCCTCTTGTTTTGAGCATATTGTATTTTACCACACTTAAATTCACCACCACAAAAAGTTAGGCATTTAATTACATATTCCGCAATATATTTTTTGGTTTCTAAATAATTTTCACCCGATTCATTCGGTTCATTCTGGTCGAAAAGTTACTCGGCTTACTTTTTTTTTATTTTTACCATACGTATCGGGTACTCATTTATGAATTTGTTTTTAATGTTAATTTTATATGCTAAATCTGTTTTAGGCGCCTGTACCTGCCGATCCATGGGATGGAGTTCTGGAAGCGGTACAATATAAATCAGATTGTACACAAGACAATTTATTAATGAACGTAGCCGAAGTATCTGGTAGCGAAGACTGTCTGTACATTAACGTATATACACCAAAGGTACATTAGAAACTTATAAAAAATATTTTTTCACATTTCGGGTACGTGATAGCGATATCTTGCATCCATATTCATAATGTAACCCTTTACTAAAAACCGTGATGTAGAATTGGCGAAATGCACTACTTTACCGAAAATGTAAGGTGACCAGACGTCTCTGATGCAAAAGGAGGACGACAAGATTAAAATAAAAACGTATTCAAAATTTGAAAAGTATAACCTGTTTCAACCTCACCAGCACTCATTTTTGTACAAACTGTATATTTTATATAATTAACTTTTAACAAATAATATTCAATTATATAAACGTACAGCGCCCTCTATTCATGCTAATGTGTACATGCAAATGAATTGATAAAATAGAAAATTGTCTATTAGCAATATTTCGGGAAATTCTTTGTTTCTTATTTTAAACATAAAAATTCCTCAATGTGAATAATATTGTACTATTATTCGTGCAAAATCTGTTGTAATGCGTTCGCGCACATTAGCATGCGCTCATACAATAAAACAGTCATTTACGCTTATATTTCATTTCATATATTTAAATATATTTCTAACCACCTGAATGGTACCATATTTTCGATCACCAGGACTATTTTATATGTGCTCGTTTTATAATACTTGCTATATATATAAATATATGAAATATATTACATATACAATAGTATACGACACTCGTGGGTTATAGTTATTTAGGCAGTTCGCCTTCTTTACCGCTCCCGGTTAATGTCGCGTCTAAAAATAAGTTACAGTGCACTCATATTGTAATATGCTATTACAATAGTACAGAAAATAATTTGACCTTGACAAAAGCAAAATCAACTTCACACTACACTAGATTTATCACTACTTCAAAATCTAATAAAATGTATCACTTTTCAGCTTAAACAAGATTATTGGTCAAAAAAAACATGATAATTTAAATTGTAATTATGTATTTTTTCTTTGTGCGGTTCGAAAAATACCGTTATTTTATTCGTTTTCATTTACTCGTTTTGCCGGACGACGCAATGCGTCTCAAAAACTGATATTTTTGTAATAATCAAAGAAATAACTATTTAAATATAGGTCCGGATGCTACACAATACGAGTTTACCAGTAATGTTCTATACCCATGGAGGAGGTTGGATGTTTGGCACAGGCAGCGATTCATGGTATGGTCCAGATTTTCTTTTAAATGCAGATGTTGTTCTTGTTACATATAATTACCGACTAGGTAATATCCTAAAATGTTGATAATGATATATCTTATGATATGTTTTAGGTGCATTAGGATTTATCAGCATGGTAGATGAAGTAATACCAGGAAATAATGGTTTAAAAGATCAAGGCTTAGCGTTGAAATGGACAAAAGATAATATAGGTTATTTTGGTGGTGATGCCAACCGTATTACCGTTTTCGGAAATTCTGCAGGAGCAAGTAGTTCGCACTTTCTGTTACTGTCACCAATGACAAAAGGTTAAGACATTTTAATTTTCTGTTACGCAAATTTTAATTAATGCTTTAGGATCAATTAGTGGAGCAATACTTCAAAGTGGTAGCGCTTTGGCACCATGGGCATTATCTACTAAAGAGCGGGCCATAACTAACACAATATCTCTTGCTAAACATTTTGGTTGTACAACATCTAACTCAAAAGCAATTTTAAACTGCTTGAGAAAAATTGACGCCTCCGATATTATTTCTTCTTCTTCATTACTTTACGTTAGTTATTATACAAAATAGAAATAAAATTAGTACTCTTTTATTTTACAGGAATGGTCATTAGAGCCAGTGATTGCTTTTAGACCAGTCATAGAACCAGAATCAGAGAATGCTTTCCTAACTGAAAATCCTCTTGATGTTATAAAATCAGGTAAAAGCGCACAAGTACCAATTATAACAAGTGTAACTACTGAAGAAGGAATTATGAAGGGTGCATGTAAGTAAAACAACAGCTTTTTGTGGTTTTCGGTAAACTAACACAATTTTAGATATTTTTAATAATAGTCATTTAATGCACGAACTGATTAAAGATTTTGATACAATTGCACCTTTATTAGTACTATATAACGAATTTGATAACAAAGAGAGTATTACAAAACAAATCAAAAGATTTTATTTACACAACCAAGGACTTACTGAAAATCATACAGCTGAGATTATTACAGTAAGTAACCAATCCTTAGAGCGTAAACAGATTTATGTATTTATAGATCGTTGGAGATTCCTGGTTTATACACCCATCGGAGGTAACAGCATATATGCACACAAACTATGTTGAAAAGCCAGCGTATCAACTCATATATAGTTACCGTAGCCCAAAAACCTTTGGTGACCTTTTCGGAAATTCAACAAATAATTACGGTGAGATATTCATTTTATATGAGCTTAAACAATTATTTTTTATTAAAGGAGTTTCCCATTGTGACGAATTACTCAATCTGTTTCCGACAAAAACCTTTGGCATTTACCATAACAATAGGATAGATGTCAAAGCAGTAGAAACTTTAACTAAACTGTGGACCAACTTTGCACGCACGGGGTAACGTCTTTTTTTAATTGAAATGTGTTTGAAGCTTTGCTATGATTTTTTGAGCATAAAAAAGTACTTCACTTTTGGCACATAATGTTAAAAAAAATATAATTAAGGAACAACTGTTTGTTTTGACGCTTGGCGAACTACAGAAGCACTTTGTAGTATTATTACCTTCAACCTACATACGCATACGTAGGTATAGAAGGTTATGCAATCGATTTTTTTTTACTAACGCTAAATTGTTTGACGAAGTTTCGCCTAGATCGGCCATGATGTCCGTCCGTCCATGTGTGTGTGTGTATGTGTGTGTGTGTGTGTGTGTGTGTGTGTGTGTGTGTGTGTTGCGTGCGTGCGTGCGTGCGTGCGTGTCTGTATGGTTGTACGTGAGTTTAATTGAGAGTGTATGTGTGTGTGTGTGTGTGTGTGTGTGTGTGTGTGTGTGTGTGTGTGTGTGTGTGTGTGTGTGTGTGTGTGTGTGTGTGTGTGTGTGTGTGTGTGTGTGTGTGTGTGTGTGTGTGTGTGTGTGTGTGTGTGTGTGTGTGTGTGTGTGTGTGTGTGTGTGTGTGTGTGTGTGTGTCTGTATGGTTGCCCGGTTGGTTAGGTGGGTGAAAGCGTGCGTGCATGCTTGCCTAAGTGAGTACGTACGTGAGTGTTTATGTGTGTTCGTGCGTGAAAGATAATGTGGTGGAATGACATTAAACCTGTTATATCTGATGTAGAGGGAACGTGATGCAAAATCTAAGTGGTATAAGAGGAAGCTAGTAAACAGGAAAAGTAATGGATAGGAAAAGCGCTATAGAGGAAAAATAATATAGATAGAAACTGATTCACTGTATATAATACCACATTCACTTTTCCTTTTTCCCTTTTCAAATGACACATTGACTAACGTAGTAATTGGGAAACACTTGTGTGATGTATTTCAATTTTTTTTTATTTTTAGATGAGTAGCACTATAACGGGAATGGCGTACTTACTGCGTTAGCCTAGTAGTGCACTTTTACGAATTTTCAGTTTTTATTGCGTTTGCGACTTCGGAATATATATATATATATATATATATATATATATATATATATATATATATATAGATATATACATATATACATACCCGGTGTAACAGGATCATGTGCACCCCACTTTTTTCCTTTCATTTTGAAGATAATTGATTGAAACTTGGTATATCCTATATACATAATAAGCAGCACTTTTTGACATAATGAGCGATTTTTTTTTCATTTCCGGTTTCGCCGGAAGTGATATTAACTTTCGATTTTTAAATAGAACACCCTGTATATTATTGAATTTTTTAATTCTGCATGATTTTCTTAATCCAACGATGCCAAATAAGTGGAATTTCAAACATCAATGTTTTTTATAATACAATTTTTAATTTTCCATTTAAGCGTGTCATGACGGCTTCGATTTAAATCCCGTCAAAAACACTAAATTACGTGATTTATAAGCAAATAATGTTCATCAAAATGGTTTTTGGGGCAAAACTCATTTCTTTTAAATGGAACCATATTGGTACGGTGGTACCATTTACTATTTACTATTACTAAGGAACCTATTCATATGTCTTATTAAAATGTGCGATAAATACAAGCAAAATTACAGTTAAAAGAAAATAAGAAAATATTTATAGTATTTATAGTATTTATAGTATTTATAGTATTTATAGTATTTATAGTATTTATAGTATTTATAGTATTTATAGTATTTATAGTATTTATAGTATTTATAGTATTTATAGTATTTATAGTATTTATAGTATTTATAGTATTTATAGTATTTATAGTATTTATAGTATTTATAGTATTTATAGTATTTATAGTATTTATAGTATTTATAGTATTTATAGTATTTATAGTATTTATAGTATTTATAGTATTTATAGTATTTATAGTATTTATAGTATTTATAGTATTTATAGTATTTATAGTATTTATAGTATTTATAGTATTTATAGTATTTATAGTATTTATAGTATTTATAGTATTTATAGTTTATTTATAGTATTTATAGTATTTATAGTATTTATAGTATTTATAGTATTTATAGTATTTATAGTATTTATAGTATTTATAGTATTTATAGTATTTATAGTATTTATAGTATTTATAGTATTTATAGTATTTATAGTATTTATAGTATTTATAGTATTTATAGTATTTATAGTATTTATATTTATTTTATAGTATTTATAGTATTTATAGTATTTATAGTATTTATAGTATTTATAGTATTTATAGTATTTATAGTATTTATAGTATTTATAGTATTTATAGTATTTATAGTATTTATAGTATTTATAGTATTTATAGTATTTATAGTATTTATAGTATTTATAGTATTTATAGTATTTATAGTATTTATAGTATTTATAGTATTTATAGTATTTATAGTTATCTTGTTATACATAAGATGGCTTTGGAATACAAAAAATGAACACAAAATATTAACAGTTGTTCAAAATGCTGCCCATTAACGTCAATGCACTTCTGACCGCGTATTGCCCTTTCTCGAAGAACGTTCGCCAATTGCTGGGCCGTTATGCTATTCATTGTACGTCTTACACTTAGCTCCTGGTCTTGAAATGATCCCAGATGAGGAAGTCAAGGGGTGTTAAATCAGGTGACTTTGGCGGCCATCTCACAGGACCATTAGTCGAAATTACGTTTTCTCCGAATCTCCGTTGAACGTAATCAATTACTATCTATGAATTATGCGGAGGAGCGCCATCTTGTTGGAAATACACTCATCTGAAATGAAATGTTCTCATTTTGCAGGAATCTCAAGCATCTGGCACCAGTCAGGGGCCCTTCAAATATTATTGGACCAATGATTCTAGTACCGATTATTCCAAGTCATACATTGAAACCGAACCGCACTTGAAAGTTATCCTCCCGTAATAAATTCTGATTTTCTTGTGACTAATATTTTGTATTTTGTCGGTTAAATAATTCCAAATTTGTAAATTTAGACTCATCCGAAAATAAAATCATTGTTTGGCTGCACGTTATTCTGCAAAATCCAATTGCAATATTCTATCCTACGTTCGTAATCATTTTCGTACAAGTGCTGATGCAATTGGTATTTAAAAGATTTATAGTGGTATTTGTGCAAAATGCGGCTTAGCGTTTGGTGATTGATTTCCAATTGAAACCCAATTTGCCTTAAAGAAATAGTCTTATCAACTTCTACTCGAGCCAAAACAGTAATTTCCGTTCCTTCGTCAACAATGAAATTTTCTTCGGGATCATTGT
Source organism: Vesta saturnalis (assembly GCA_036346205.1). Classification (NCBI taxonomy): domain Eukaryota; kingdom Metazoa; phylum Arthropoda; class Insecta; order Coleoptera; family Lampyridae; genus Vesta; species Vesta saturnalis. The sequence goes on from JARFJB010000218.1 coordinate 813,204, forward strand.
TCGGCTCGCTTAGAAATTGATTTTCAAGACGTTTAAAATAATTTCTTGCTGGACATTGGCTATTAGGATATCGTTCGCCATAAAGATCTTTAGCTGATACGGCATATTTTCTACATTCCCCGTAAATAATTATCATGTCCACTTTTTCATCTCTTGTATAAATTGGCGACATTTTGAATACAATTAACAAGAATTTTAACTAATTTTTAAAAGACACAATAAAAACACCGATAAACCAACAAATGTTTGACAAGCTAAATTTTCATTGTTTTCTAAGCCACCTTAGTTACTTCTTATCTTCCCTACAGAGAGTTGTAATAATTAATTATAAATAAATTGCATTTTTTTATTTTCTTTTAGCTGTAATTTTGTTTGTATTTATCGCACATTTTAATACGACATACCTATGAATAAGTTCCTTTGTAATAGTACTAATACACGTAGGAGCTGCGTGTAAGACGCGCAATTAATAGCATAACGGCCCAGTAATTGGCGAACGGCGGTACGAGTTCAGAAGTGCATTGACGTTAATGGGCAGCATTTTAAATAAATGTTGTAATGTTCTATGTTCATTTTTTATATTCCAAAGCCACCTTATGTATAGCTAGATAATTATAAATAAATTGTATTTTCTTTTAACTGTCATTTTGTTTGTATTTATCGCACATTTAATAAGACATATGAATAAGTTCCTTAGTAATAGTACTAATAAATGGTACCACGTTACCAATATGGTTCCATTTGGAAAAAATGAGTTTTGCCCCAAAAACCATTTTGAGGAACATTATTTGCTCATAAATCACGTAACTTAGAATTTTTGAGGGGATTTTGATTTTTCTACCATTACACGGGCCATTTAGAATAAATCGGAACCATCATGGCACACTAAAATGGAAAACTAAAGATTATATTATAAAAAATATTGACGTATGAAATGTCACTTATTTGTCATCGTTGGATTCAGAAAATCATGCAGAACTCAAAAATGCAATAATATACAGGGTGTTCAATTTAAAAATCGAAAGTTAGTGTCACTTCCGGCGAAACCGGAAATTAAAAAAAAATCGCATATATACATGTATACATATACATATATATATATATATATATATATATATATATATATATATATATATATATATATATTCCTAAACCGCGGTCTCGCGGTCGCTAACTCTACTATTAAGAGGCAAATACTATTCCATTTAAATCTCTTAATGTATGTATTATTTTAATTTTATTGTGAGGCATATGCGGGTTACATGAATATGCACTAAAAGTAACTGTTGCTATGTTACTTTAACATTAAATTAAAAATTAAAATACCTAATGAGATGTAAATCGCACAGTTGAAAGCGCGCGTGTCTAGATAAAACAAGGTCGTGAAGTGCAATCTCTTTAAAGGGAAATGTTTTTTGTTTACATTAGAATATTACATTTTACTATTTCCTCTATAACAATGAATTCGAATTCATTATTTAGTGTGTGCGGGGGGAGGGGCGTGCGTGCGTGTGTGCGTGAGGGTGTGTGTGTCTACATCTGCGTCTTTATCTGTGTCTGTGTCTGTGTCTATGTCTGTGTCTGTGTCTGTGTCTGTGTCTGTGTCTGTATCTGTGTCGGTGTCTGTGTCTGTCTCGGTGTCTGTGTCTGTGTCTGTATCTGTGTCTGTGTCTGTGTCTGTGTCTGTGTCAGTATCTGTGCCTGTGTCTTTATCTGTGGCTCTGTCTGTGTCTGTGTTTGTGTCTGTGTCTGTGTCTGTATCTGTTTCTGTGTCTGTGTCTGTGTCGGTGTCTGTGTCTGTGTCTGTGTCCAAATCAAGTTATAAAGTAGAAAAAAACAACTAAATACTAATGTTAGCAAACTGGGATTAAATTAAAAGTTCATTATTAATTAATGCTTAGAAATGGAATACCTGCAGTACATTTAGGTTATCGCTGTTATACTGTTAATGATATGTAAATCTGCTGAATGCGCGATTTTAAAGATGGTAGAGCAATAAATCTTGAAGTGGAAGAGTTTTGATATTTGTTGATCCCAAATGTGTAAATTCCTTTTGAAGGCAGCCAGACCTAGTTGATTTAAACGGGTTAATGTACCATCTATTTATAATTCTTCTACATCGCAACAAACCTTTACTACGTCATCCGCGATCAATTGAAACGTATAGCGTACAAATAAAGGTAAACTTGACCTTACAATGAAAATATGCAAAAAGAAAAAGTTAGTGTAAAAATATAAGTGCCTAAAAAAGGTAAACATGTCAACAACGTAAAGTAGGTTTAAATCGCACTTACCGTAAAAGTTATACGACACTTTTAAATACATTTCTAAGATAGCAAAATGGGCGCTATTCTCGCTTTCAGTAATGTACCAAAAACATTTTTGTGTGGTGTGTGTGTGTGTATGGTGTGTTATGTGTGTGTTTGGTGTTTACGTATGTATGTGTGTGTGTGTGTGTGTGTGTGTGTGCGCGTGCGTGCGTGCGTGCGCGCGTGCGTGCATGCGTGCGTGCGTGTGTGTGTGTGTGTGTGTGTGTGTGTGTGTGTGTGTGTGTGTGTGTGTGTGTGGGTGTGTATTCTATTTATTAATAACTTTTCTGGCACTATTCCTGCTACATTTAATAAACTAATTGGTCGATATTTGTTTACCTCTTCACTGTTTTCTTTCCCTGGTTTAATTATTGGAATTATAATGGAACGTTTCCATTCCTTTGGAAAGTATGTACGTTGTAAACATTTATTGTATATAGAGGTTAAAAATAAAGGTAATTCATTATAAATGTAAAGCAGGATTATACTTGCAATTCCATCTTGACCTGGTGCTTTTTTTTTATTCATACTTTTAATTGTAATTTCTATTTCTTTATTGGTGAATTCTGAATCTTCATCAGTTTCTATTGGTGATTTCATTTCTTCTCCAATAATCTTGTAGTATTCACTATCTTTTGTTATGTCATCTACTGCTACAAATGAATTCATCATATGCTCCAGTGTATCTTTGATGTCGGTCGTATATTCACCATTAGGTTTACGAAGTGTTGTTAATATAATATTTTTTTTAATTTTTCCTGTAGCTATCTTGTAGACTTCATTCCACGGGTTTGAACCCAGCGTTAAGTTACAATATTCCTTCCAGGTTCTTAATTTTTCGGAAATAATTTTAATTTGATATTATTTATTTTCTCTCAGATAGATGCCTTTTCTTTCTTGCCTCAAAAATATGTTGTTTTTTGTTCTTTGATATTTTCTTCTGTAAGCATTCACTTTTGTTCTTGTAACTGTTAAATCATTATTCCACCAAGAAACGGTTCTTCCTGCATATACTTTATCTTTTGGTTTTGATCTTTTGAATGATTTATTACAAGCAAGTTGTAATGAATGATTGATAATATCCAAAATTTCTTTCGCATTAATTTGCCATGCTTGTTCTTGAAGTCCTTTGTCAATTGGTTCTATAAGCATATTATTCGTAGTAATTTTCAATTGTTTAGCCAGGTTTTTTAATAAACTATTTTCAAATGATATCCAATTATTTTCCTTTATGATGCATCTTATTCTTTTATGTTTAAATTGATCCTTTTGAATTTTAAGGTTTATGCTAAATGATATTAATTTATGATCGGAACAACCATATCCCAATTTTGTAAGTAGAAGAGGGGCACCTTCCGCCGCCATCTTGGATTTTGACGTCACAAGGCCGGCCACGTGGGGGACGCATTTTTTCACCCTTATTTTTTATGGTTTCTTTTCGGAGGCCATTTTCAACCCCTAATTATTTTTGTTTTTTACTCGCCCACGTGTAGCACGTGTATTTTCACCCCTATGTTATGACCCCCCGCGTGTAGGAAGTGTTTTTTTTCTACCCTCTATGGTTTCTTTTCGGAGGTCTTTTTCAACCCTTGATGGAATTTTCACTCCAATTAGAGCCCTTTTGGTTGTGTTAAGAACTTTTTTGTCGTTTCACACCTATGGCTTCTTTTCGGCAGTCATTTTTGCTCCTCGATGGAATTGTTACCCTAATTACCGCCTCTTTGGCATTTTAGCCCCTAGAAGGTAGGCAAATGCGTGCGCGTACAATGGTCTAATAAGGATGTTCTTGTAAGGCACATGTAGGGCTTCGCAACTTGTTCTCGGGCTTTCGCCCACAGACTGGACATGGTATGGGGACCGTAACCTTATAAGACAAGTGCAGAACTTGTGTGCAATTGTATGCGGGTTCTAACTTAATCTTACAGCTGTAGGCCTTCGCCCTGTCACACAATATTGTACTCTAATAAGGTGGCCCTAGCCTTGTAAGACAGGACTTGTATCAGGGTCTACGCCCTGGCCCCTTTGAGTTAAAATTGATTTTAGCGCCATCTAGTGGCGTATGGACTAATGAACATTTTCTATAATAGAAGTTGATAATGCACACCTCTCTATTGCTCTATCTCGTTTCTCTCTCACCCTCTCTCTTTTTCGGCTCTTTCACACACACACACACACACACACACACACACACACACACACACACACACACACACACACACACACACACACACACAAACAAACAAATCTAATTGATTTGATTGATTAATTAATCAATCTCAAACAAATCATGCTCGATCAAATCAACCAGATCAATATCAATCAATCAACCGAAATTATGTCTTACAGTTTGTGGAAATCAGATTACAGTTCAAAACTGAATACTATATATATATATATATATATATATATATATATATACATAAGCAGATTCTCTCTTTCTAAACAGGCACCACCTATACATTCGGAAAATTGTCTGATTTATTTGCATGTTCAATTACATACACACAAAATTGTTTCATAGTAACGTGTTTATTAACGGTTATAAAAACCCCATTAAAAACTGGAAAGTAATAATTACTTGTATATAACATAGAGTTAAATTAAATTAACATGTTTTTAAGAATATCAAACTAATATAATGGAAATAAAAGGCAAAAGGTTTTAATGGTTTTATTATTATACGCGAATTAACAATAACTACAAGTTTAAAATCCACGAATACGTACCAACTATTTGTAGAGCTGATCTTATGACGTCATCCTATAAGAGTAATAATACATTCTAAAAATCTTTATCCACATTTTTGTTAGCATATATATGTATATATATATATATATATATATATATATATATATATATATATATATATATATATATATATATATATATATTATATTAAAATAATACGCTTACCTTTAGAAGAGTTTTTTCCTTTCAGTTCTAATAATGATAATCATATGTTGAACTGAAGTATTTTTTATACGTGTCCACATGTAGTTTCACTAAACACGTTTTGTGAATGGTTGGATATAAACTGGCTATTACATTCCGATCGTTAACTAATTTAGAAAGTAATACACAAAACCTGATTACAGCTACTCGTATTTAGCAATTAAATTGACTTATAAAATTTACATTCAAAACACTTACAAATATTTTAAAAATTTTGCAAAAGCAAAATTACTTTAAATAATTGAATCTAGAGATTACATAAACTATTGTGTACTCAATTATGCACACACAACACACACACACACACACACACACACACACACACACACACACACACACACACACACCAGTTGAGATTAATAGCAATGTTAACTAAACGCTTTAAAATTTCTAATCTGAAATAAGAGTGACCTAATCTAATTTATTTGAAATTTCATAGAAAGCATCACCATCATAGAGATTTTGAGATACAATCACCTCATCGTCTTCACCTTGAACGATTATATTGTAACAACCTATAAAGCAGCTAATAACCCCTGACATTTTTTTATCAGACACTATTATTATTACATGGCCATGAGGTTATCCCTAAATTAACTGGTTTCAGCACGGCTCTGGAAATGCTGCACACTCTTCTAATCTTTCGGTTCGTTCGCTGAAGCTGTACCGTATTCATTTCTTTCAATTTTATCTGCATTCTGTTTCGAGACTAGTACGTTTTCTAATACATAAACAGAATCTTCAATACTGTGATGCGTGTAGCAGCAAAACACGTTAGTTAGCTAGGTTCACTTCTATATTATTTTACATGCAAGCCTTATCATAAATACATCTGTCAAAAAGCTAATTAAACATAGCTCCACGAACTGGGCATAGCAAGCCGCGTTTCCAATTATTGCTTTTAGTCAACACAATATTGCCTACAACTACATACAATCGACTATCATTGTTTTAGCACGAGTAGCAAACGAAAACAAGCTAACACGAGAACACGCAAACGCAAAAAAGATTCAAACACGAAAACACGCTAACGCAGAAACACGCAAACACGAAAACACACAAACGAAAATACGCTAAGTCAGAAACACGCAAACACGAAAACACACAAACGAAAACACGCAAACAAAAAAACACACAAACGAAAGCACGCTAACGCAAAAACACACAAACGAAAACACGCTAACACGAAAACACGCTAACATGAAAACACGCTAACACGAAAACACGCTAACACGAAAATACGCAAACTCGAAAACATACAAACACGCCAACACAAAAAAAACACGCAAACATGAAAACACGCTAACGCGTAAACACGTAAAACGAAAACACGCAAATACGAAAACATGCCAGCGAAAAACACGCTAACGCGAAAACTCGTAAAGCTGCAAACATGAATCAAGACGGGGAGCACGGTTAGGAAAAACAAGTTTATTAACAAAATTGAAGGAAAGCTTAGCGTAATAATATATTATTATTATTATAAACAACAATAAATCATTTTTATTTAATAACAACCTTTATCGGTCTTCTTCTTGAACCGTGATTCGTTGCCATCATCATCATGGTTTTGAGATTCGTCCCTCTCCTCTACCTCATCGCCCTTTTTCCTCTTCTGTAAATCATCACCATCATCTTGGATGTGAGATACATCCAGTTCATCCACATCATCGTTTCCATCATTATCTTGAACGGTTATGTTGTAATAGTTTATTAACAAGTCAGTAAAATCTCTAATGTCCGCTGATGTTGGCTCATAAGCAGGAGAATACATCATAATAATGCTCACTCGATGACAGTTACACTTTAAAGTGCGAAATACACGAGAAACGAGAACGCTGCTAGCCTAGGGTCTTGTGCATTGTCGCGCTCGTCAATGTTCGGGTGGAATCGGTTATCTTCGAGGGAAGTTTGAAGTATTGACCTAACCACACTCTAATATCTTCCCTAGGGGCATGTTTATAAATCTAAACTCCTTTTTTATGGCTGAGGTGTTTTCTCCTAAGACGGCAGCTTACGGGTATAAACATAATGTACTAATTAAAAGTTTTTATAAAATGTTTGCTTTAATATTTAATAAACTTATTGGCTTAAATTTTGATATATCAACTGAATTTTCTTATTTATGATATATTTCAGTAACAAACTGTAACGAAACTGTAATTTCCGTTACCGAACAACCGTATACATTGTTAAATAGCGATGTATTAACCGCCCGGTATACTTGTGATTTTCATTATAATTCATAAATTCACAATTTTAATATATAAACATTTCCCATTTCACATAAAAATATTTTAGGTTCAAAAGACGAGTTTTCTTATCAAATACGCCAAACGCGATATGTTTTGGACTATTCAAAACTTGAATAAAATTATTATTAATACAAGCTTTGTGAAGTGAGTGCGTGTGCATGCCCTGATCTATTGGAGTAAGTTATTGATTATAAATATTAATTTAATTTACCTACTACTGTCGATGTGTTGATCAATTACCGTCCGCTATTTTTTTTTTCATAGGACACAAATGGAAAATCTTATATTAATAGATATTTTACGTACAGGAAATATATTAAACGAACATTGTATTTGCATGTGTGCAATTATCCGATAAGATCATTAATTGTATTATTTACTGTATTGTTTCAAGGTTTCGGTCACCGATTACACTTTAAATTTTGAAATGTAGTGTAAGCATTTACATAGACGCGATTTCTATGTTGTAGCTCAGCTGGTTAAATTTAGTGTAATCCAGAATTTTTCTTTTATGTTAGTCTTAAAAGAATGAATTTCTAGATAATTTTTGTTTTATATAGCCGCCTTTATTAGTGCCGGACAAACACATTGTATTTATATATGTTTTTTTGGAATTTAGTTGTAGTTTTCCGTCACAAACCGATACCCGTGTATATACCGGGTGATACAAATATTGCACCCACTACAGTTATTAATTCTATTCCGACTAAAATATTTTTTTATTATCAGCAAGTAGCCGATTATTAATTACCAATATTCTTTTCTGATTTTGTTGCATAATTTTAGATCTTGTACGATCTGTTATTTAAGTTGTCAGATCATAACATCTATTTTAGTTATGCCGATAGGCCGTCTCAAACAGATCAACGGTTAATTAGTTTATTATTTTATAGCCTGTTTAGACAAACACCATTTTTATTTTATATTTCTTTTACGAATTTAGTTTTGGTTTTCCGTCGCCGTTGGCAGTTATATATATTTTTTTATTTTAGGAATTTAGGTATTATTTTTTCTCCGCCACCGTTGACGAAAAACTATTTTATTAATTGGCGTCGCCAATATTAATTTAATCTGTCCCACTTCCCCGCGATAACAAGATTAATTTCTTTACTGAGACCGAGAGTTTGGTTTATATTTTTTTTTGTTTGACGAATCGTTCTGGAGTTTAATTTCCAACTTATAAAATTGTTTTTTTATTATTTATCCGACACAGAAAACATTTGCTTCCGACCTCCGTATCAGGAGTTTTATTTTTTTTTGGTAACTGAATTTATTTTGGAGTCACAATACCGAGACCGCGCATTTCTGACTCAACAACGACACAAGTCTTAAATACCGGCACCGATTTAAATCTTCAGAAACCCTGGTAGACCGACATCTTCACTGACGCTACTTGGACCGCTTTTACTGCTTTAATTCTCCGCGAAGAGGAATCTAGGCCTCTATATCACCAGTTACCTAGATTGGCGCTCGAGTAACCCGATTATACCGCGATAGTCCAACCGCAGTTCACCGTCCGACCCTCTCAGACAATTTTGATAATAACTAACCGTCCACCGAATGTAAAAGCGTTATAAAACAAACAAAATACACCCACGTACCACATAAAATTAAAAAACTAAAAAACACCGAACGCGTTTCGATAGCTACGCTATCATCATCGGCGGTCGACTAGGGCGGACTAAAGAAAATTTGTAACATATATACCATCAGCGAGTAACGCTTCGTTGCTTCGGTGTTAATCTGGTGGATTAGATACGTGGATGATGTGCTTGCCATCCTTAATACTAAAATTTGTCGCATCGAGAACTTTGTAGAAACTTTAAATTCTAAATTTCCAAAGATTCATAACCAATGACTCAAATCACTGTAGGCAGCATAAACTCATGGCTTTTAACTCTTTGGTTCATAGATTGCTTAATTTTTCTCGTTCAGTCCAAAATTATAATAAATAATTGCGCACTATTAAAGGAATTGCTGCATACAATGTGTTTTCAGATGAAGTGGTTATGAATATAGTTAGAAAACAAACACATAGGATCAGGGTTAAGAACGTAACTACATTAGGTAACGTTAGAGAACAAATAGAAACAAAGTATGTAAAGTTACCAAACTATCCTGCTTATACAAAAGGTCTACCTAAAATCTTTTCCAAAATTAACTTGAAAACAGTCACTACTTCAGATAATAGTTTCTTTTAGGCAATCCAAAAGATAAAGTGGATAAGCAGGATAGGTCGGGAATTTATAAGATTAAGTGTAAAATTGTGAACAAATATATGTGGGGCAAACTAAACGACCTATCAAAATTCGCTTTAAAGAATATTTAGCTCATATAAAATACAAACGTTGGGACAAGTCTGCCGTAGCCCTACATACGTTTGATAAAAATCATGTAGTAGATGAGGTATCATTAATCAAACATGTTAGTAATAAGCACGAACTTGATTGTTATGAACGTGTAGAGATCTTCAAAAACAAACAAATTCTACTGAATAATGATGATCAAGGACCTTTAGGCTGCTCAGAACTCATTAAACTTTTATAACTTTCACTTTCACTTTCACCAAATTAGCAACGAAGCGTTACTCGCTGATTATACATATTAGAAATTTTCTTTAGTCCGCGTAGTCGACCGCTTATGATGATAGCGTAGCTATCAAAACGCGTTCGGTGTCTTTTAGTTTTTTCAATTTTGTGTGGTACGTGTGTATATTTCGTTTGTTACAGATCCTGCCACAGTTCCAGTGTTCCAGATTTTTCATTTCAGTAACAAAAATTGGAAATGCATTAAAAATAGCTAACAAGTGATATAATATCACTTATACCATTTATTCCAAGAGATTTTGTAGGTTTTAATTTTTGGATAATTTGTTATATTTCTGACTTATTAAAATCTTGATCATTAACAGTATCTAAGTTAATGTCAATTTCTTTTCTAGTGTTTGTATGAGGGTCGCCATTTTCTAAGAAATCTTTAGGAATAAAATAATCTAACATATATTCAAATGTATTATCTGAATCAGTATATTTTCCACTAGATTTTAATAAGGTATTAAAACAAAAACTTTTTTTAAATTTACCGGAAGCTATTTTATAAATCCATGGATTGATTTCACTAGTTAAGTTACAAAAATTTGCAGGAAATAAATTTTTCTGTTTTGATTAATCTTTGATATTTCCTTTTCTCTTCAAAATCTTCCTTTGCCGTCTTAAATCCTAGTTATTATTTTTTTTTTTTGTGATATTTACTTCTACAAGCAATAATTCTTAATTTAGTTAGATTTTCCCACCACCATGGAACTGACTTACCTATATGATTAATTTTTTTCTAAATTAGGCAATCGTAAAGATTTCCTTCACACAACTTTAATTGCATTATTACATTTTTGTATAATGTCTTCAATACCTGTATTGATTTTTAATTTTATAATGAATATTAATAATATATATATATATATATATATATATATATATATATATAATATATATATATATATATATATATATATATATATATATATATATATATAGTGTTGGTAGGATCTAGATCAAAGTGATCTAGATCCACTAAACGGATCTATGATCTGGATCTAGATACTTTGCTCTGCTAGGATCTAGTATCTGGATCTAGATCACATTTTAACAGATCTTTAGTACTTGAATCCAAAGATCCATTAGAATATTTTAAAATGTATTTTAAGGGTATCTTGTGAAATTTTTAACTGGCTTGAGACAACAGAGCTTCATATTTAAAAAATACATTATGCTCCGTTACGACCGTTACATCCGTACCCCACAGAGATACATACACATTTACACAATTACCTACTGCCTGAGGCATGTTAAATTTCGAAATAACCAATAATAGAACTATTCATTTCCTTTGTTAATATTTCCGTCGGTTGTTTTTGTTTCCCAAAGCTACAAAGGCAGGTAATGACAGCTAAGTGCTAATCTAATGACTTAATGAGTAATGACAATGGGGTCATCCATCCATTAAAGTAGGTACTTAAGTTAAGTGGAACTGGAATTCCCTGTTGCTAATTTAATCGAACAAAAGGAGGTATAGAAAAACAACAATCTTGTCTTCAGTTCTTAAGAATACGACTTTAAGTAAAGCACATTTGTCAATTGTTAGTTAGATCAACAATGAGTGACGAAGCTGAATTAATGGAAGTTCCGCCAATCTTAAGCGGTAAATTTTATAAAATTTTATCCAAATGTGACAACAAGATAGTGACCCAGTGTCTAAATTGTCCCGCACAAATACAAGGTCATGTGACTTCAACAGGAAATTTTATTCGGCATATGAAGGTATGTATTAATATAGTTTTTGGCAGAATTTTAGTATCATTTATTGGATTCTTACGAAATACATCATCTGATATATCAAAACGTGATTTGTAGACTTAATTTTTCGTATTAAATTCAATATGAATTACGTAAAGTATTTTTTGTTGCAAAATACTTAGTTTCTCGTGTGTAAAAGAACGTTTACAAAAGGTTGAGATTTATTTCTTAAGGTCCCTAATGCATCAAAAAACTAAAAAGATGGGATTCAGTCGCTTTCAAAATTGGTGTTATCTAAATTTTGACTGAAACTTGAAGTGACTTCAATCTGAATTTTATAAATTAACATACACTTTCTCCTTTTTTTTTAGAGAAAGCATCCAGTAATATTTAGCAAATTCGATGCAGAAAAGACAACAAAAAAAAGTAAAACCGAAATTTTATCAATGAAGAATTTCAACAAGACTAACATTTTTCAACGATCTACCAGTTCTACCACAAAGAACTCGGTTAACAAACTCGTCTTAGATTACATAATTGAAGAGGTGAGGCCTATTTGTACAGTCGAAAAACCCGCATTTATTAGGTTAGTAGAAGGACTTTCTGGCAAAAAACCTTGTGACCGAAAAACGCTCAAGAGTAAATTAGAAGGAGAGAAATCAGCAGTTATTGGTGCTGTAATAGAAGAATTAAATAAAACCAAATACGTCTGTACAACTGCAGATGTTTGGAGCACCAATAACAAAAGTTATCTTGGTATGACTGCACACTTTATCGATAGTAATAGCTTCCAACGTAAATCTTTTGCATTAAGCTGTAGGCGATTTAAATTTGCACACACATTTGACAGAATTGCGGAATTAATAAGTGAAATTCATAACGAATACAAATTAAATCTCGGTAAAATTTCAGGAACGGTAACAGATAACGCAAGCAACTTTAATAAAGCTTTTAACGTATTTACTGCTTCTATATGTAATAAGAGCAGCGATAGCGAATTAACAGAGTTGCAAAATCAAAATGATGTAGATGTAGAATCATTACCTGCTTTTGATACTGACAGTACTTACGTGCTTTTGCCCGAACATTTTAAGTGTTGTTCGCATACAGCCTTGTAATTACGATAGATGCAGCTAAAGCATTTGAAAACATAAGGTATAAAAAAATGTGCGATACTGTTTTTGGGAAAGCTTATTCTTTATGGAATTTAGTGAGTAGGTCAACTAAGGCGTCGGATCAGTTAGAAAATGTTTGCGGTGTCAAATTCAAAGTTCCTTGTCCTACTCGTTGGAATTCCATGTATGACGCATGTGTTAAACTAATTAATATTGAAACAAAATTAAGTGATGTTTGTAAGTTATTAAAATTAGACGTGTTCCAACTGTCAGATTTTGTGTTTTTAAACGAATATGTTTCTGTTACAAAACCTATAGCCGTTGCAATAGATATTTTACAAGATGAAAAAACTTGTCAGTTAGGTACTGTTTTGCCAACACTTTTCAAAATTAAAGCTAGCTTAGAAGCAATGACAAAACTGACATTTTGTTCTAAATTAAGAGAATGTTTATTGAACGGCTTTACAAGACGTTTCTCTAATATAATGGATATTAAAATTCTAGTAGTCGACCATACCTGTTATCCACAATTTCTAACCCAAAATTTAAATTATGGTGGTTAAAAATTACCCCTTTAAAATGAAACAGCATTCTGTCAAACGCAATTATTGTGTGAACTTAACAATTCCGGATTTCAAGAAAATCTTAATAATTCAGAATCAGAAATTCAGTTCACACTTACTGAAAAAAATCCTCTGCCACGGACGAATTCTTTGATTTTTAAAAATAAATACTAATCGCAAACAACATTTGATTCAGAATGCACAAATTATTTTAAAGACACAAGCACTAACTATGAGCAATTAAATATGTACCCTGCTATAAAAGAAATCTTTTAAAATATAATTCTATACTTCCTTCATCTGCCCCCGTTGAAAGGATATTTAGTATGGGTGGACTAATTTTAACTCCTCGTAGGAATAGATTAGGTGATGATATATTTGAGATGCTATTAATTTTAAAACAAAATAAAATAAAATTAGATAATAAAATGTAATTATGTAATGTATACTTATAATAATTTAGATAAATGTCCTTATCCTTATAATTGTATAACAACTATGTGTTAAGTTAAATTAACAATTAACATTGCAACTTGCAAGTGTAAATGTGTACCTAATACTAATTTTGTAATTTGTAGTGCGTTAAATAATTAATGTCAGTTTTCAATAAAAACCTATAAAAATTATATTTGTATATTATTTTTCTTAATAATTTAACCTTACGGACTAATATTTGTATTACATGAAAAATGATCATGGGAATGGGAGTACTACTCATCAGTAGCAATACTAGCAATTAAAGATAATATTAATAATTAGAAAAATCTCGAAACAATTTTAGGAATGTCGGATCTTTATAAAAGATCTAGATCCCATTTCAAGGATCTTTGATCTTTATCTAGATCCATTTTACGTACGGATCTTGGATCTTTATCTAGATCAGTTTTTAAAATGTGTTTGGATCTGTATCTAGATCCTAAATAAATAGATCTTACCCAACACTATATATATATATATATATATATATATATATATATATATATATATATATAATATATATATATATATATATATATATATATATATATATATATATAATGTGTGTGCGTGCGTGCATGCGCGTGCGTTAGTGCGTGCGTGCGTGGGTGTGTGCGCGTGCGTGCGTGCGTGCGTGTGTGTGCGTGTGTGCGTGTGTGTGTGTGTCAAATTACCACAGCACTATAATTTAACATTAGGAGTTGAAATTAAAATTGAAAAATACATAAAACGTTGCTGCTCACAATTTCAAATTGAAATTTTTCATAACTTTAGACTTACATCATAGCTTGATTAAATTTTGTTAAATTTGTTTTTTCATCGTTAGCCTTCGACCGTTAGAGGGTGTTCTGATTTGTCATCTTGAAGACAGTTTAACAATGTTTAATTTTTTAATGATCTAGTTATTCTTTACTAAAGCTGTTTCTATAGTTGGCTTTAACAATTTTAATAGATAATATTACTACTGACCAAGGTAACTCTAAGTGTAATCGAAAATCAAATCAAAAAAGATAAATATTTTGATATTAATATTAATCTAAATCTTTAAATTATGTACAACTAAAATCGTAATGTAAGTGATTCGTTAAATTTTTATAAAAATTGTTCCAATCCTCTTTTTTGATTAAATATTTAATTTTTGATATTTATTACCTAAATTTTCCGGTTTTAAATTACAAACATTATACTTAATTATAGAATAATCTGAGCAACTCTCTTCTTCTGCAAATACCCAATTTGAAATGTAATTAATCATTGAATGAATCCAAATCGTTAAATCTATAAACCTTTTCCTCCTTATTAAAAATATAGGGACTGTACAAATACTTACATTAAAATGTGTGTGGGTGTGGTGTGGGTGTCGGTGTGAGTGGGGGTGTGAGTATGAGTGTATGTGTAGGTGCGCATGTGTGGGCGTGCGCGAGCGTTGTTCGTGTGTACGTGTGTAAGTGTGCAAGTTTGTGTGCGTGTTCAATTTTAGATTACTTATCTTGGTACGAATCCTTAAAAAGTTATCGAATAATATTTTAAACGCGTAAACTGCATTTAAGGTATCTTTGATGTGCGGTCGGCTTTGGAAAAGTCTTTTCAAGTTGGTATGTAAATGTCTATTAACGTCTATTTCACATAAACGTATGAACGTCTGTCTGTCATAAATCATTATTGTAGTTTATACAATGTGGCTTATTTTCATTATGAAAGTATTACTAGCTAGATTTAACAATCATCAAAAATGTATCATTTCTGTTGATTTTCACTTTGTGGGGGTTGGAAGGTCGTGTCTTTCTAATTACATACGATGTATGTGTCAAAAAAAAATTTAATGCTAACATCTGCAAATACATTTGGAAATTTTCCAAATTTCTCGCTGAATACAAAATAACAATTTATACTACATCAGCAATAAACGCGTTATAGCGTGAGAAGTGTTAGACCTCGTAAGGCCACAGGTCGAGAGCGACATGGAAGAAAATCTCGATATAGTTTTCTGCTTGAGTAATATACATCGGTTTTTTTTACTTATAGTATTCCCGAACAGGCTAAGGTTTACCTAACGTGCTAAAGCACTCAGGAACACTGGGAGTGTTTAGGGATGTTATTAGGCTGCCGAGAAATGTTTATGATTGACTCAAGTCAAAGTTTGGAGGAAAAGAGGAACCGGGTAACGTATTCCACAATTTGGATTGATCTCGTTTAGTGTGACACGATGGAATTTTGAGTGCGTAATTATGGTGTGAATGGGTAAACCGAGTGTTCCTAGCGAAGATGCCCCGTGAAGGTATTAAGGAGTGTATTTCTGACGCACACTTGCTATGGTAATAGCGACAGAGCAAGGACAGAATCGAAACTATTCTCCTATGCTCAAAAGGCTGTAGATCAAAGGTCAGAGACGGATCACTTATAAGCTTTATAGCTCTTTTTTGGATGCGGTTTACCATATCAAGGGCGTATTGGCGAGCACTGACCCAAAGGTGGGAATTGTATTCCAGATGAGGTCGAACTTGAACCTTATACAATAAAAGAAGTTGTTGCGATTTGAAGCACTGTTTAGATCTGTATTGAAAGCCCAGTTTACGGGCAGCTGTTTTGCTGGCTGACAAAAAGTAGTCAACACATGAAAGGCTCGATGATACGGACATCCCTAACAGAAATAGAGTTTGAAAATTTGAGTTCTAAGCCATTCATATTTACAGCAGAAAATGATCGATCTTTCTGGGCGGACACAAGGCAACACTGCGCTTTGTCGGCGTTGAACGTGAGTAGATTATTGCTTCTCCATTCAAGGACACGTTCTTAGTCACTGTTAATTGTGGCTGCCATTTTCACCTTAACGTCCTGTCTTGTGTTGTGGGAAAACTGAGAAGAACTACAATGTAGAGTGCTATCATCCGAAATCAATGGAGCAGATTAGTTGTTGAGGAAATGAAATCATTTGTGTACAGCAGGAAAAGTGTGGGAGCTATCACTGATCCTTAGGGTACTCCCGCGTTAACAGTAGTTTCTTTCGAAAAGAAGCCATCGGCGACAACGCGTACACGGGTTTTGTCAAGAAAGCTGGATATCGAATTGATGAGCGAATCGGATAAGCCGAACGAAGTGAGCTTGACAAGTAGGCACTTGTGCCAAACCTGGTCAAAATCTTTTGAAATATCTAAAGCTGCTACGACTGTTTCACTAGACGTCTCTAATGCGTTATTCCAAAGTTGGGTAACATATGAAAGATCACCCGTTGAACGACTCTGTCTGAACCCATACTGATGGTCGTTTAATTGGTGATTGGACTAGAGGAACGAAAGTAGTTGGGGGTTGATGGCTTTCTCCATGATTTTTGATTTTCCATACGACTGTATCATTTCCAACCTGAACTACATTTACAAATATAATCTTATATATAATGTTTTTGAATTCATTTCTTGTTAATATTATGACGTGAGGATTGTTTTTGTTTGACTAATTAACAAACGCTATAATTCTTTCGTAATCGGAACTTATTTATTACTTCAGAATCGTGCTAGATTTGAATTTTGTACTTTGCCGCTCAGGATAATATCCTTAACCGAATTTGTGAGAGAAGCAGCACAAATATAGTTTTTGAAAGATTTGCCGGGTTATTTCATTTCTAATTAATCAAAGTTTATTGACATTTATCAAGGAACCTCAATACCTTCTGCGTTGCCAGATTTACTATATACAAAGAAATGTTTCACAAGAAAAATTTAAATCAAAAGTAGCTTTATTTTGTACAGAAGAAGTTAATCGTGCACTTGACGTTGTCATTGTGATAAATAAAAAATATATATTCGTATAAAGTTTCTTTTAAAGGCGGTTTGGCATTTCAGAGATTATTTCAATTCTATATCGCTGGTTATTATGGCAACAGTTTGAGTCATGTACAAAACTTGAGAGGGGCAAATACGATTTACCCAACACAAATGAGTCTGATAAAATAATAATTACTTGTCAGTTTGATATAAACAGTTAATTGTATCACTAGACCAGAAACGATCGTTTTGCGAGTATGATTAGAATTGCAACTGCAAATACTCGCAAACATTGTTTCTGGACGTATGATGCACAAAATTTTTTATGCTGACGTTATCAAAACTTTGTTTGGTAACGTCATTATACTTTAAGTTATTTTCGCAGCATTGAATATCTATGTGTGAAACGGTTCCTGACAGCTGCCAACAATTGTTCATATATAAAGAGTCAATGACCCCAATCCATATTTTTAGGTTTGACGGCCTAGGCTAGAAACAATGAGTTTCTGGACGACTTGGAGGATTGGACAACCAGTGTTACTGGACAGAAGCACTAAACCCATTTTGGAATAAACAAGGATGGTTAGACAGCTTCTCTGAACCACCTATACGAAGCGGTAGTATCGTCAAAACATCGTTTAAAGATATAATGTTATATGAGCGCTTTTGATTTACGCTTCAACTGTTTGTAGTTTGGAGTTCTAAGTGATAGAAATCACTTGGGACGGTACAACGAATGCTGGGTACATCAGTCGTCAGCCAAAATTTCCTTTTATTATGACCATTCATTGTAAATAACGCAGACGCTCAAAACGTAAACAAAACGGAGAAAATGGAAGTGCGTCTAATGATTAGGTTTTTCTTTTTTTGGAAGGTTTACGGGCCACGGAAATTCATGTAAGATGGCAAAGAATTTTGAAAGAAGCTGCATAATTTAAACACGGCCGTGGCTGGATAGAAGATTACCCCTGTAGTGGTCGCCCTAAAACTGCTATTACACCAGCGATTGTCCAAAAAGTACAAGACGTGTAAAGGATACTGAATTATCTAGAGTTTCACGCATTTCAAATGAACGCGTCTATCATATGTCAACGGTAGATCTGAAAATGAATAAACTAAGCGCAAGATGTATGCTGTGTTTACTATCTCTTAAGCAAAAAATCATTCGCATGCAAATATCAGAGAATTCTGTGGTCCATTTCA
Source organism: Vesta saturnalis (assembly GCA_036346205.1). NCBI lineage: Eukaryota > Metazoa > Arthropoda > Insecta > Coleoptera > Lampyridae > Vesta > Vesta saturnalis. Next base: position 832,131 of record JARFJB010000218.1, read on the forward strand.
ACCAGAATACGTCGATTTGTCGATACGGGCGGTACATGGGTCAATCACCATGTACCACAGAAAAAGCAGCAACCGAGGTAGTGGTCATAATCTGGTTGTTCAAATTCCAAGAAAGCGAGGTCGTTTTTCTAAGCTGATAGTGTTATGGTGTCAGTATTTTGGGATTCGAGCGAAATAATTTTGATTGATTACTTCTCAAAAGGTCAGATCATTACTGGAGAATGCTATGCAAACCTTCTTGACAAATTGGATAAAAGTCAGGTCTTGTCTAAGAAATACTAAGGTACATTATTATCAGGAAAATGCATCTCCTCAAGAAAGTCGTATTTCAGTGGCTAAATTAGCCCAATTGGGATATGGAAGGTTTGAACATACCCCCTATTGGTAGGATATAGCACACTTCGACTACATCCTTTTCGCAAATAAAAAAAATGTAATGCGTTTGAATAGAAACGAAGGCCGCAGTGAATACGTATTTTTAGGAGCTTATAATAGAAGATTGTGAAAAAAGAACAGAATTACTGGAAAAATGTTGAACAAAATGTATTACTGTGTTAGAAGATTACGTTGAAAGGAATTAAATTTTTAAGTTTCATTCCGAGAAGTTTACATTATTTAATGTCGTATAACTCGAAAACGGTTAGGGCTAGATAGAAAAATAAATAGGTGCTCCTTTGTCCCAAATTTGATTAGCTATAATTCAGTATAATACGATGTACATTAACTTTGGGAACCTTTGGCGTAGCCCGCAGGGCTTTTGCCATATTTACCTTCAAACACTTTTGATCACATCACAAAGGTAAACAAATTGCGCTCAAGGGCCTGTTTAGAAACAATTTTGGTTATTCTTTGTTGTAACATGGAGCTTTTGAGTTGATTATTGTATTCTTTCCCAAAACTGAAAAGAATTGTTTTTCTATAACCGAGTGAAAAGTACAAATTTTCGCTTCCAAAAGAAAGCGCAAAGTTGCACTTTTCCGAGGAGCAAGTTTTTTTTACTTGGTCGCTCACCGAGCAGCAAAGTAACTAAAACGCTCGATTAGTTACCAAGGAAACCTTAATAAAGAAACGTCTAGTTTTTCTGCGACTTTTGACAAAAGTATGCGTTGAGGGGTATTTGACAGGTGTCGAGAATTTTGTGACTAGCGCGTGACGTTAAGATCGTTCTCGTACAATAAATATCTGGTGTGGAACGACCTTCCAACCTACAAAATGGAAATCAAAAGATATGTAATAATGTTAATAACATTTTTTTAGGATAATTATGCTACCTCTTTTATAATAAGTTCATTACGAAAATCAGCAACATTATAAAAATAAAAACAGTTTTTAACAAACATTCTTACGAAAACACATGTGTATCGCAAAGTGATGCTCACGTTTTGAAATCGGAACTGTCAAATTTGAGGTTATCAATAATTATCAATTTTTACCAAACGTTTTTATAAAAACACAAAAAGATCACGTGTGTAATTCGAGCACAAAGTAACATTGCCGCTCTCGCGAGATAGCGGCAATGTATCACTTTGCGCTCTTAATAAACAAATTTTTTTTTTATACCTATTGCTTATTAGCGCTTAGTACATTAGGCATGCGAAAAACACGGCTTCCGCTTTAAATAAACCAAAATACAACATTGTATGTATAGTTTTGTAAAAATATGTATTAATACCTTTTATTTCCAGAAATCCCACTCCAGACGAAGAGTTTCCTAAATGGGAAGTCACAAGTACAGACGTCTCTAAAGTTTACTACATTAACAACAACGTAGACTGTAAAACAATAAATCACCCTCTTTCAGAAAGGATGAACTTTTGGAAACAGATTACCACGAAACACAGAAGAATAAACGTAGAATTATAATAAAGAAAAGAGGAAGTATAAATATGATATTAAATTTACAATAAATGAGAGTATGTATATAATATTACAAAATAAAACAAAACATTACAAAGTTTACGTTTTTGTGTTGGTAAACGAGAAAACAAAGAATTTTAATTTATAGTAAAATTGATAAATAAATTAGGACATAATTATGTTATTTTACTAATTATATTGTAATAATATATTTACCTTAATTATACGAACAAAAAAAAATGCATTATGTACAAAATCTACTAAGTGTTCCTCATTAACTACATTTTGATGGCCAAACACTATAATTATAATTTTTTATTGACACTAATTACCAAAATATATTACATAAATATGTGGTGTGGAACACCACACCTACAAAATGGAAATTAAAAGAAATGAAATAATTCTAATGTCCTTATAGTATGTTCTTTCCCAATAATGCACCTATTTTTAAACACGAAGCGATATAATGCCCTAGGGTATTATGAAAATAAACAGAATGCATAGTTACGAAGTCAAGGTGACTGAACAAACTCAATTATATTTTTTTGCTAAAATAAAAGACAAACCCACTTTGTTTATTACTAAAAATAACCATGACAATCAATGTGAAAAAGAGAATATATTTTTTTAATTGAATAACACAATAAAAGGACATTCAATATATAAGGCACCACGGGTTTACAGGAATAATGCCCTCGGTCAACGTACATTCCTTGGGATAGAGTCCCTTGGGAAATACACTGTTGACCTCGGAGCATTATTATACCCGTAACACCCTTGATACCGTAATTACTATAATATTTTTTAGAATAATTATGCAACCATCATTCTCATTCATATTTAATTAACTTTTAGACTTACCTTTCGTTATATTAAGAAACTTTATAAACAAAAGTTATGTAAAATTTAATTTTCTTTAAAAGTATGTCTACACCTTTTGTTATAAAATTTATCGTTATTCAGATATTGAAAACATCTGGTGTGGAACACCACTCGACCTTCCTATCTAT
>JARFJB010000218.1:837500-865000 GCA_036346205.1 Vesta saturnalis
ACACTGATGGGTGACGACCAATAGCTCCTGTCCAGTTCACCGCAACAGACCTTCTTGACTGAAACCGATCTCTTGTGGCCAACCGCCTAAGAAGTCGTTCTTCACGATCATTAGTGCTACGTGATGGCCTTCCACTGGGACGAGGTCTGAATCTGAAAGTTGGGCAAAGTTTCGTCGTTGTCTTACTGGGGGCATTTTTTCAGAGTAAATGTTAAACAATAAAAAATTGACACTAAGCGACTAGATAGCTTAAAATGTACAAATAAAAATTGGTGATAATTGATGTTAACAGTGGTGCGAAGTACATAGTGACTTGTTCTTTTTCATTCAAACTTCCACCGTTTTCTATATGATACTGAAACATTATTTTGCCAAAATTTCAAAATCGTAGCATTATTATTTCTAAGTGGCGCATTTCATTTGAAAGGTAGTGTATTTAGTTGACATATAACGGTAGTAAGCATTTTATTTAGTATTGTACGTACGTAGAACCCAGCGCCAGCCACTGAAACCGTCTAATCTGCCTGAACCAACTCCAAATAGTGGTCAGCTGGAAAGCCCGTACTTGTGTTATTTTTGTTTAATTTGTTTTATTTTGCGTTTGTTTTATTTTGACTTTATATTTAGTTTAAAGCATTTTATTTAGTATTGTATATTTATAGGAAACATATAAAGTGTTTGTTAAGATCAGGCAGTTCTCATAAAATATTCTACGAATCACACCCTTCTCTTACTTAGCAGGGCAAAACAAAAATAGCTAAAGGTAAAATTCAGCTGTTGAAGGGTCTAGTTTACAATGTGAATAACAGAGCCGTATTCGGTAAAAAATAAGCAAAAGGAAAGAAGGGCCAAAAAATCTTAAAAACATAAGACGCTACTAAATTCTGTAAGGAATGAGCAAGTGGAACATTACCAAATGGATGACATTGAAGCTTGTTGCGTATAAATGGAAAATGGTGTATTAGAAAGAATTTTGTGCAGACAAAAATACAATACAAACATACATGGTAATATTGTAAATCGCCCCTTTCAGCAAAGGCTCAAGAGCTGGTTTATTGTTGGAATTTATTTACTTCTATGAAAGTCGTGTTAATCGGTGGTTCGAAATGCTTTCCAATAAAATTATCCACTTGGGAGGAATTCTTGTATTCTATGAATGTTATGGACAAAGTTTTTGAAAAATATGAAACTTCAAAGGAACAGTCGAAAATCAGAAGAAAGGAAAATTAAACCATTGAGCGCAACGGAGAATTATGTGGTGCTGTATTTGAGAAAGTGTTAAAAGAAAACGTAGTCATGCATCAATTAATTCCTATGCTTCGGAACAAAATGGTTTAACGTTACAACTGGTTGTTAGGACTGTGCAAGAGGAATGGGACTGGTTGGATTTAACCCAGTACAGCGTAACCCAGCAGATGACGTTATCAATTAGAGCACTTTGGATATATAAAATAGGCAGACCGCTATGCTCAAGAGTATGCGTAGAACAGTGGCACCAGAGAACTCACCTAATTTGAAGTAAGATTCGAAAATAATGTGCTCCCATCGGAAATTTAATTTGAAATACAAGATAAAGAATAACTCGTGACACAAACGCCTACCTAAATGAAACTGAAGTAATTTTAAAGATATGTAACAAAATTTAAATTGAGTCACCGAACACAATTAACAAGTTTGGCGATACATAAGTCACAATAATATTTTGCTTATGTAAACTAAGTCTTAACAAAATAAGCAACTAATGATTTACGTTTATTAAGTATAAGTTATACACGTAATATATGAATATAGAATACACAAGAAAGTGCCTTGTTAGCATAATGGTTTATTTAACCAAATATAAATATTCTTGATAACGTGCTACTGGCATAGTTCAAAGGAAACAACTATTTTTAATATACGATCGGTAGCAGATCAATGTGATATAATGGTTAACGTCGCCTTGTGGACTAGATAAACCTCTAATGGAGCATAGCCATAAGCTAACCATGTGACTTCAGTAGCACTTTGGATTTTATTTCTCGAGGTAATCACACAACGGTATGATTATACTGTGGATATCATCAGGAGTATGAATAATCGAATAGTCGTATAGTTGAGATAAAATATTACAAAGAAGACTTTACCTGCGAACCAACCACATTGAAAAAGGTATGTAAACACATCGTTTATCCAATAAATAGTACCTTAGATTATATCCCAGTTTAATTGGTTTGTTTAATTAGTATTGAACGTAGTAACTATTTATTCCAATAAAGAGGAAAATTATAAATCAAGTAGACAACACCCAAAATTAATGATATACACAAGCCAATAGCATGTATAGAGCCTTGCGTAGAGTCAATTGATTCCGTATATTTACACAATCTTTACTATAAACATAGCATAGTTTAAAATGTTTATTGTTGAATACATGCCTTGACTCAAAACTATGGGCCGAAGAAGTCGAACTGAATGCCTAAAAACCACATTTGTAGCATCAGGGCGAAAAACAACTTCATTCGAGATGTAGACAAGCAGAAAACCCAATGTAAGCAATCTACGATTATTTGGAAGTAAAGATATTGTTCAAAAGAGACTAAAATGGGATACGACATTTAGCAACTATCATATTGGTGGCATACTTATAAAACAACCAAAGGTTATCGGATACACAATAATGACAGGTATATACCATAATTGATGACGTTGTGCTGCAATGTAGTCTTATTAGTGTGGAAGAAGCTTAACGAGACCTGATGAAGCGAAATAGCAATTTGCAATGAAAAAGGAACATTTCAAAGAAATATATGCATGAAAACTAGTAGACACTCCATCTTGTAGAACAGTAATAAAATGCCAGTAGGAGTTTCCTGTATGACTGGTAGTGATAACAAAGTTTGGTGGAGGGACAGGTTTGTCACTAAACGGATTGCACAAAACTTGGCATTGATTACAGTGCAGTGTCGTCGTATGTAATTAACCACCGCGTCGCGGCGTTTGTAATACTTTTGCACAAAATTTAAGAATGGGGTGTGTAGCATAACAGATGTTGCAAACTGTGGAGCAGTTTGGTTCCAAGATTGGCGAAAAACGTATCTATAGCAGCCTAATATAGTCTATTTATTCCATAAAGGACTTTTTCATTCAGCTTGTCTCGGAAGTAAAGTTTTGTTTGCAATATCTTATCTCAAAGTGGGTTTTTGTGTATGATACTTAATACTACTGATGATATCCGCATTATAATCATGTCGTTGTGATTCCTTCGAAGAATAAATTCTAAAAGTGTCACTGAAATTACATGGTCAGCTTGTGGCTACCCTCACAAACACTTACTGCAAATGATACCGTTCTGTAGTACCTACAGAGTACTAATGTACATCTGGCGGTCGCCTGCCGTTCAGAGAAATTGTAAAAGGTTAATTGAAAGCTTACATTATTCCATCATTGTATCATATCCAGTCCGCGATGGTGTTAGCCAATTAGATCACATCGATATACTACCGGTTTACACATTGGAAACAGTGTAGATCGTATATTGGGTAACTGTTTCTTTTAAAATATACGGTATTATTCGGGTCAGTAGCACGTTATCTAAAACAATAAAGTTTGCTCAAATGAATGCAGGGTACCAATTCTATTAACACGGTACTTACCCACGTTTTCTATATTCATATATTACGCGTATAACTTATATTTAATAAATGTAAACCACTAATGGCTTGTTTTGTTAATACTTAGTTTACATGGGCAAAATACTATTGTGGCTTATGTATCGCTAAATTTGTTAATTGTGTTCGGTGACTCAATTTAAATTTCATTACAAATCTATATAATTATTTAACTTTCATTTAGTTAGACGCTTGTGTGTTACGATTATTTATTTATCTTGAATTTAACATTAAATCTCGGATAGGTGCAGATTAGTTTTGAATCTCACTTCAAATTACGGAAGTTCTCTGTCGCCACAGTATAACGCATGCTTTTGAGCGCAACGGTTTGCATACTTATTTTGAACTGCCGTTACCAAGTTTGGTAAATATTTTATACATGCAACAATTTACTGTGATGTGCAGCTACCTTCCATAGGTACACAATATGGTTACTTTAACTGTTTTTCTTATTTACAATTTCATTTAATCAGTAATAGTCATGGTAAAAGGTACAAAACTTGTCCCAATTTAATTTTCTGAATCAAAATATTTTTCTGTGAAAAAACCTTTAAGATCTTATTTTTAAAAAGTCCAAGACTCTAACATGCAAATGTTAGTCTTTTCTGGTCACGCATCCATAGTGCTCTAATTAATAACGCTATCTGCAGGGATACACTTCATAGATTGTGCTAGATTAAATCTAACCAATGTCGATCGTCTTGCGAATCCTAACAACCCGTTGTACCGTTAAACCATTTTGTTCCGAAGTGTAGGAATTAATTGAAAAATAATTTCGTTTTCTTTTAACGTTTTTTCCAACACAACACCACGTAATTCTTCTCCGGTGTGCTCAACGGTTTAATTTTTCTTCATTCTGATTTTCGACCTTTTCTTTGAAGTTCCATAATTTTCAAAAACTTTCTCCACTGCTTTCATAAAATACAAGGATACCGCTCAACTGAATGTTATAATTGGGAAATATGTCGAACCACTGATTAGCGTGACTTTTATCGACGTGGAATAATTCCAATAGTGAACCAGCTTTTGTGCCTGAAAGGGCTGCATTTGCAACATTTTACAACGTTACCATGTATTTTTGTATTGTATTTTTGTCTGCACAAAATCTTTTCGGTTTTCATTTATACGCAATATATACTTGGAGATTGATTTGTTTCTTCAGAGAAGTATATTTTGTGTCAGTATATTTGTGCATTCCAACAAGCTTAAATGTCTTCCATTTGGTAATGCTTCACTTGCTTATTCCTTACAGAATTTAGTGGCGTCTTATCTTTTTAAGATATTCTTCTCATATTAGTTCATTCCTTCTACTCATGATATCAGTATTTTGATTAGGTTAACCTGAGTTTTGGACCATTGTTTCCTTTTGCGTATATAATTTTATTTGACCGAATACTTCTTTGTTATTCAGGTGAACTTGAAATCAAGCTTCAATCAAAGCCATTGTAAATTAAACGTTAAGTAAATATTTGCATTGATGGCGGGCACCATATGGTATACAACAACATAAAAGTCATACAACTTGGTGATTATCTATCGTAAAAATGGAAACTGCAGTAGTCATAGGAAACTGGCAAAAAAAATTAAGTAAAGAGCACTAAAAGCCTCAAGGAAACATAACACTAATACAATACATATTAAAAAAGTTTAGTTTTATCTGTACACTGGAGAAAATTAAATAACCTAAAAATGTACATACTATTGCGCGGGTTAGAACGGCAGTGACGTCATGTGGTAAGCGTTTTTCAGTTGGCCACCGTTGATAGAGGTCTTGACATCACGATGGTGGTATTTACTCAGTATGAAGCTTCACCAACTCACTGTGGAAACCCTAAATCGCCATTGTTAGTTTAACAACTCTGCAAAGGGCAGACATTTATCTTAGAGTCCAAAAGCTCCCAGAAGCCTCGTTCCAGAAATTAAAGGGAAACTCCGGGAATTCTAAACGACCGGGTTCCTATATGCTCAATGAGAAGATCTGAAGTTACTCTGTAGCGTCCCCCAGGTACCCTATCTTGAATAGTGTAATTTGAACTTATTTGCAATCATTCAAATTCAAGACCAAAACAATCGCTAAGTGATTTGTCTTGACTTTACCGACAATAATATCACTATTAGTCAACTTAATTGCTTGTCTTACATGTACTTTCCTGACAATAATTAAAAGATTAGAATTTATTTGCAAGTGTGATTTAATTACTCGCAAACCTCAAACCTGATTAAAAGAATTGGCCGTCTAGTAGGTACATTGAGCTATTTGAATTAGATAGGCTACATGAGGTTAAGTGTTGCATCATGTGAGGCAGGTAAAAAATGGAACTACTCAAATTAAAATTAACGAGCTTTGCGCAATGATGGTCGAACCCGTTAATGTACCATTGTGGGAAAGAACCACCAATAAAACCCATTTTATTCATAAATGAGTAATTGCATCATTAAATCAGGTTAACGTGCGTAAGAATACTAACATTGAGACAAGAATAAGTAAAAAGCAGTTTATCTACACATGAACGCAATAAAAAGAACAATGTAATCACACCCACAACTTTGTCATAAATAAGTCAGAATAAAATCGTAATACCAAACATGTGGCCCTTTAAAAGCAATTATGGCGGTCTTTAAGTAAATAAACACAAAACAATAAGGAAAATTACGGTACATATAAAATACAACAACAGTAAAATTGCACAAGTGATAATGAGGTAAAGTCAAGGGCAAACGAAAATAAACAAGGTATTTACACGTACACAATTGTTTAGTGACTACTAAAGCACAAAATACATACGTAACATTACAATAAATTACATATAAAGAGAAATCCATTCGCAGGCAAGCAATTCTACTAAAACGAACTGACGCAAAAAAACTCATTAAAACAAAGCCTTACAAGGGTAAGTTGTAAATAGATCACAACAACGTGACCAATATATAAATTTGAGTGCGTTAGATAAATACTGCGCCCCTTTCTCAGGTATCCCATTAATCTATACAATAAAAATAAAATTTGAGGTGTTTAATGATCATCTGGACCCGGTAGTATATACACACTCGGCAATTGCCTATTTACAATTATAACCAAGTTGTATCCTGTACCCGCTCGCCAGGCCCACCTCTACACAAATATAAATATAAAATACAAACAACAATGCTAATTCACCCAAATACAAGAGTGAGGGGGGCCTGTACACTTTTTTATTTAACTGGATTTCAGCTTAATGAGCCCGCGTGCGAATGAGATTCATTTGCAAAGCAATGTTTGATTTTTTAATACGTTACATAGGCTTGTAAAATTATTTGTTGCAAGCTTTCATTTATATCAAAGTACCTACTTACACTTGAATATATTCCCTTTAGCTAAACACTTTACCACCAACACGACGAGTTAAGATACCCGGTTTAAAACTCGGCGCCGCGGCGATTAACCATAGATTAACTTTTGGAAAAATTTACATTAAAACATACACTAAAAGAAAAGAACAAATTAGTGTTTTAATTTTGCTAAAAGGTGCACGACAAGATATTTATAGAAAGAACGGTTTACAAAGGGAGTTTCTAATTAAAACAATAAAAGCAATCCGGCTCAATCAAAATTTCGACAGCAACTGCCTTCCCCTCTGATTTCGAACTATATCTACTCCCGAAAAACCACCCCCGTTTCTCAAAAGTAATAAAAAACAAAAAATCATTATGTTGGAACAGTTTCATGTGAATTATTGAACATCTTAATTTTAAAATATCTGTAACAAGCCCTACATTTAGGTCTCAAGTTTCAACGTTCCAAACAAAGACGTCTTTGATTGCAGTGTGTACCGACGTAATTAATTATTAATCTAGTGAAATTTTTACATCAAGAATGTGCGCATAAGAGTTTCCAAAGGTTCGTTACGCCCCTTCAGTAAAACATTTCTTAAGCGTACACCTGCTAGTTAAACTCCAACATGTGTTTATCAACTCTTAGCGAAATATCAGTTGCATACATTCCCACATTTCTTACACAAAAATACAAAAAATAAAATATTTGAAAACATTATCAAATTACGACGTATTATCCAGATATTAAAAATCTACTAATTATCTTTTCTATCGCGATAACAATAGCGATTTGACAACCGTTTATTACAATAATAAAATGTTTGTGGTCCGCTACCTACAAGTATTATGAAAACGGGGTCTTCTCAGGGATTTGGGTGGCATTTAGCCACGTTGGCATGGAAACTACTCACGCTGAAAATGAGGCAGGGTTTATACATGCACATATTCTAGAAAAAATCGATACTGTAAGCACTGGAACGGTTTTGTACAAACTCGCAGAATGTCCTAGCCGTCGAGGGGCTCGGCCCAATAACCACCATGAGAATGGGCGAAGATGAGACTTCTCGAAGTTAAAACATTTCTAACCCCGTACAGACATACGTTTGGAAACTACACACATAAGTGAAAATTTCTAATATTCCTTAAGGGATTTGAAATACGGAGCACCAGGGTCGAAAAAAATTGGCCCATTGTGGAGAAGAGCGATTAGCCCGTAGAATAGGCTTTGATTATTCCGACGGAGGAGACCTATTGGGGGCACACACGTGAACCTTAACAATGGTGACGTTTAAAGCTTTTGAGAAGGTGAAAGGCAAGCAGGTAGAAGTTGAGGGGTCCCTCTGAGGAATCACAACCTACCACTTCCACATGAAGGAGGTAAGTAATATCCAAGACAAAAACTAATTTTCATCACTGCATATATATATATATATATATATATATATATATATATATATATATATATATATATATATACAGTCTCCAGCATTGATGTTACAAGAGGTGTGGTGGACTGAAAATGTTTGAATTTTATTTTAAGACTGTTGGATTAAGCCCTGGTTGGTTTGAAATACTTCAAATCGTAATCTAACAGTACTTAAGATTAGTCAATTGTCTTTTCATGGCCCTTTTGAAAAACAATTTATTTTGTTTAATCTAAAAAATAGCGTTTTAATCCTGAAATTTTATATATGGCAATAATTACTAATTATGAACAACTTTTCTTAATAAAATTTTGCCGCATCATGAACAAAAAGGGTACTTTACCTTAAAATATAACAGTGTTCGCTTCACTGTCAAGGCCGACTTGTGTGCATTGCTACGCCAGCGTAGTAAGGAAGCCATTCTCCTCATAATGTAGGGTTTACATAAAGTTCTAGCGTAACAATAGAATGAACAGGGAAATGCTATGAGAACACCTGAGAAAACAGAAGATAAATGACAGGTTGATACACAGGATGGAGGAAATCGATTATTAACCGAGGAGTATGGGAGAGTGAATAGTGAGATGAACGAGGAATTCGTCACAAAAAGGGGACTGAGACAGGGATGTCCACTAAGCTTAGGCCTGTTCTGGGTATATACGGGGGATTTCCAGAAAACATTAAGAGAGCAACAGATAGGAGGGTTAGTGGTAGAGAAACTGATAGCGTGATCGCTGGCGTACGCAGACGTTATTGGTGGTCAAAGAGGAAGAGAAATTAAGGAGATGATGAAAGACGTTGGAAAGATGTATGAAAGAAAGGAATTGGTATTCAGAAAGGGACGGTGGAGAAGGAAAAGGGAAGAGTGGAAATGGAGGGAGCAGGAAGTGCAGCAGGTGAAGCAATTTACATACCCTGGATATACCATGAAACAGGACAATAAGGATGGGGAGTATAAAAAGGAAAGTATGAGAAAAGGGAGTAAAGTAGTAGGACACGTGTGGCGTGTGGGGGAAAGTTTGTTTGGAATGGGAAAGGGAACCTGCTATTTGATAAATTAATAACATGTGGTGTTATATGGGGCAGAAGTGTGAGGGTGGAAGGAGCAAGAGGGGTGGAAGAACTACAAGAGAAATACTGGAAACGGGTATTGGGACTTGACAAGGAACACCGGGGTATATCATAAAAGAGGAAGAGCAGGAAGAAAAAATAAATGTAGAGGTGGGAAACGGAGCAATAAAGTATGAGGCAGAAATGAGAGAAACAACAGAATAGAAAATATTACAGACTTGTTGGAAAGAGATAAAGGAAGGAAGAGTGAGATACGGACAAGATAGTAGAGATGAATATTATAAAAGAAACGGGTATGCTTGGGAAGAAGCATAGAGATTAAGCGAAAGGAGGTAAGAGTAAGAGAGGACAGTAAGGTTTTGAAAGGTCACACATTATATATATATATATATATATATATATATATATATATACATGCGACTTCTTGATTACTTGAGGTAGCACCTTTAGGATCGTTCTTTGTGTAGACCTTTTCAACACAAAAGCATCCTGATTGGAAGAAAAAGAGTTGTTTTTCAAAGAATGAAATACTCCTATCCTTTATTCCCATTTCTCAAATCTTAGATAACGTGCGTAGAATTGGTAGAGGTGTATAATATATATATATATATATATATATATATATATATATATATATATATATATATATACTTTATAATAATTATTATAATTTAAATATTTATACTTTGTTTGCCTTTCGTTTTAAATAACAGTGTGACGATTTTCAACGGAATCGAAAAAGTTCCATTTTTAAAACACTCTGTGAAGTAAGAAAGTAAGTGAGATATTATTTGCGATGTCACTCTGAATAACTATACGTATTCCATCGACCCTTATAGAACTAGTTTTCTTTATTTTTACGTCATGGGGGTTGTCGGCGCGAAAAACATAGAAGATGGTTCAGTTTTTATAAAATTTGGTTTATATTTCTGTACTTTGGGAGATCTTTAGATGTGTTGTAACACTATTCAAATAACTATTCTAGTACACTGAAAGATTTCTAGCACGTTGTGTCTGTCCAGGGCTCAAGGCCATTTTGGTTAGGTTCCCTGTCATGGTTGATATTGGAAAAACATTATGTATATGGTTGCTTTTACTATATTTGCTGCAACCGCTCCTGCCAGGGAAACCAGACGCTGTTTTCAGCCGCCCAGTTTGGGATACATGCTGTATAATAGTTTTGCTCCACAATGATTCTGAAATTATATGGTCACCTTCTGCCTACGCTCATGATTATTTATTGTAACTATTAATTCTGTCATGTACACACTACTGATACATCCTTTGACTGTCATGCCCCTGAAGATATTGAAACAGATTAATATACAATTGTTTTATTTCGCCCGGTTGTCAAGGAAATGAACCTATGATTACTTATATGGACCACTAATCTACTGCCCGTTTGCAGAAGTAGACACTGTAGCCGTACACCTCGCGCGAGCCTGCAATGTCAGAATGGGGGATATCTAAATTTTGTGATACACGTGTATCATAATTTTAATTGAAGAGTATTTGTACTAATTTTCCAGTCAATTACAAAAAAGAATTGAACCCCCATTTCACCCTTTTAAATGGAATTTTAAGTGGAATTTCGATAAACCCTTTCTTAGTGGATACCTACACCTCACAAAGAACACACACTCCAAATTTTATGTCTCTAGGACCAGATATTTAGGCTGTGCGTTAATATATCAGTCATTGTGTCAGTCAGGACTTTGAATTTTATATATACAGATAGTGATTTCACTTGAACTTAATTCTTATAAAATTTACTTAAATATTCTGTATTCGTGTATGTGTTCAACTTATACAAGTAACTGTTAACCGTTGTGTACTTATTTGATTTAACTGTCAGTTTGCATTAACAAAATATAACAGTGACTCCAATATCGCTGAATTTGTACCTATATTTGGTCTCAACTTTAGAATTATGTTTAAAGAATAATGAATAATGTGAATGTAAATTTTATTTTATTTGTTTATCTTTCTTTTAGAATAGAAACTGTGCCACGGTCATTTATTTCTTTTTATAAGAGCTTTAAGTATTGATAATTTTACAGGAAGATCGTTTGTTTGAGGTGAAATTAATAACATTTTTGTACATTATACATAAACCCTTGAACTCAACGGTCCATACTTCTTTAAGTTTTACAATTATTGCGTTGAGTAAACAATAACTTTGAGAAATAACAAATTACTTTGATGTGCTACTGCTTTGTATAGAATAAAAATTTCGATAATCTGACTATTTTAATGTCTCGTTTTCAAAATTCATGTTAGAGATCTACAGTTTACATTAATTTCTATGTTACTGCATAAAACAACAATTTGATTTCTTTCACTGTACGTATTGAATAAAGGAATTACTATTTTCTGGAATTTCTTGTTTGACTTTTGTGTGTCTTGATATATATGCTAATTATATCTTTCGACTCCTTTCTCTCTTTACTCCCTTTTTGAATTTGTAGTGATGTATTTTAGAAAAATTATGGCGCCTACTATTATTGCTAAAGGCTTGTGCTTACAAACATGTATACCATCAAATAAACAATCTTTTGACCACGTATCCAAAGTGTTCTTATCACTCGACTAGCGGCTGGTTTACTCTTGCTAGATTGTGCTGGGTTAATCACAATCGATCTAGTTCTACGGTATTGTAAAATAGCCATAGATACAAAAATAGGTGATCGTCAACGACCAAATAAATTGATTTTACCGAAAAGAAGGAAATTTTACTAATTTATAGTTTCGGTGCTCACTGGGAGCGGTTGTACCAGTAATCTGGAATTATAAATAATTTTGTTTGTAAAATGATAAGTGGGCATTGTTTTTAACTCTAATCAAGTTTTACCTAGATTCCGGTACTAAATGAAATTTTAAGATCCCTTTCTTAATTTTAGCAACGAAAAACTAACAAGACTAGAACAGTTTTGCTATTTTAGGCGTATCTTGAAAATGTTCTATTCTAGGTACAATTACTTCTTTCCTATTTCATGGGACAACTCAATTGGACATGATTCACTTGCTTCTTACTAAGAGCAAAGCTAAACTTGACAACCTTAATAGCTTACACCGAATACAATATCTAGACTAAAGAATATTGATAAGTACACACATTAAAGCATCACTACCACAATCGCCATTTTTAGAGAGCGTTACGGGATTTTCCATTAGAGTTCATACAATTTTCAATCGATTTAGCTAAAGTGTACTAATTTTCGCCACTTCGATTGCCGGTATCAATGGGGATACCGTTGGTCCCTCCCAATACAAAGTTTTCAACATTGCAGAATTGTACAGGTACGCTAACGTAAGTGGAAGTCCAGGTATTAGCCGATATTATAGACTTAGATAATTGAGAGGTGCATAACAATCTTCTCTATGATAAGGACCGTTTTGTTGGTACAGCAGGCAGTCATAACCAGGGCGAAATTTTACAAGGAAGTGAAAATGAGGACGGAAGCCGCGAGGAAGTGAAAGAAGGTAAAGATGAGTTTAGGGACGAGTATCCTTTATTCAATCATCTTCCATTAGGCAAAATAAAAAAAAGTGGAAGAGAACAATTTTTGGACCCAGAGTTGACAAACATCAATCACCTACTACTGTCCCATTGATATCGAAAACTATTGAAGAACCGATCCAATATGTTAATAAATACTTTGGTGAAGATTTTTTCGCTGTACACTAACGTGGCGGTATTAAAAAGAACAGGAAAATCTCTGGGTACTTCCGCAAGTTTGTTGTATGTTTATAGCTATCCACAATTCACCAGGAATGAGAAGACATTGTCAGGATGTTAGGGTTCCAATTGCTTCTATAGCATAGTCAGGAATCGATTTTTTGGTATTCAAAGGAAACTAGACAAAATGATACGTACTGGAAAATTATACCCATGTTAAATTGGATTCAAGAAGGCCGTCTACAAAATGAAAAAACCCAAGAAGTTTTGATAGATCAGCAGACGATCCATTTTCACGGGAAGGTTAAGATGAGACAATTTATTTGGGAAAAGTTATGTCCAGTGAGCCTAAAGAACTTAGTTATGACAACACTCAAAGGAATACCCTCAGATTTCCATATGCATGATTTACATATGTATGTAAGGGAAAGGACAGGCCGACGAATTCCTAATCGCCTAATTCCGACACCAGAAAAACTGGATGTAACGGGAAAGCGGTGCTCAAAATCGCTGACAGTTTACCGTCAGGAGTTGCTACGGTATAAACTGGCAGTACAATGGGATAACAGATAGAATTGGGGGGTTGCTCGACTGCTCAGGGGACGGGTGGGTAATATGTTAATTAATTTTGTACACCGTAGAATAGTTTGCCATACATAAGTCAAAATAAGGGTTGAAGTAGTCAAATCAATGATTGTCGTTACGTTACTTCATTTAATGAATTTATATCTCACAAAACTAAGAAATCCTCTTTACTCTAAGCTACAACTCGATTGAAGCATCTTAATCAGAATCGCTATAAAATATACTCAAATCAAAAAGAGATTGTATTTGCGCAACAAACTTTAAATACCACGTTATAATAGATAATTACTTCAATCGTTGTCGAACGTAACAACTTTGCTTTCTCAAATAAACACCAAACTATTGACGTTAATTCTAGAATCTCATTAAAATAAACAAGCACTAAAAACGTTCGTAAATAAGTGTTCTATAACAAACGGGTTCACAACTGGATTCACCTTAAAAAAAAACAACAGTTCGTTAACCTAAAGATGCATAATGAAAAATTAAAACAAGAAATTTACTCGGCGAAGGTACTAGCTAGTGTCTGTAAATTATTGTAAATTTTGTACCCAAATCAGCAAAACAAATGATTATTCACACAAATTTCGCCCCTAAAATTCTTGACAAAAAATTTGGCAATGACACATAATTACATACACAATGTAATTTCGAAAGATTACGTTTGCCATAAAAATTCTGCACTAAAGTAATTAAAATTGATCTACAAGGAGTCGCATTCAATCTTATGTACAATTCCAATATATGTTGTACGAAACGAATAGGGGAGACCTGGTGATTAACTTCTGTTATGGCGATAATGAGGTGCTGAGTGTGGTAGCTAGGCTCGAAATTCCTTCATGAAGGGTATCGGGGCGTCGATTTAGAAAACCAAATTGCGGTCGATTATCGTCCAACTGTTGTAAGATATACTACAGTTTATGCATTTAGGCTTTATTTACAAACTTTACTATACGTTGCGTTACAGAACTGCTTCTTAATATTAAACGTTAACGTTGTATGAAAATTTAGTTATTTACTGCAAGTTAATTGTTATTGGCGAGATGTGAACTAATGTCTGGTACTAGGCAAGAACGTTGATTTTCCGCATAAAAGCGATGACTACTCCAGAGGATTATGAATGGAATTATAACACATTACATTTTCTTGGATCAATTGCACCAAATCGATACGATAATTTAAACGCGTGATGGGTGAACAATTCAAAAGACCCAAGCAAGGGTTAATTGGGGAGGAAACTACCCCTTCACCAGGAGTTGGGGAAACGTCCTTTCGCGGGATTGCCCTAACTGTCGCACGATACCGTGTATACGCGCGTAAACATCTGAACTAACTATGTCCATAAAATTATTCATTAGACGCCACATCGGTTTTTTAGACCTCTTCCATTAATTAAATATTAACTAGCCTATCTAAAAAAAGAGTCGCTTAAATTTTTCAGGCGCGGGAAAGGCAACTTTCGGAACTACTCGCGGAAATTCGCCCCTTGTGAAAAAGCTTTTCCTGAAACTTATCGACATGATCTCACGTAGTTTGTTTTTAATTTAGTTCATATTGTAGCCCATATCAATTATTCCCATGTCTCTTATGACTAATTCAACAAGTTTGAATCGGTAAACTACGTATGAAGTATTCTCGGCACCGAATTCCAGGGCTATTGCATTATTTTTTACACTTTACTGAACAACTGCATTTTAACCTTCAAACCTTGAAAAATTGATACGATATATCTAATCTTACTTTAATTTAGCTTTAGTTTAACTACATATTTATAATGATCAAGACAACTAACAAATTACGAATATTTATTATTTACACGAACTAATAATTCTCAACAAACTAGTTAAAGGATTTCACGATCGATCAATAACATGTGAATCATATTTGAATTTTACACTTCCAATTCAAACCTGTCACTTTGACCAGAAGCTTTATTTAGTTTTCTAACTACAAGATGTTTGAATGCGATTAATTTTTGGTAATGCTTTCAAATAATTTTCCGAATATGTAAAAACGAAAACAAACAACGTTTCACTCTAAAGCTTTCCTGCGAGTTTATGCGATATTCAATTCAATTATGAGAGTATGCACTACATTTAAGATGTACGTTACTAACAAATAACTTGTGATTTCGAAAATTATCGGCAAATCTCTTCTAAAGCATGGACACATGACAGCGTATCGGCCTTTGTTGACAGGTTCTTCGCATCATGTTAGCTACAATACGGATAAGACGCTGGATCTGCAGGTGTTCCCAAAAAAGACGTTTTGAACTATCTCGGTTTCACATTTTCATTGGAAAAGGCAATATTACATTCGTATAATGCAAATTCCGATAGTAGCGAGGATGAAGAAACAATCTAGCGCAACGCCAAAAGAAGAAGAGTTCTTCCCATTCCGGACAAGAGACTACGTAAGAAAGCACCAAACTATCATCCATGTTACCCTACGTTTTGAAAAAATAACATAAATTTTCAAAATTTTAGCTATGCTGGTATGTTGTTTAAAACCGATTTAACAACTTACGTCACACGGTGTTGATATTTGAGATAATAAATTCATATACATATTTTTTTTTTACTTATAGTATTCCCGAACAGACCAAGATTTGCCTAACGTGCTAAAGCACTCAGGAATACTGGGAGGGTTTAGGGATATTGTTAGGGTGCCGAGAAATGTTAATGAATGGCTACCTTAAATTGACTTATGTGAAAGTTTGGAGGAAAACAAGAACTGGGTATTGATTTCCGCAATTTGGTCGCAGTGTGGAAAAATGTATATTACGCCCGTTTAGTGTGACACGATGGAATTTTGAGTGAGTAATTATGGTGTGAATGGGCAAACCGGGTGTTTCTAGCGAGTATGGCCTGCGAAGGTATTAAGGAGTGTATTTCGAAGGCACACTTGCCATGGTAATAGCGATAGAACAAGTAAAGAACCGAAATCATTCTTCTATGCTCAAGAGACTGTAGGTTAGAAGTCAGAGATGGGTGATTTATAAGCTCGTTTTTGGATACAGTTTACCATGTCAAGGGCGTATGGGGGAGCACTGACCAGAAGTGGGAACTGTATCCAGATGGGGTCGAATTTGAGCCTTATGTAGTAAAAGGAGTTGTATAGAAAGCCCAGTTTACAGGCAGCTCTTTTACTGGCTGACAAAAGGTGGTCAATCTATGAAAGGTTCGATGATACGTACAACTTGAGTTCGAAGCAATTCATATTTACAGCAGGAAATGATCGGTCGTTCTTGGCGGACACAAGGCAACGTAAATAGATTATTCCTTCTTCATTCAAGGACACTTTCTAAGTCACTGTTGATTGAGGCTGCTATTTTCACCTTAACGTCTTGACTAGACTTAATGTTGCGGGAAAACTGAGAAGAACCGCAAAGTAGAGTGCTATCGTCTGCAAATCAATGAATCGGGTTAGTTGTTGAGGAAATGAGGGCATTTATGTATAGCAGCAAAAGTGTGGGAGCTATCACTTATCCTTAGGGTACTCCCGCGTTAACAGTAGTTTCATTCGAAAAGAAGCCATCGACCACAACGCGTATATGTCTTTCATTAAGACAGCTGTATATCCAATTGATGAGCGTATCGGATAAGTCGAACGAAGTGAGCTGGCAAGTAGGTACTTGTGCGAAACTTGATCAAAAGCCTTTGAAATACCTAAAGCTACTATGACTGTTTCACCGGACCTCTCCAATGTGTTATTCCAAAGTTGAGTGACATATGAAATAAGATCACGACTTTGTCTGAACCCATACTGGTGGTCGTTTAGGATTTTATTGGCCTCGAGGACCGAAAGTAGTTGGTGGTTGATGGCTATTCCCATGATTTTCGACAGAACGGAAGTGATAGCTGTTGTTTGATAGCTTGAGGGATTGGCCTCTTTAGCCAATTTTCACGATGAAGGAAACTCTCCAGATGACATGGAGATCGAAAAGAGTTTGAACAATACAGGTACTAGCTCAGGGTAGCATTTTTTGAGAACGATAGCTGGAATACCGTCAGGGCCAGTCGCCTTGTATGAGTCAAGTTTATTGATAATTGATTCTAGAAGCTTGTAATGAAAGTAGATTGGTTTAATAGCGTACGGGGTAGATTTGGGCGACGGCACAGTTTTACCAGAATCATTGAGATATAAATTTGAAGCAAAATAATGGACAAAAAGGTTGGCTTTTTCAGCAGGATCAGCTACTACAGCTCCGTCTCGAGACCTCATGGGAGGAAAAACAGATGTATTAAAGTTTTTACTGTTGGCTTTAGCTAATGACGAAAATTTACAACCACCCAAAGGACATGAGAATAATTCTTTGCATTTACGTTCTTCAAACATATTTTGGCCTTGGTGATGATACTACTATTCCTTGTGGCAATATAGTCGGCGTGATTTTCTATAGAGTTTATTCTTTTGCGATAACGCATCACTGCAAGTCCCATTAAACGAGAGCTGGGAACGGGCATGACGTACACGATTATGTTTCTTGGGAATATATAACTGCATACCCGTCAAGATAACTTCAGTTATTGAAAGAGCAACGTTTGAAGAGAAGGACCGTTTAAATCAATAGTCACGCCAGGGGAAGGTTGCAAAAAAATCTCGCAGTTCGCTCCAGTTGGCTAATTTGAAACACCATATAGTTGCGAGTAACAGTGGGATTGGGTACAGAGGAAGTTATTTCGATTAGGCAGTGGTCTGATTGATCAAGCGGAGAAAGGGCTCTTGTTTTACAGACAAGTGGATTAGTTGTAAGGAGTAGGTCCAGGAGATGTGGAGTATGGTTAGGGTTATCAGACATTCTGGTTGCTTCGGAGATGATTTGTGTGAGACCACAGGATACACCAAATGCTTCTGCACCATGATCTTCGGGATTAGTGGTAGATGAAAATTGAAACCAATTGGTGTTGTGGGCATTAAAATCTTCCAAAATTAAAATATCGCAAGATGTAAAGCGTCTATTTTCAGACTAAAGTAATTAAAAAGATTTTGGAAGTTATTATCATTGGGATACCTATACAAACGACAGTAGAATTTCACAAATTGGGGCCCTGAATGTTTGAACCAAATCGCGTCAAATTTGTTGTTTTCCAAAGTGGACATCCACTTACAACCTACGTTGTCATTACACATGCACATACTCCGCCTTTAAAGCGAAAGTTAGGGTGGAGGATGTATCTGAGAAATTTCAATTCAGGCGAATCAGTGATTCCAGGGGAGGCTTGTGTTTCTGATAGAAACAGAATGTCGGGTTGCACTTGTTCAAGGTGTTGGTGAACAGAGTTAAGATTCGACCTAATACCACGTATGTTACAGTAATGAATCCTAATGTTGGTACTTTTAATGACCGAGGTCGTTTGAGTCTTGCTCTTCCGGGAATACGAATTGGGCAGATTTTTATTTCTGGCAGATCTTGTTCTTCTTAGTCTTGATTTTGGTATTGGCAAATTTTTGCCCCGCCCCCCATAAACCTTGGGATGGATCGACGAATCGATGTGGGAGTGTGAGCGTCTCGCCCTACTCACCTGAGGTATATCTCCTTTAGAACTCCTCATTTTAAGGGTATAGACGTTAAAACGCTACACTTGGCTAGTGCGTGTTGGCGAGTACGTAAGGAATAAATGAGAAAATGACCGGCAGCTCTTACCAAACTCAAAAAATTGGAGCACCAAAATTCAGGAGACCATGATAAAGGTGGTGGTATTGCACCGGGCGGCATGGGGTATACATGCCTTCCACCTATGTAGCAATTTGCACTCACATTGTCAGTTCATTCTTTTATCCAAGGTCTTTGTCATTTAATTTTTGCTTAATTAATTTTTTAAGTACAGTGCGTCATTTCATCACTTACTAAATTAATTTAAAAAATCTAATTATTCATTCATTCATTCTTTTATTGCTACGAAAGTAATGTAGACGCTATAAAAAAGATGAAACGTATTACACGGGTATAATAAATAAACTCACATTATTTCGAAATAGCATTATGTGAATTTTACATTTACGTGTTACATTCTTTAGTAATTTTCATGGATTCATTATATGATTACATATTTATAATTTCATTTATATAATTTAACTTCTATGTAATAAGCCTCTTAGTAACATGCAATGTTTGTATCTTTGTATAGAAATTTTGCTGTTTCTGCACTAAACTTACTAGATCGATTTTGTCAAAGCAGAACTTTTAGGATACATATGCAATATAAAATGTCCTGAGCGTAATTATAAAATATTAATGGTATAATAAACATTTTGGTGTATAATAGGTAGGTCTGCATATTCGAGCATTATGCCCGTTTTACTAGTATTCTCAATTTGTGTTTGTAAGGACTTGTAAATTCAGTGATTGGATGATTTATTAAATTATTACTGTTTGCATGTGGCAGTGGATGATTTATTACTGTTTGCATGTGGCAGTTTAATAATTATTAAAACTTATACATACATAAATGTAGTACCATCTACAATACCTGCGAATAAATTATTAACAAGCGACAGAATTAAAAAGGGACCAAGGATGCACACGACCTTCCAACCAACAAAGGGGAAATTATATTTCAATAATAGTAATTTTTTAGGATAATTATGCAACCTCTGTTTTAATACTTAATAGTAATTATGCTTTTGAAATTATACAATTTCGTGTTCTGCGTGAAATTCCAAACAAGTCTGTGGAGCCGGGGGCCGCGCGGTCGGGGGCCCTGGGGCACTGTCCCGGTTGCCCCGGCGGTAGTTACGGCCCTGGCTTAGAGCTGATTAAATTTGGTGGCAATCCAGCGGCGGAGAGGGGCGTTTATAAGGTGTAGTTTTTGGTTTTTATCAAATTTAAAAATAAATTTAAGTATTCAAATTTTTCATTATCTGAATAACGATTAATTATAAGAAAAAGTGTTACATGAATTTTCTTTATAAAGTTTTTTTGATGTACAGCGAAATAAATGTAAAAATTAAATAAATATGATTGAAAATGCTGAAGCTGTATTATCGATATTCTTATTAAAGCGGGTGGTCTTGGAATCTTTTTTTACGTTAACATGTGTTTATGTCTATTAATCTGTTCCATATTTTTACAACGCTGCCTGTTTTCGTTGTGAACGTATAAAAAAAGAGGTTGCGTAGATACCCCACAAAAATTGAAATTAAAATTATTTCATTTCGTTTAATTTAGGTTAACATCTAGATGTCTATTAATATCTGTGTGTTATAAAGTCTTAAACTTCTGTTTGATATAGATTATTGTTTTTGCGTGTATAATGTTGCCTATTTTCGTAATGAACTTCTTATAAAAGAAAGTGCATAAAAGATGTTATTAATATTACTTCATTTCTTTTAGATTCCATTTTAAAAGGTTGGAAGTTCGAATCGTGTTCCACTCCAGATATTTAGGGAATACATTGACAACTGCCATGCGACATAAGTGTAAAAAACAATCAAGGTGGTGTGCGGTTTATTGACTTGTATTTAAATTTTTTGCTGTAGTTGTTGGTTCAGTACATTATCAGTGAATTATAAATTTAAATAAAAGTGCATGACAACATACTCAAAATGTTTTGGTTTATTTTCCTGGATATTATATTTCCTCACTACATACTGCTAAATATATGCAAATTAATCTGTTAAGTAGACATATCTCCGCCGTATTTTACAAGACAATTACCACCACCGCCAAGAGGTGACAATAAAGTCATTGGTATTTGTGACCGGTTATTATTCGATCATTTGTAACATTCTCTTTTTGCAAAACTTTGTCAAGGCTACGTTTTTGTTGCAACTTTACGTCTGTGTTTCATTTTATTTTATTACACTGGAATTTTCTGCCAGTTTTGTTTCAAATATTATGTCAAAATGTATGTCAAAAAACGTGTCAATCGTTTAAAATCTCATACTGAATAGTTTATAAAATATTGTCATTCTATGCCACTCTATTATGCAACCTCTTTCGTAATACACCACAGTATAATACGTTCATAAAAGAAATAAGCAGCATTATACGCAACAATAACGATTTATGTCAGATATATGTTTAAACCTTCATGTGAGACACAGCTTAATCCATCGGTACCAGCACCTCTTTTTGGAAAACAGGTACCCGCACTGAATCTCTCAGATCTTGTTATAATATTTAAATAAAAAGTAATGTAAAAATGAAACTTTTTTATTATATTAAAGTAAAAATGTGAAATACACAATATTTAAATTATCCGGAGCATTTTTTGTACGAATGTATGGTTAAAGCACAAGAATTTTTTACATTTCACACAAGGATATCTTGTAAGCCATCTCTTCTTACAGTCTCCACAGCTGGCTTTTTTTGTCGGTCGACAGGCAATTCAGCGTTATCTTCAATGTGTACTCGTACTAGTTCTTTAATTCTATCTCTAATTTGAAGAGATCTGCGGTGGATCCGAAGGAAGACACCCCAACGCCAATGAAGGGGATGCAAATGCAGGGATCAGGTTTGCCTGACGAACCTGTAGCTGGATCGTAAGACGTTGGGATAGCAGCGGAAAGGGTTACTAACCTAGGACTGCCGACAAATAAGCTTTCTGGGGCACAAAGAAGAAGCACAGAAAAGCAGAAAAGATCAAGGCTGGGACTTAAACCAAAGATAAGCCAACGCAGAAGAAAAAAGTGGAAAAAGGGGGGAGGGGGTAAAAGAGAAGATCGGGTGGCTAAGAGACCCCGGTCAGACTCCTGTACTCCCTCCTTTTACAATAAAGCCTCTAAAAAGCCCAGGAGCAATGTACAAACTGGCCATACTCTGAGGCAGCAAAAGGACTCATGATGGCGTTGGTAGACGTCATCCTGGTACTCTACTAGACCACAGGCAAGCGAATCCGATCATGAACAAACCGGGAAAGATGGTAGACGAGACTCCTTCCACCAGTGAGAGCCCTCATCAGTTTTAGGGAAGTAGGTACACGGGAAAAATCATATGAATCACGTGTGCCAACTAAAATACAAAGAACTGGCTAAATCAGTCAGTGAAAAATATGTAGGAACTTTGGTAGGGGTTACAGTTGACTGTCGTTGAGGCTAAAGACCTCCCGAAACGACCCAAGGCACTGTTGTGGATACCAGGCACATCAGAGGAAGGAGTTGTCAGGACTCGGCTTGAGCGTCAAAATCCAGGCCTAAAGAGGGTATACTGGCCCAAAATGAGCGACAAGACGGAGAAGGATGTAGTCATCCTGGCCTTCTCAATGGACACTGATAGACTAACGACCTGTATATTAACCAAAAAAGGAATACAAATATTACCGCTAATGAATTTCTGTTCACAGGATATAGTAACGGTAAAGATCACCTCAGATGGAGGGGGGGGCCGAGGGAGTTAATACTCGGATAGGCGTACCTCCATTCTGATGGCCCGAAAATACCACACCTTGATGAAGTGGAGGGACTGGTCAGAAGCTGCAGAGGCAGCGGATCGCAATTACTCATCGGTTGTGACGCAAACTCCCAGCATATTTTATGGGGAAGTACCAACACCAACCCCAGAGATGAGTCTATCTTACAATTCACTATGGCACATAATTTAGACATATTGAATAGGGCAAACAAGCCTTCCTTCGTAACAAGGTGAAGCAAGGAGGTAATTGATCACATTAGATACTTCTCATGTAAGTTAGTTTGTTAAAAACTGGCATGTATCCGGTGACGTGAGCTGTTCGGATCACAGATACATACGTTTTGAAATCATCAGAAAAGACCGCATGGTCAAAAGTTATCGAAACCTCCACAAAACAAACAGGGACTCCTATAAGGAGGAATTAGAACGTAAATTGGCGAGACTTCAGTTTTCGATAGATAAAAATACAGATATAGAGATAGCCGTGAAGCAACTAACACACGCGATTATCTCTACACATAAGGAAAACTGTCCCCCAACCGTGAGGAAAGGAAAGTCCCTGGTGGACTCAAAAACTCACGGAAATGAGGGTATACACTAGAAAACTATTTAATAGGGCAAAATCACCAGGTAACTGGGATGCATATAAAACATCCCTAACTGAGTACAGCAAAACACTGAGAAGAGCTAAAACAGCGTCCTGGCAAAGGCACTGTGAGGAAATAGAAACGACTACAGAATGTACCAAGATCCACAGGATACTGTGTAAGGAAACTCAGTGCTCAATAAGTAATCTGGTGAAAGACACCGGACATTATACGAAGACCGGAAAGGATACCATGACCGAATTACTTCGGGTACCCGTTCCGAGCTCGGAAGTATTAGATCAATCACCGATTGACTGGCAAAACCAAGGGCTCGATGACTCTGGTAAAAAGAGCCAAGGGCGGACTGGGTAATAGCCAGGAAAGTGATTACATTCAATAAAATCAAATGGGCGGTAAACTCATTTAATCCACATAATTCACCGGGAACGGATGAAATTATTCCAGCCATGCTGCAATGGGGACCGGGCCATCTGCTCAGAAGACTCTGCAAGATTCTAAGAGGCAGCTTGGCTATGAAATACCTTCCTATAAAATGGGGACTAACCAGGGTGGCTTTTATACCCAAGCCTGGTCGAGCCAGTTATTCTCAATCAGCCTTCAGGACAGGCTCATCAACAGAAAGAGCACCCCACTGCCTAATCAGGAGAGTGGAAAAAACGCTAGAAAACAAGATCCTTCTGGGGTATTCTTGGACATAGAAGGAGCCTTCGATAATACATCTTTCAACCATATTTCTTCAGCCACGGGAAATCTAGGCCCGGAGGAAACCTATTGCAAGTGGATAGACTGCATGTTAAGACGTAGGGTGGTGTACACTTCGCTGTTGAGCGGGACTCTGGCAGTTCGGGTGACAGGGAGATATCGACAGGGCGGAGTTTTATCTCCCCTACTGTGGAACCTTATCATGGACAGGCTGCTAGAGAGGGAACACCTAAAGGTCAGTCCCCAAGAAACAACCATAGTACCCTTCATCCAAAGGAGGAACCTAGACCACTTGAAACCTCTCATTCTTGGCGGTGGAGTAATACATATGTCGCAAGAGGTAAAGTACTTGGGGGGTCATTCTAGACTCCAAACTTTCCTAGACTAAAACTAGGCAAGAGGCAAAGACCTGCCTGTTTATGCATTAAGGGGCAATAAAAACCACGCCTACCGCTGCAATGGAGACTCTTCGAGGTAATAATTTAGGATGGAACATAATGAAATGAACAGGGATACAAATCCCCATCTGACAGTCTACTCTGGTATACGCATGGTTCAAAACCGAGAAGGTTTCTGGAGCTGGTGTGAAACCAAAGCAAGATATCATTATCCCTCTTGCAGGCACGCCTCCGTCTTCCAAACGGAAATATACGAGATACTTTAGTGTGCGCGGGAAAACAATAGAAGGACCTACAGACCGTATCTATATCTTATATGACAGCCAGTCGGCCCTAAAAGCACTATTAAGCTTTAAGGCCTCATCTAAACTAGTCAGGGAATGTTAGGAAGAACTCAATGGCCCTAGCAGAGAGGATCAAGGTAACTCTTGCATTGGTCCCTGGCCATTTTGGGATCAGCGGGCCTCTTTTATGGCCCCGAACCTGTAGTGGGACTAACAAGAAACGCAACCTGTAGTTATATCAGTGAATGGATTCGCGAGTATCAAGCATACTGGATAAACAGACCAGGGCTAACACAGAGCAAGGCATACATAAACGGATTTTGCGTAAAAGGAATCACATAACTGCTCACGATAAGCAGAACGCAGCTTAGGACCCTTACAGGCCTACTCACAGGACATGCGCCTGTTAAGGATCATTTAAGGAAGATTAAGAAATTTAATGGAGACCCACATATAGATTTTGCGGCGAGGAACTAGAAACAGCTACTAACGTCATATATGACTGTGACTCGCTGGCTGCTAAACGACAGCAGGTTTTGGGGTACTCAAAAGTAGAACCGGAAGACTTAAACACAAATTTTGCAAGTGACCTGTGCGCTCCGCTGCAGGGCCTTTAGATTACGGAATGGGTGTAACAAACCACTAGGGAGAACATAACAAACCATACAGGTTACAAGCTAGCTAGACGGGCCCGAGGGAAGAGAAAAAAATACTGGTTTTCATTAAAGTTTCCTTCCCACAGAACTTGGCTATTAATACCAGCTACATTAATTAGAGAATGAAAATTACCATCGGCCATCGTTTTATATTTCTTGCACAATTATTTGAGGTACATAACTTATCTACTACGTCTACGCCACGTTTGGTTTGATTATAAAAAGTAGCAATCTCAGGTTTAACCTTTTCACCTGTTTTGGAGCCTATGGCATCATCATGATGTACCCTGGACACTAAAATTACTGTTTTATTTTTTCTTTTGAACATGAAAGTGGTTGCCGTATTTTACCATTTGTAAGAATGGGTGGAATTCCTATTCTATCTTTCTTCACTGTGCCTACTGCAATTAAATTCTGGTCTCTAAAAAGGCTAAAAACCAAATCAAAACTAGTAAACCAATTGTCCACAGGGACCTTCTGGTTGTTATCCAACATAAACTTGCAAAGCTTTAGTATGAAACATACTCGCATCTACCATGCAAATATATTTATGCCATATTTTATTAGTTTGGAAGGGATATATTGTTTAAAGCCGCAAGGTCCCCTAAAAGCCTTCAACTTCTCATCTATAGTAATGTATTCTGAGAAAGAGTAGGCCTTTTTACAATCTTGAAACAGCTTTCTAATTGGAGACAGTTTATGAGTTGCTAATCTTTCACCTCTCATGTCTTTGTCACCAATAAAAATTTGAACCTGTTCATAGACATCGTCAACCTGAAGAGGTCAATCCCCATCCCATTTGTACTCCATATTATCTTGTATTCAGACGGCCGCTTTTAATAACGCCTGCTAAATAAAAAAGATCTAGAGGAGCCAAAATTTCGAATGTACCCGCCGGCTTTATATTTCTTTCTCTCTCTCTCTCTCTCTCTCTCTCCTCTCTCTCTCTCCCTCTCCCCCTCCGCCCTCTCCCCTCTCTCACCCTCTCGCTCCCTCTCTCTCCCTCTCTCTCCATCTCTCTCCCTCTCTCCCTCTCTCTCCCTCTCTCTCCCTCTCTCTCCCTCTATCTCCCTCTCCCCCTCTCTCCCCCCCTCTCTCTCTCTCTCTCTCTCTCTCTCTCTCTCTCTCTCTCTCTCTCTCTCTCTCTCTCTCTCTCTCTCTCTCTCTCTCTCTCTCTCTCTCTCTCTCTCTCTCTCTCTCTCTCTCTCTCTCTCTCTCTCTCTCTCTCTCTCTCTCTCTCTCTCTCTCTCTCTCTCTCTCTCTCTCTCTCTCTCTCTCCTCTCCTCTCCTCTCCTCTCCTCTCCCTCTCCCTCTCCCTGTCCCTGTCCCTCTCCTCTCCCTCCCTCTCCCTCTCCCCTCTTTCTCTCTCTCTCTCTCTCTCTCTCTCTCTCTCTCTCTCTCTCTCTCTCTCTCCCTCTCCTCTCCCTCTCAATAGTATCAATAATTAATAGTCAATTAAAAGTGGTATTTATCCAGACATATGGAAAAAAGCATACATACTACCATTGAAGAAAATAGATCCTCCAACCGAGTGTGCTTCATATCGGCCAATTAATATCTTGCCTGTGCTAGGTAAAGTCTTTGACAAAATAGTTTTTCATCAAATATCCGCGTATATTAATTCTAACAATATATTAAATAAACACCAAGCAGCATATAGAAGTGGACACAGTACAGAGACCTTATTAATTAGATTAACTGATGATATTCGAAAGAGCATCGATGAAGGCAAAATAACAATTTTAGTATCCTTAGATTTTAGCCAAGCGTTCGATT
>JARFJB010000218.1:870000-1215000 GCA_036346205.1 Vesta saturnalis
CTACTTAAAACTTCCTTCTCCCCAGAGTTGGAGCGGGGGAGAAGAAAATTTGTGCGACGGTGAAGCCTTCGCCCGTTTTAGTTACTTAATCTACGTGTTTTAAAAACTACTTAACTAGGATACCCCCGATTTCGCCGAAACTAGAAAATCAAAGGTATCATACACGAGCCACGCCCGTGTTAGTTTACGCTAACTAAGAACACCGTCCTTTCGGTGGCAGGCGTCGAAAGGAAGGTGCCTGCGCACGACTGGTGTCGTACCCGTTCCGTACTCCCTAAGATTCCGCCGCTCTCGGTGAACCGAGAACGGCGGCATCTGTGCACGAGTGAAGCCCGTGCCCGGAAGGCTACGGCTAAGGATTTGCATACGCCGGCTACAGTCGGCGGCCGCAACTCCTGTGCGCGAGTGAGGCCTGCGCCCTCGAGAGATACCTCTAAGGGTCCGCGTTCGCCGGATACAGTCGGCGACCGCGGTCCCTGTGTGCGAGTGAGGCCCGCACCCATACATAAGGTACGCGCCGTTTCCGGCGACGGAGCTTATCGTCTCCGTCGCCGGAAAGGACGCCGCCTGTACGCGAGTGAAGCTCGCGCCCTCGACGCTACTTATCTAAGTCGACGCTTTTCCCTTGAAGGAAACGCGTCGACTATACGCAAGTGAAGCTTGCGTCCGGTCAAACCTACTCAAGCACTAGCACTTTCCCGTCATTTCCGCAGGATAAACACTGTCACTCGCGGTCACTAGCACTAGCACTTTCACTAACACCGTCGCCCCCACGTCGCTCCGACTCCGTGGCTGCTCCGGTGGTCCTTAATCGCTACTCCTTCCCGTCGATTCGCTGCCCTCGGAAGATCGGCGACGTCCAATAAAAAACTTGGCAACTTCCACTTGACCCGAAACGATGCCGTGGATGGACCTTCGTTCGCCCGTCGTTTCCTTACGAGCGACATCCGGTTGACGCAAGGTCCGCACCGACCTGCGGCTTCTTCCACCCCGCATCCCACCCACGGCAACCATTCGCAAGACCTTTACGTGGTTATCGGGGATCCGTTTCTTCCGCCTCTCTTCCGAGGGGGCCTACTCTAACACCGGAACGTAATTTATATCCGGTGGTCCTTAACGTAGTTTGCGCGCGACACTAGGAAACTTGATGCCGCACGCGCGCCCGCCACTGTCAAATCCGGGTTTTTATATTGTCCCAATCGGTAATAAAGTCATATCTGATGCTAGCTTGTAAGACAGGTATAGGGCTACGCAACTTGCTCTCGGGGTTTCGCCCCTTGCCTCTGAATCTGTATTTAAGTCTCTACAGGTTATGGCGATAAATTTGAATATATATTCTAATAAAGGGGCCCTAATGCTAACTTGTAAGACAGGTGTCTTGCTCTCGGGGCTTCGCCCCCTTGGCAGGAAATTTAAATCTCTACATTTCTGCTTGGTTATAGCAGGAAATTTGAATTTTTATTCTAATAAGGGGCCCTAATTCTAACTTGTAAGGCATGTATAGGCCTTCGGTACTTGCTTTCGAGTCTTATCCCCTTTGCCCCAAAATTTCAATTTGTTTGTGGAGCCATCTAGTAGTGTATCACTTTACTTGCTCTCGAGGCTTCGCACCATTGTCCTGACTCCTAGGTGTGAAATCTGAATTTGTATTTAAGTCTCTGCAGTTTATGGAGGGAAATTTGAATATGTATTCTAATAAGTAGGGCCCTAATGCTAACTTGTAAGACAGGTATAGGGGGAAATTGGGGTCTAACAATAACTTTTAAGGTAAGAGGTATCCTTCTGGGTCTCCACACACTGTTACGCACAATATATTTTGGTTTTAATTATGAGTCATAATTAAATTTATAAATAAAAAAGATAAAGGGTTTTAATCAATTATTATAAGTAATACTATTTTGTGATTTAAAACTAATGTATGTTTTCTATAATAAGGGCTGGTAAATGGAAAAATGCTAATTAAAACATTTTACATACAAGATTTGCCTTAGCGGAAACACCTCTATCAAAAAGGCCCTTAGATTTATATGCACGCCTGAACATCCTAAGTCGTTATTAATCTGCTTATAAAAAAGATATAGGGTTTTAATCATTTATTATAAGTAATACGATTTTGAGATTTCAAACTAATGAATGTTTTCTGTAGTATGGTCCGGCGTTATTAGAAATGGAAAAATTACTCTAGATCAAATCAAACAATCAGATCAATCACAATTAAGCAAAGCAATTAATCATAGCAGTCAAATCAATCAATCTCGATCAAATCAAACAAGGAGTTATGCTAAGAATTCTTCATAACATTCAGGTAAATAGTCTCTCACTGTATGTACCTAGCTTCTATAAGCGACCGTTTACTTTGAAAATAAGGCTAACCGACACTCAGAGCTGGTACTCATCCTAAACGTAAGGGCACAGGCGGGGGAAAACAGTCTATCATCTGCAAATAAATCTCAATCAATGCAATCTCAATCAATCAAAATATAACTTATAGGTTTCAAAAATCAGCTTACAACTCAAAAATACAGGTCTGGCGTAACTAACAGCTTGTTAAAATCAATCATAATTCAAAAACGCATGAGACAGCCTTCGGCACTACTGTCAATATACGAACACCAAATTAGCATGTAATACTATTACCGTGTTTTGCATACATTACTAAAAATACGTTTCACAGTTAAACTGATAAAAATACCTATGCAATAAAGGTTATAATCAAACTCGAAAACAGATCACTATATTATTTTACATACAAGGAATGCCTTATCGTAAAAACCTCTGCCAAAAGAGTCTTTGATTTATTATTATTTTGTTTTTGAAAATGTGTAAATGCCCGAGGGCACTGTAAACAACCTCCATTTTCAATTTTGATAATACGCTTATCACTATCATTACGGTGAGAATAATAATAGCACTTAAATTCGGAAATACCTCTGACTAAAAAGGCTCTAGATTTTATAAACAGGTATGAACGTACTATTTCGTTTTGAAAACGGTCAAACTTCCGAGGGGTAAATAAACATTCATTTACAATTTGGTAATACACATGTGATTTGAAACTATCACCGGTTTCATTGCGTAAGACAACTATAGGCCTCTGTGTTTTTATTTTAACGCATTACCATTAGCCAACCATAATAACAATAATATCAGTCAAATTAACGTGTAACACAAATGTTGAGTTTTGCATACAGTGATAAAAATACGTTTTGGCGCCACACTCATTAGAACTTCTCCGCGAACATTTTGGAAAAAGAATAACTTCTTGGATTGCCCTTCACATTTATCTAACCTTACGCCACCAGATGCATACGTTTGGAGTATGATGAAATATTTAGTATTCGGCTTTGATGATTCACCAATGGATATTGCAGAACTACGGCAAACAATAATCACTTATTTCCAACAAGGTGGTGACTGAAAAATACGTGATTTCAAGTATCTCCGAATCATTACGCGGAATGATGAAATTATTACGGGATACTCTCTGCCGGAACGCATAACTATCAATATTTTATAATGCACCACCACTCCATTGTAACTAAATTGTAAGTCAGACTGAATGCAGTGTTGCCAAACCGTCCGATTCACTGCCGCACCCGTTATTTTAGTTTTGGTTTTAACGCTTGTATCCGCTTGTTTTATTCTAATCAATGTATTGTAAACTAACTTAGTAGTATTAGTATTAGTAGTATTATTAATAGTTTAGTTGCAAAAGAGATTTTTGTTTCGAAAACTTACACGTTAAATCGTACAAACATTTCAAGTAATTTATAATCTGATTTCTATGGTATTTTTGAAGGCTTGAGCATTGAGTATATATATATATATATATATATATATATATATATATATATATATATATATATATATATATATATATATAATGTACTCAATGGCTTGAGCTTTTTTTTTCACGACCGAGAGTGAAAGCTAGTTTCTGTGACATCAAAATCATGACAGAAGTGGAACATTTTCTCCCTAAGGAGCAAATATGTCACATTTTCTCCATAGCGACTTTTCATTATGAAGTATATTTACTTATGTCAATATTGTCGTGAATTATCATACAAGATTTTACCATAGAACATTCCCATACTCTAGAACATTTAAACGTTTTATCTTTTTCGCTAAAGTATACGAGCATCACTTTCTCCGTAAAGTTTTCTACGTTTTTTTTCCAAACACCACTTTTCAAAACTTCGATATGCTGCTTCGAACAAATTCTTCGATTTTACAGGTAGTAAATTCAATACCGCTTCTGTTATCTCTTGCGGTTCTTGTGGCTCCTCAAGTTCATTCATTTTATAACAAAACCTGCAAAAACCAATTTGTTGCAATAAATTTTGACGGTTGTCTAGGAATTTACCAAAGAGTACTAATAATTTTTGATCTAGAAAATATCAATTAATTTGGTTTTTAAAAACACCTTGTTTTGGTTTTAATCTCACTTGGGTCGTGAAAAAAATAGTATATACATCTCGGGAGAGAATACTATTTTTCCCTGGGTGCACCTCTGGAAAAATATCGTATTTCTCTCCCTTAATGTATAATATACTATAGTCTGTAAAAATAAAGATTTTCTATTTCGGCTTAGCGCTTTATTACTCTGAGACAATGGAAATGTAATCCTATTCCAGAAGTTACCAAACGTTTTCAACGAACTCAGTTCGGTACTGAATTCAATATTCCGGTATCTCAAATACTTTTCCAGATATTAAATTTCGAAATTATCAAATTTTATCTTTTGATAAGGCCAGATTTTTTTTTATACTTTCGTTACGGCGGTATTCGAAGTTCGTTTTTTAAAAAGATTTTGAGGCAATGTATTATTTTGGGGTCTAAATACGCAAATAGCCACCTATTATAATAGATTAAATAATGAGGAATTGATTACCACTTTCATCACTTTCTACTAATTATCCCATTAAGTATAAGTGCATTCCTATATAATATTTGTATGTACGTTATGTTCTGCATGTACAATTAATGTCACTATTAGTAAACAATAAAAACTGGTTTATGCATATCTATTCCTTTTTAATTACTAATTAATGATTTCGTTGTTGCACATTTCAAAATAAATGAATTATATTAAGTAATAAACCTCTGCATCCACACACAAAAAAAACTTTGCAACATAGTTAAAATTAAAAATCGTTCAAAACGTTTTATAACTACTGGAATAGAATTAAAATTCCATTGTGTTTACCGTTCGCGAGCGGTCTTAAGTCATTGAGCAGGTCATTTACGCTTTCACTTAAGTCGCGTACGTTTCTATTGAAACCCAAACGTTAGAAAGAAACGGTTGTATATTCCCAATGTCTCAGAGTAATAAAGCGCTAAGCCGAAATAGAAAATCTTTATTTTTACAGACTATATTTTATTATTCTGTTTATTAAAATCTAACAA
This sequence comes from Vesta saturnalis, assembly GCA_036346205.1. Classification (NCBI taxonomy): domain Eukaryota; kingdom Metazoa; phylum Arthropoda; class Insecta; order Coleoptera; family Lampyridae; genus Vesta; species Vesta saturnalis. Next base: position 875,410 of record JARFJB010000218.1, read on the forward strand.
TGTTAATTGTTTAAAATAAAACATTTTGTGTAACGAAACAACATTTCCGTTCACAAAAAAATACCTTTTCTAATCTTCATCTGTCACCTAAGAAAAAAAAACAATCTTTGAATATTTTCTTTACTAAACTCATATTTGAAGGCCCGGTATTTTTAATTTCAGAAATTAATTGAATACATTTTTATTAACATTCCGTCGGGCGCAACTAATCTGTGAAATGAAGTCCCAAGTTTTTTTTGCACCAATCAGCGAGATCGGAGGGGATTGGAGTGAGTCGTCTCCTAATGGCTTCCTGTCTCCCCCCCCCCCCCCCCACTTACAAAAGATCATTGTCGGTTTTTCCCAGTACTTCGCTGAGTGTCATAAAGGCCCGATCGTGTAAGTATTTTTGATTCTCGAATTTTCACTTTTTTTTGTTTATATTTCTTGTTTTTAACCTGAAATAGCAAGTGTAACAAGTTCTAGTCCCTAATTTAGTGATAAAGTATACAAATATATACATTGAGAAAATAAAAGAAAACTATTCAAGAGCAAGGGGTACTGATTTGATTGAATTTCGTAGTTTTACTGGCTTGCTCTGTCTTGCAGGCGTTCTAAGGAGCAATGGTCAGTCGTTAAAAGAGTTATGGGGTAAAGATTGTTTTGGTGTAAAATTTTTTCATTTGGTAATGAACTTGATAAGGTTCCAGTTCCTTATGAAGTGTACTCGCTCGGATGACGTAAATATGCGAGATCAGAGAAAACAATGCGATAAACTAGTAGCAGTTCACGAAATGTTTGACCTGTTTGTAGCGAACTGTCAAAAGAGTTACTCACCTGGAAAAGATATTACTGTAGATGAAAGGCTGGAGGGGTTTCGTGGGAGATGCTCATTTATACAGTACATCCCATCAAAATCCAATAAGTACGATATCAAAATTTATGCTGTAAATAGTAGTCATTTCGGTTTTACAAAGAACTGCTCACTTGTGCCATTTGTGACGAAAAAAGGGAGAAATCTGCTTCTAATTTCAAGCATGCACGATGACGACCAAGTTGATGCAGTCACACGAAAACCACAAATGATTTTGGATTATAACGCCACATAATCTGGAGTCGATGTAGTTAACAAGTTGTGCGCTACCTAGAAAATGGCCAATGGTGGTTTTCTTTGCACTACTAAGTATAGCAGGTATTAATGCAGAAGTGATATATGTCTTCAATAACAATCCCGATTCAAACACCAGCAGAACAAGAGGTTTTTTGAAAGTTCCATGCAACGAGCTGTGTTTGGAACAACTCCAAAGGAAATGCCTATTCAACTACAAAACGAACTACCTGGGTTCCAGCCTACCTCACAACATCAGGATATACCTGCACCTGCATGCCACGACGTACAGAGGAAGAGGTGTTCCAAATGTCGTCAAATGAAAAAAGTTCGCTATTCAAAATATAAATGTCTGAAATGTAATTTTGAAGTATTCTGTTTGGAGCATGCCAAGATGACATGTGAAAAATGTTATGATTCACCTAGTTCATAAATAACTTTTCATTATTTTTATTTTTTGATTTTTATGATTATGTGGCCATGTTTTATAAAGTTAAAGTGAATTTTGAGTTGTTTTTGAGAAAAGTTTTTTTTTTGAACAATTTGATGATTTGTTCAAATTTGTAAATCAACACTGCAAAGAAATATTAAAACGTTATCTGAAAGCATAAATAAATGCAAATATAAGTGAAAATTTAAGTTTGCAACGTGTTTCTTTACCTACACTCAAAAATTGCATTAATTGTATACACTAATCTGTCAGATGAATTACGCCTGATCGTGTTAGGGTTTTCATTGCGCCCGGCGGAAATTTACTTTAAATTATCGTCAGTGTAATTATATAAATTTAAATTTTTTCAACATTAACACAATAACTTTCCATTTAGCAATAACAAGATATTTCATGTTTAAAGACAAGTTACATTGTCAAATACGCCAAACGCGGTATCATTTTTTGCATGTCGCAGTAGGCTTTAGACTGCAGGGATTCCCAAACTATTTTGGGCCAGAAACCCCTTTTCCAAAATGAACTCATACCTCAAACCCCCATAGCCAAATTACTTTAAAAATCCTATCTCTAGTTTTTTCCCTATTGATACAAAATACTTATCAATTTAAAACTTTGTGGTTGGTTAAATGAGTAAACTTGACATCATTTTCTCATCAAAATTTAACAAAATAGATAGACATAAAATTCAGCAAATATCAAGTGTAATTAATAATTATTAATCCAAACTACGTAAAAATACTTAAGTAGGTAATTATTTTTTGAAAAAAAAAACATTAAAATCGCAAAGTAAAGATCAAAAAAATAAAATATTCAGTGCGATGGACGAACCTGGTGACTTTCTACCAATCTAGGTAAATCTGGTTCAATATTGGTGAGTTGCAGCCTTAAATCTCCGCGTTCGTTGATTTTCAAACGGTTTCTTTGTTTTGTCATAATGTTTGTAACCACACTGAGGCCTTTTTCGACTAGGATGATGGAAAAGCGATAAGGTATGTTTCAGCAATGTTCCACAATGCAGGATACTGTTTTTTAATATTGTGCTACAACCAGAACTTCTGATAGCCTTGGTTGAACTTCTGCTTAAGCTGCTCGTCTGTGCTGATGGTGATCAACTTTTCTTGCATTATCACATTGGCTTCTTCCATGGCTGCGATATTGTACAGATGTATTATCCATTGAGGAATTTGTAAATTTAAGAGATCATCAAACCCCTTAGTAAAATCCCTGTGTAATGCGTCCAAGTGAGTGACATATGATAAAATAACATCGTCTTGACGCATTTCTGGTAATTTTGACAAACTAGGAAACAGTGATTATTCTTTTCTGCTTAAATTTTGTTTATAAAGGATGTTTACCCACAAAGGCCGATATTATTGATTTTCTTTTAATCAAGTTGAGATCGCCACCCTGCAGCTGCAAATTAACTTTGTTAAACATACCAAAGATATCAGTCAAGTAATAAATATCTGTTTTACAGTTGTTCAGATTTTCTTTCAAATTTGTATCTTTTTCTTGTAAACACTCCAACACAGATTCAAAAATAGCTGAAAATCTTGCTAAGCAAGAGCCTCTTGATAGCCAGAGAACTTCAGTGTGCAGAAGTAATAGAGTAACGATTTCGTCGTTGTCCTAACATAGCTGAGCAAAAAACCGAGAGTTCAAAGAATTGCTTCGAATCTTGGTGACAGCATTTATAACATATTGCAAAAACTGGTGCAATTTAGAACTCAGAGAATGACCAGTACCTCAGACAGTTATCGCTTTAAGTGAGCTATAAAACCACGATGACGACCAACCATAGATGGTGCACCATCAGTCGCAACAGAAACAATGTTCTTCCATGAAACAGCTTTGTCGGTAAAAAAACGTTCCACGGCCTGAAAAATCGATTCTCCTCTGGTATTAGTCTCTAAATATGTAGCAAAAAGCAGTTCTCGGCACATATTTTAATCTTTGATATATCGAACATATCCTAACAACAGAGCTCATTGCCGGGTAATGTAAACTCGTCCAACTGGAGAGAGAATCTGTTGGTCTTTAAGAAATTGCATAAAATTTTTTCCACGTCGTGACCCATCTTGTCTATGCGTCTCTGAATGGTGTTATTGCTCAAAGGAATTCTCTTTATAATATCATGTGCGGGCTTGTGCAATACATTGTTAAGAACCTCCGCAATTGTTGGTAAGATAAGCTGCTCTCCAATTGTGTGGGGTTTCCCCAACTTCGCTATTAGTCAAAATATATTATAGGACGCCGTAAACCATCAACGTCCTGCATAGATGATGAGGCAAATATCGATCTTATGGAGGGCATACTTTTTTTGTCAGCATGTACTCTTGATAAGTGGTCCTCCATTTTTGAAGGCTTCATTACATCGTTAATGAATACTTTTTCACATGAGACACATTGGCAAGTGTTGATTTGATAGAGATGGAATAAATCCAAACTTCAAGTATCCAAACTGCATTGTCTGCATTTTTTTCGTGTCTGCCATAATAAAACTCGCAATAAACCTGAAAATAAAAAAAAAAGTTTAACAAACTACTTAAAAAAACAACAATGGAACTGTTAAATTTGCACACGAGCTTATTTTTATCATACCTACGTACTGGATGTTTTTTAGGTATGCTCACGAATTTATTCATTGATAAACTTTTCTAAAGTAATTTAAAAAAGATACTTACAAAAACATTAAAACTTTTTTTGGTAATTACTCTGTTACTTTTTCATGAACTGCAGAAATGTATGGTTAAGCAGGTTAAACCATTAACGCGCATAGGTAATTAAGCACTTTGTAAATTCTTTTTCAATCACTTTATTTTAATTCACTTTATTTAACTATGTAATCACTTTGTAATCTCTGGAAATAAATTGGTAGATGACTGTATTAACATTCAAGCTGCAACGAATTTCAAAACGCAAATTAACTTTCAACCTAAGTGCAAGCTTGTTTCATAGTAAAATATCAGGAGCATGTTTGGACTTGAACTTGATCATGATTTCGTTCGTGTTAAATCGCGTATATGCGTCAAATTTTAACCTTTTCACAGCGGCTGCTTGTCGCCGGGAGTTGGTACTCCCTTGCGGCGCTAATATGCGTTTTGCGCAGAGAGTCGACAAAGCATCATGCCAAAACTGCTTTCATTCGCACAAAATGATCAGAGAAGTAGGATAGGTTATCTAAGTGATAAAACATTTTATTATTTTCGTTTACTCAATTTTTTTTGGTTAGAAAACAATAGTTACAGTTTTCAAAAATAATTTTACATTCTTGTTGTTCCGTACGTACAGTTTTTCTAAAAATAAATATACATTCTTCAGTGGGTACAGTTTTTTTTAAATAAACATACATTCTTTATTGAAATGAAAAGTGAATAATTATTGTTTGAAAAAACTACTTCAACTTTCTCAATGTGTGATACTTCTCAAAACACGGCACTGCACACAGACCAACATCGCACTCCCGGCACATGTAAATCGTTTCCTTCCTCTTCTTTTTCAGTCCACAAGTTTGAATTTTTTGTTGGAACTTCTCTTGGGAAATGTCGTGCAATTAGACGGTAAGGAGCAGGTCTGTGTCCACTTCGTGCAGTATTCACAACCGTTTCAGCGCTGCTGCTCGCAATAATTTCCGATATCAATTCCATTTGAAATCGGGCCAAAGGTACTTTCTTCTATGTCACGTCTTGATATAACATATGAGCATTGAGTAAAGCGAAGTCCAACATGTGAAAAAATAACTTTTTGTACCATTTTGTGCTCCTACGTACACATTCGCCCGAGCTCAACAGCATGACAGTTTTATCAACAGCTCCAATGTAAATGTTGTAGTCGGCGAAGCACATCCAATTTTTCTACAGTAGAAACTTGATGATCGTGAGCAGTGCTCAGCACACAAACTTCCCTTTTGTCACACTACTTTACAGAAATAATCTTACTTGTCGCAGTACGAAATGTAAATTCCCCTCTCATCAACTACTCTTGCATTTTTGGCATGTTCTTCCTGTTTTTACGGACAGTGCCGCAGGAATTTATGCATCGTTCGTACAGCCATAAGAATATATCGGGGCTGCTATACCAATTGTCTATGTAGAGGGTGTGTCCCTTATCAAAATATCTATCCAATAATGTAATTACCACATCACCAGATTTTCCAAGATCGGTCTTCTCTACTTCGGTTTTGGCGCCAGTGTAGATTATAAAATCCAAAATATAGCCGCTATGTGAATCGCACAAGATGAAGAATTTTATTCCAAATCTATGCCGCTTGGATGGTATATATTGCTTGAAAAACAATCTACCTTTGAACAGCATCAAGATTTCTTCGATGCACAACTCTCGGAATGGTGTAAAAGACTTCTTGAACCTGATACGTAGGTGGTCAACAATTCTCCGAACTTTGCGCAACGGATCGTCGTCTCTTGGTACATTGTTGTCAGAAAAGTGCAGCATGCGCAATATAAGCAAGAAACTGTTTCGAGGCATCGTTTTACCAAAAGCAGGTGTCAAAAGCAGCCGGTTTCTGGACCAATATTCTTGTATCTCCAGTTTTTTGACACGCGCCATAAGGAAATTGAATGCAAAAAAGACGTGCAGCTCTTTCGCGATTGTGTCTTTCCACTCGTTCAACCGTGAGGACGGAGCAACATGTTCTTTGTGTTCCAAAACATACCTGTAGAACTTTTTGGTTTCCTCGACAATATATTCGGTTATCTTTTCATCGAAGAACACTTCAAAACACTCATACGGTGTGTTGTACACTTTTAGTTCGGGGATATTATTTGCGCACTGACTATCATCAAACGGAAAAGTATGAGGCTGATAATTTGTTGCTTCCCAAACTAATTTTTCATTGATACAATGACTGGCGGCAGCTACGACATCTTCATCACTTTCACTATCACCCTGTTGATCAGAAAACGTAGCATCCTTCCATTCTATTGCACCATCGTTTACGGCAGCTTCATACTCTTCGTCGGCAGATTCTTCCTCAACAATCTCATTTTCAGAATCACTTGGGGCAATATTTCTTCTAATTCGGCAAGTGTACAGAACGTTCCGCGTCTTGGCCTTAGTATATCAGACATTTTCAGAAGCGAGTTCCTTCTTTACGACTGCGTGCGACTACCACAAATACGCGTGGTACAAACTAGCTAGAGTGTGTGGGGGTATCCCCAACCCTCGGTAGAATGCTAGTACGCTTAAAAGCGGAACGCGCCGCGAACAGTATAAGTCGTTGCGCGTATATGCGTCAGTCGCAGGTAAGCTACTTTTTTTTGACGCATATATGTGGCAGACGCAGTGAAAAGGTTAAAAGTACAACAATGATACTTCCTACTAAAATATTAGTCATCTCATACAGTATCTTGCAAGTTTCAAATAAGAACTTGTGTTAATTAATAGGGGCCGATTTTTAGACCTCGTCGACCCCCAAAATCAGTTTTCGTTTATGTCGACCCCTGGGAAACTGATTTAGACCCAAAGGAGTCGATATCGACCACTTTGGGAAGCCCTGTTTAGAGTATGATTCTGAGAATACAAGTTGGTGTCTGATAGTGACTGGAAATTTTTTGAGTTTTCCTTAAATTATATTACATACAGCCAATCACCGTTTTTTCTACTTTCCAATTATTATACTGCTATTAGTAACATACCAGTTAATGATAGTAGTCTAAGTAACAGCATTTTTAGTTTAGTTAAAAGATTATTTACTAATTTCCATTAAGTTCTGCACAACTTATGTATTTATAATATTTTATATTATCATTGGTTTGGAGAATTATCACCGATTAATACACGATTCTCTAATCTTTTTTGGATTATTCTTTAGACCGTGCGTGCACCTTATTTTATTTTTTACTAAGACTCCCTTTTTTTATTCTCACTTTAGAAAATTATTTTCTTGTTGCAATGTTCCGCCGATTATGTTTGATTACTGAATATTAATTTTGTTTTAAGCATTTACACACAGACACAATTAATTGTTTAGCTTAAGGTTATAATTAAAATTTTTTATAGGGGGTAATTACTGAAAAATTTATTTTAAGTTTGATTTACATTTCATTTGATTGCATTTTCTAATTAGGATTCTCTTCTTTTGTCTAGTTTCATTATTTTTAATCACTGGAATTATGGTTTACTTTTCAGCTACCGTATTTATTTAGCTAGAATTGTTTTTGTTAGCCATTTGGAGAACTTTGGTTTATTTTTCTTATTAATAAATTACATACATTTATTTCTATTTCCTGAATAATTTTTTTAATAACTTGATTTATAAAATTATTTTATATCACCGGTTGATCAACTATTTTAATTTTTTTGTTAATCAGAAAAGCCTATCTTGTGGAATACCTTGTGGATTTTTTTTAATTAAACCGTTTAAATCTCAACTTAGGAAGATTTTTTTTGAGTTCTACCGTCCACTTACTGTTTAATATCTGATTAAAGTATCATCGATCCGACTACCGCCAAATACTGCATAGCGACGTCTCCACTGAGATTCCTCAGACCAGTGACGCTGTTGAAGTTATCTCCAGGAGGAATCCAGGCGTTAAGGGTAATATACCACCACTCACCTGGATTGGCGCCCGAGGATCCCCCGAGTCATGATGAGTTAACAGTTATTTTGTATTTTTAAGTATTGCGGTCGAAAAAAAATAAAATAAAAATAGGTTGCATTATTTTGATGTTAAACGACTCCCTGAATCCGAAATAAATTTTAGAAAATTTTTCAAAATGTCTGTGTGTGTGTGTGTGTGTGTGTGTGTGTGTCTGTGGTCACCCGCCAGCCGAAACTATACGGACGAGTACGTTAAAATTTGGAGTGAAGGCCTATGAGACAATTATGTCGACCAAACAAGTTTTTAAACGCAATAGGTATACAGGGGGTGAAAATAAGGGCGTTATTTTAAGGCAAATTTTCAAATTTTAACAGATTAAAATTCAGGTCGTCAATAACACGCATGAAATGTAAATTTTTGCACTTTTTTAAACCTTTGAAAATTGGCTTCAGTTACAATCACATACACATTTTTTTTTTAGAAATATATATTTCCGATACCGTTCAAGAGATAAAAGAATTGCAAATAAATATGCGTAGTTAAATAAAGGTTCTTTAAAGATATTTCTTTACGTAATAAATTATGGTATAAATTTGCCTACATTTAAGGGGTTAAAGCATTAATACGAAATTGATTTATTCAAAAATTCTCTCCAAGCATTTTCTATGTTTTTTTTTATTTTCTAGACCACTCTTATGAATGCAGCTACCCTGGTTCTTCTAAAGCTACTAGTATGTGACATATTAGTTTTTAAATATTTAATATTGATATTGTTATAAATTACTAACTATTTTGGTTACAAACTTGGGATTTTGGAAATAAACTTTGTTCATTTGCGCTAATGAAATGATATTATCCTGATGAAAACAATACTTCCGGTTTTTCCGGAAATTAATTGAAAACTTTTTTTTATTAATCAGATACATAACTACTTACAATCTGTTGCAAAGCAATAAGTAAATAATTTACGTAGGTGTGGATTTAGGCAGAAGTTGACGTTCATTAACGTCACTTCTGTTGTAACTTAATATGAGAATACTAGTACTAAAACCGGAAGGGTAAGTCCAAGGTGTAGTATCTTTTAAGTCTGCGGTTATGTTCACTGCTGTCTAGTAGGTCTAAAGCCAATTGGTTGGGGTGGAGGAGTTCGAGTTTGTTGATGTATCTTTCACTACTTTTAACTATTTCACTTTTGGCTGAACTTATTTTTAGGTCACTGTAAATATCCGCATTGGTTATGTAGTATGGTGTATTAGTGATGGTTCTGAGCGTTTTTGACTGAAATCTTTCAGTTATCGAGATATTAGAAGATGAAGCAGTTCTCAATATCTGGATACCATACATCCACACGAGCCTAAAAATTACCTTGTATACTACCAGCTTGTTGTCGAGTGAAAGTTTCGAATTTCTACCGAGCAGCCAGTAGTGCTACCTGAATTTTAGATTTAGTTGTAATCTTTTCTTCCATAAGTGTGTTTTCCACGTAAGGCCCTTGTCGAGATGTATTCCCAGGTATTTGCCGAATCTGCTTGCGGGATTTGCTGTCCTTTGAGCATTACTGGCGGGCATATACTACGTCGCTTAGTGAATGTGACGTACACAGATTTCACTTCGTTTATTTTAATGCGCCACTTTTTAAACCAATCGTGAACTGTATTGAACCTGTTCTGCAGTTTTTCTGATGCTCTATTTGGATCATCGTCGATAGCTCACAGCGCAGTATCATCCGCAAACGTAGTGATTGTAGTAGTTTCACAAGTCGGAAAGTCAACTGTGTAGAGAAGGTATAAGAGCGACCCCAGGACACTACCATGTGGCACACCAGAATTTATGGGCATAAGATTAGTTAGTTCATCTTCGTGTTTAACTTGGTATAGCCTATCGTGTAAGTAAAACTTTAGAATGCGATGGTAGTTATCCGGTAGCCATTTTCTCTTGGTTTATAGTTCAGCCCCTTATGTCAAAGTTTGTCAAATGCTTCACTGACATCGATAAATACTGCACTACAGTACTTCTTTGCTTCGAAGGATGTACTTATAATATCCACCACACGATGGACCTGCTCTACGGTTGAATGCTCGGCCCTAAATCCGAATCGGTAATTCGGTATAATGTGTTTATCTTCCACTATAGGCATTAATCTTTCAAACAGCTTTGAGGTAACAGGTAGGAGACTTATAGCCCTGTAGGACTCTGCAATGTTAGGGGGTTTACTGGGTTTTGGCATTAAGATGATTTTCGCAACTTTCCAATGTGCAGGAAAGTGTCCAGCTCGTAGTATGGCGTTAAATATAATTGCTATTAGCTTAACTCTTTTGTTCGGTAACTCTTTTAGAATACGTCCTGTTATTAGATCGTATTCAGGAGATTTCTTTACTGGCAATTTAGCGATGGCTGTTTTTACTTGGTTTTTGATTGGTGGTGTTAGTTGCAACGGGGCCTCTCAGGGATGCCAGGTTCAGGTATATACCGACATCACTTTTAGCCCATGATCCGTCTGCTTTACGGGGGGCACTGACTTCTGAGGCTGTTTAAGCCTTTTCGTGGTTTTCCATAAGGAGTAGTCACTTTGTTCAGTTGCAGATAGTTCCTCCAGATAATCTTGAAAAGGGTCGTTTCTATAGTCTTGCAGAAGCTCTTCAAGTTCTCTGGTGCAATTATTCAATATTATCTTTTCTTCAGGGTTCCGCCTATTGTGCACTTCTCTTCTCAGTCTTCGCTTCTCCCGTATCTTGTTAATAATTTCGCCAGAATATCCTGGTTTGATTGGATAGGGTCGGTTAGTGGAAGTGGATTCCCAGGCAGCTTTCTGCACTGTCTGGAAAATTTCTACTGCTTGTTCTATGTGTTCAGCAGTTTTTAGCGGAACGCTACCAGTAATGTTTCTATCCACTATTTCTCTGAAATAGTACCCGTCCATTCTGCAGTTGTGTAGTTGTGGCGGACTATTTCTGGCAATTATATTTGCACTTATGGTTAATAGTACAGGGGAGTGATCAGATGAAAGATCTTGCAGGTCTTCGACCTTTACATGTGCTTAGCGCGACGAAGAAATCTAGGCAATCAGGGATTTTTGTGAGGTCAGTTGGCCTGTAGGTTGGTTTGCCGACAGATGCAAAATCTAGGTGATTGGTTTGGATACTAGTTTCTAGGGCTCTGCTTTTTGTGGTATATAGTCTCGATCCCCATAGCGGACTTTTGGCATTGTAATCTCCGCCGGAAATGAATCTTGCACCTAATGTGTGAAAGTACTCATCGAATTCTTCTTTGTTCGCTCCACAGCGTGGGGGCAGTACGCTGCTGATATTGCTATGGGTCCATGCCAGTCTTCTACTATTACGGTTGTCGCCTGTATAAAATCTCTGCTAAACATTCCTCGTATTGCTGGTATAACATACACACATTCTTACTTTATTTGAAAGGGAGCGAAATTTGGTTTAAAATGATGTGAAACAGTTCATAGTTATCTTGAAAGATAAGCGAGATATCTATTTATAACTTTCCATATACGTGTACATACGTAGTTATAGAAGGTTATGCAATCCATTTTTTTTCACTATCGCTAAATCGACTTAGCTCATTTACAACTTTTGGCCAAGTTTCGTCATGGTCAGTCATGATGTGTGGATGTCTGGATGTCTCGTATATTTTTTAGTATTTTGCCAGAAAGTCGTGTAATGCTCCAGCATTCACCTAGTTTTTACTCTAATAAACCTGATAATTTTAATAAACCTTATTTTTGGTAGGGACACACCGGTTGTACTTGAGTTACCATAACAACGTACAAGCGTCACATTTGGAAATGGAAAATAACCCCCAACATGTATGATTGTACTAATTTTCAGTCAAAAATTAATTTATTAAGGTGCAGTAAAAGAAGATTCTATACATTACCTACTTGTAAGGAAAACAAAACATTAAATTAAAAGGTACCTGTATTAATTAAATGTTTTTTATAATTAATTATGAACTCTTGCATCCGGATCATCATTATGTTTGATAGGAAATATTAATTATCCCATTCTATGAATTTTATTTAAAAGATCATTGACAAACTATATACTGACCCCGGATTTATATTTCATTTAGAGAACATAATTAATAATTATTGTTTTATGGAAACTTTAATTATATTCAGGATCATTAAATATTTTCTTCTTAGAAAATGCAAAGATACAAAATCTTTTCCTGTCCATGTCTTTTTAATTTTTACTCTACCTTTTGGAGCTCTAACTTCTAAAAAATTTGCCTTTGTCCACATAGTACTGATAAAAACAGTGAGCAGCCAAAGGTGTGATATTTTCAAGAATCAACTCTACACCTAAAAGATCACTGATTCTCTTATTAGCATATATATTAGCCTATAATCTAATTAAAGTATGATACAGACTTATTTAAAAACGTTGGTCCCCTTCAAATTTACGGTTTGAAAAAATAATAGGTTTAAATTAAATCTATCAATAGCGCACAATGCATGAACCCATTTATATGGAATCCTACATATGTTTTAAATCTACAATACAGTTTGTTCATAAGAATTGTGATTACATTTTTTATTCTATAATGAAACGTAATAAGTAAATTATTTCCTGATCCAACTTTCATAACAATGACGATTAAATATTTATCCACAACTCTTTGTGTTGCGTATATAAATAAAGAGTGACTTTAATTTTTATTAATAACAACCAATATTAGTCTACATTCGTAAAAAAACGATTTCGTGTTTAAACTTTATAAATATTTTAAAAGCATACACATTATGATCACATTTAAATAATTTATTTATTTATTTTTCATAAAAATTTATATATTTAATTTTCAAAGTAATTTTAATGAGATTCTGTTTTGCAATTATAATTTGTGTAGAATCTTGATAAAGTTTAAGTATAGAAATGAAATATTGACACAAAAGTAATGATTATATCAGTAGAAGTGAGGCACCATCCGTCATCTTGGATATTGACGTCACAAGGATGCCCCACGTGGGAGACCGTATTTCCCACCCTTATTTTTTATGGTTTCTTTCCAGGGGTCTTGATGGAATTTTCATCCCTAATTAAGGCCTTTTTTGTTTTTACTCGCTTACTTGAGGGGGCGTATTTTTCACCCTTATCTTATGGTTTCTTTTCGGTAGTCATTTTCAACCCTTGATGGGAATTTCAACCCTGATTAAGGCCTTTTTGATTTTTTCATGCCTACGTGTAGGAGTCGTTTTTTGTTGATCATTTTTTATTGATTATTTTTTATAAATTAATTAATTATTTTTTAACCCGGGGGAAATTCTCGATCCTAATCTGTTGCCCTATAAGATGATCTTAAATCTGTACTCTGATAAGGGTGCATAAATAATCATTAGATGTAAAAGATAGTTTATTTAATCTGTGTCCACTATTAACATTTATTAGAGCTTGTTTATCAGATATATGAATGATATAAAACTCATTTAAAGCATTACTTAGGTAATAATTACGCGCGTGACAAAATTGACTGTATTTCCCCATATTACTTTATTAGCGTATTTTCAAAAATTTTATTGCCATGATTATTAAAATTATCACACTCCTATCTACAGATTATGCCTTTTTTACATATACGGGAATTTATTTATGCACTGGGTTTGTATTCTAATAAGGAGTCCACGTTTGTAAGGTTGTTGATAGGGTTCTGTTCGCGGATTAAAAATAATCACATATAATTACAATAATTTTCTCGTTTTAATGGTTTATAAACGATATGTTCTACTAACTAACTAATTTTCTTAATTACCGTTATTGTTATTGTTATTGTTTACAATGTAAAATAAGAGTGTAGTTAGTATTATGTTTGTATACATCAAAAATTTAAAATTTATTAGACCCCATTCTTTATCAGAAGGGATTGCATAATTAGGTCTTTTTGTGCTTGCTCACGTGAGGGGCGTATTTTAGATCTCGAGATTGAGTTTGGGTTTGGTCTTGGAGCTTGGAGCTGGTCTTGGACTTGAGCTATGGCTTGGTGCTGGGGTGGACCTGGGATTGGTCTTGGGGTTGGTGTTGGACCTGGAGTTGGTCTTTGGGCTAGGGTAGAGTGACAACTATTTTTGGCAATTATCTTGTAGATCATTTTGTTTCTGGGCCTAGCGCTCTGGTTGAAAAGGATGTTATTTAGTCTATTTTAACGAGGTTGCTGGTAGAGTATCTGTTAGTATCGTTTAGCGATTAAAGATGGAAGGTCCGTTTAAGCACCCCTTTTCGGCGATAATTGCGGGTCCGTCGGGTTGTGGGAAATCGTATTTTATCGTGGATTTTCTAGAGAATATCGAAACTGCCTGCGATACAGCTTTTGAAAAAATTATCTAGTTTTACAGTGAGTGGCAGCCTTTATTCAAAGATCTCTCTGTGAAATTTCAAAAGGGTTTACCTGATATGGAACCGTTTGGCGGAGAAAAACCTGTCTTAATAATAATTGACGATCTAATGCGCGAAACTAACGACTCTGTGATTGATATTTTTACAAAGGATTGTCATCATCAAAATCTAAGTGTGTTTTTCTTAACGCAGAACATATTTAATCAAGGACGTGGACAGCGGGATATTTCTCTCAACGCACATTACATAATTTTGTTTAAGAACCCACGTGACAGAGCTCAGATATATCATTTAGCAAGACAGATTTCGCCAGACAACCCGAAATTTTTAGAGCCCGCGTACCAAGATACCACTTCAAACCCGCACGGATATTTATTGTTCGATTTAAAACAGAATCACCGGATGTGCTACGTTATAGAACAAACATATTCGGGCCTCAAGGTATCTTCCAGGTATATATAGCGAAAAAAGGGTTTAAGCCTCACAGTCATAAAGATTACATCATATATGATGGCTGACGTTCTAAGCGAGAACACTGATATCCTGCATGCATTAGCCAAATTAAGTAAAAGTCAACGTGACGCTTTATTGAAATGTTTAGATAGTAAGCAGGTAGAGTGTATTTGTGAGTGTGCACATAACATTTTAAAAGGTCGTGTACCTCTGATCAGAAGCAGCGACTCTCTCAACATAAGCACAGTTCAAGACGCTTGGCACAGAGAGGCGAGTCTATAAAACAGAAGAAACAATTTCTTGTACAGACAGGTGGTGCATGAGAATTATGATGCTGATAGTGAAACGCGGGAAGCACCGAGAAGAATCTCTCAAAAACGAAGAAGAGGATTTTCACTAGATTGGGATACATGGCGGACATAACATAAATGCTGTATACTATGATCCCTCTCACCCGGCAGGGTTCGCTGGTATAACTCTTTTAACTAATGCTGTAAAAGATAAAAAAAATATGGTGAAGTGCAGAATAGGCTGCAGGCACAGGAAGCTTATACGGTACATAAACCAGTCAGAAAAAAGTTTCCACGAAATAAATATATTGTGAGTAACCTTTACGAATTGTGGCTAGCGGATCTTTGTGATATGCGAACTTTAAGTAAACACAATAGTGGATACAACTACATACCAACGGTAATTGATGTATTTAGCAAGAGGGCAGGGGCGAGAGCACTTAAAAAGAAGACAGCCTCATCTGTAATTGAAGCATTCGCGGATTTTTTTAAGGATTACGACAATACTCCGGCAAATCCATAGACGGATAAAGGCAAAGAGTTTGTGGCGAGCAGTGTACAAAACTTTTTCAAGAAACAAAATATCAATTTCTATGTAACAAATAACCCTGATGTGAAAGCATCTGTAGTTGAAAGATTTAATAAAACATTGAAATCAAAGATATGGCGTTATTTCACTTACAAAAATTCTTACAGGTATATTGATGTACTCGAAAGACTTGTGACTGCTTTCAGCAATAGCCCTCATTCAAGTATCAAGATCGCCCCTGCGGCTGTAAACGATAAAAACATTTTGGAAATGTGGAATAACCTGTACGCGAAAGGATTAGGTCCAGTACGTCATCCTAAATATAAAGTCAGTGAGCATGTCAGAATCGCCAGAACTATGTACACATTTGAGAAGGGATATGAAACGAATCGGAGCGAGAAAGTTTTTACAATTAGTGCGGTGATAAAAAGACCACCAGTTTATCGAATAATCGATCATAATAACGATCCTGTTGATGGTACCTTTTACGAAGAAGAATTGCAGGTTGTTACGGTTGATGATGATATTCTATTCAAAGTCTATAAGATTCTAGCAGAGAAGGGCTGCGGGCGATATAAACAATACCTGGTCAAGTGGCGTGGATACATTGACAAATTTAATAGCTGGATGTTAGCTTCTCAGTTGAGAGATATATAAAAATGGAGTTCTATCTTACCTTATTGAGTAATAGCTCTATGGCGTATTCTCCTGGTAATATGACGTCAAGATTTATTACGCAGCTGTCAAAGCGGATAAGATTAACGGGGTCGAGGGTTGTAGGGGTATCGGAAATTCAGTACCCATGTTCTTTTGCCGCTGTAAGTGCAACAGGCAATTTAATTTATTATAGAACAGAGCCACCTGGAGAGAACGTGTTAGAAACGATATTAAAAAAGGCCGCTGAATATTTTCAACGCGACAACGCGAAGATCATTTATATTGAAGATAGATGTTTCGTGATACGTTTCGCTTCGGGAAATTATGCCAACATAGAAGAAATTGCCATCAAGCTAAATAACCATGTACTAATAAGTAAATTGCTAACAATCGAATATCATAATTTAACTAAGCGCGTCACTACGAAATTAAAAACTCATCTCTTGTTATTCGGATTCTCACAACGTCTAGCCTTACAATTGGGTTATCGTCCGTATCAGAACATAGCTATAAAACCAATGCCCCCTCGCCCCGCTAGTATATTGATTACCAACTCAGATGTTTGTTTATTGCGACATCGTTGAACCGCAAATTGTGGGTGATGTTTTATCTTCGCTTATGCGTATAATAAATATTACTTCAGAAAACTATGCTTACGGGAGTCATAAAGATGTGGTTTTTCGCCTGCACACTACATACCGATGATGACACGGGAATTTGAAAACATCGAGATTAATATAAAAACAGATACGGGTGCAGCAATGTCATTTGAGTTTGGAACGTCGTGTCTGAAGCTAAACTTTAAGAAAGTACAATATGGTTTGCCCTTATCAGCAATATTACATGAATCAGGCCGGTAACGGTATCGTCTCTATCTACAGAGGTGCGCCATATCAACGTGGTCATGGAATAGGAAGCTGGTTAGGTGGTATATTTAGAAGTATAATACCGTTATTTAAGTCTGGGGCAAAGGCTATTGGAAAATAAGCTCTAGAACGTGTGCTAATATTCTTGGTGACATCATAGGAGATCGACCTATTAAGGATTCGTTTCAAGAAAGATTTCACGAGGCAGGTAGAAACCTTAAGCGTAAATCCGACGAGAAAATCGATAAAATGATGGAGGGTTCGGGTTATAAAAGAGTAGGTCTGTCCGATAATAACCAGTCTCTACCGAGAGCTGTTGCTAAGAAGAAGCCTACTTACGACGATATATTTTCAAGATAATGGCTTTTCTACATGCCCAATCGTGTGAATGCGTCAAGTCCGAATTGGATTTCTTCGCTTTACCATCGGCGCAGACAAGTATCAAGAGTGGTGAATGGATATTTTACAATCCCTTATCAGCTCTGAGTTATGACGCCCCAATGGAATTTGTAGTCCCCGGAAATGGAAACGATTATATAGATTTAAGCCAGACCATGTTGTACATCACAGCTAAAGTTCTAAAGCAAGATGATACAGCACTTACAGGCGCAGCTGTTGTAGCACCGGTAAACAATTTGATGCATTCGCTTTTCTCACAGGTGGAGGTTTACTTAAATCAGAAGGTGGTGTTACAACCAAACAACACCTACGCCTACCGTTCATATATCGAAACGCAGCTAAATTATGGAAAGGAGGCCAAGAGTTCACATCTAGGTTGTACCTTACGGCACAATGATGCAGCTGGACAGATGAATACACTGGGAAATGCAACTAACGGTTTCTCAAAACGTCAAGCACTTGCGGCTACCGGGAAACAGATAGAGATGATTGGTCACGTGCACTCGGATTTGGTTAATCAAGAAAAGTTTCTCATAAGTGGTGTTGAGTTAAAGGCTAAATTTGTACACCTTTAGCCTAAAGGCGGCACTCGCTTCAACTTACAAGACGCGAATTATAGACGCTAGTTTACTGGTGAGACTATGCGAATCAATCAAACTATTCTAATTGCGCACGCTAAAGCTTCAGAGCAACCGCCGCAAAATACCCTGTTACAAGGACCGACGTGCTAACTATACCTGCAGGGATACAGCGAAAATCATTGGATAGTGTTTTCCTGGGTCAGTTACCTAAACCATGCATCGTAGGCTTTGTAGCAAATAAAGCCTTCAACAGTGATTACCCCTCAAACCCGTTCAATTTTTATCACTGCAATATTAACTAGGTGTCGTTATATATTGACTGACAACAAATTCCTTCGAAGGCCTTACAACCAGACTTTACAGCTAATGGTTTATATGTAAGAGCGTACCACACCTTATTCTCTGGTACGAGTATTCATTTTTTGAATGAAGGTAACGATATATGGAGAAGTGATTACCCCAACGGCTACTGTTTAATGGTCTTTGACCTAACACCTGACTTGTCTGCAAACGCTAGTACGCACTGGAATTTAGTTAGAAACGGCTCCCTTCGGCTAGAAGTCGGGTTTGAAGAAGCGCTCACCGTAACCGTTAACTACTTAGTGTATGCAGAATTCGATAACGTTATCGAGATTGAAAAACGTCGGAACGTCGTTGTGAATTTTAGCTGTTAAAAGTGGTAGCTCTAACCTGCGATCTTCAATGTACAGCAGCAGCCGAAAGAAGATGGACGCATACTTGGACGTAGAAGGGTTTAGTGGTGTTAACAACGAATTCATACCGAAGGAAATTGCCATGGTTACAGATGATGGTCGTTCATCGTTGATGGTAATAAAACCTCCTCGAGGTTGCTTTATATCAAGATCCATGTCACAACAGATAAAATTTATGGAGGATAATTATCATGGGCTGAAATGGTGGTCCGGTAATGTACACTGTAACAATTTCCGTGAGGAGTGTTGCGCCCGTTTAACAAAATTCACGTTAGGAGCAGTGAAAAACAACAGTTTTTAAGGTTTCTTAACAAACCAATAGTAAACCTGGAGGAGCCTGGTTGCCCGTCGCTTAAACAATTGAAAAAGGAAGCAAAATCATACAGCTGTTTAAATCATAACATCACTGGGCCTATGTGTGCAATGGAAAACGCCTTAATACTGCAAGACTGGACGCATACCAATTCCGAAGATGTATGCGGTACAAGTGTTGAAGTGTTTGAAATCGATCCCCAGCCACAAGAAGAATGTGTTTCGGCTTGTGTGAGCTTCTAATTAACTACCGAGACACGCACATAGACCGTGTGCAATTATTGTAAACACGGCTCCTGCAGACAAACCAGGTCAGCATTGGACCGCTATCTACATTGATGATAATGGTAACGGAGAGTATTTTGATTCCTTTGGACGAGCACCTCAAGGGTATCATTTACGTTTCCTAGAGAAGAATTCTACATGGTTCCGTTACAATAAAACAATACTGCAGGATTACCATTCGGATGCGTGTGGACTTTATACGTTAACGTTTCTATATTGTAGATTAAGTAGTTTAACAATGATTGATTTTGTAAAAGACTTTTTTAGTACATGTTTAATTTTAATGACGAGATAATTAGATTATTGTTTAACGCCTATTACCCAACCATTCTATTCTGATAAATAGATTTTTTAGTACCTTACTTTTTTTAATTAAGAGTTGCGTAATATCAGACAAGTCTATTGTTTTTCTTTCTTTTTAATTTAGCATGTGTGTTTTTAAAAATCGTGTTATAAAATTTATGACTTTGGCGTTTTAAGGAAAGTGTGTTACTCGGTTGTAGATTATTAAAATTAACAGGTTTATATAACTACACAGTAATTAGCTAAAAGTAAACATGAACAGTGGTTTCTAACTACATATTGCTGTTGTAGAATTTAAAACATGTAATTATTACATTCCAAACTTTTAATGCGGTTTTTATAAAAAAAAACAATTTGCGTGTGTATGTATTTATGGACAACATATAATATTTTGTTATCAATTACTTTAAGTGAAAGGTAAATACGAGTTGCAGTAAGTGTGATAAAGATAATTAGGTTGTATATTTACACTCTAAAAATTAATTATGGGGAAATCAATAGCTAGTTTTACATCAACTACTCATAAACGTAAAACAGAAAGTGCTTTAGTTTCATCAGACGAGTAACACAAAGCAGTGACTATCACTCGTGAATCAGTCCCTCAAAAATTTTTTTTCAATACAGAGCTGGTAAATGTGCTGTTAACCTTTTATTTATTTTATTTACTTGTACAGATTTTTAATTACAGTTATAAAATACATCTAAGTTATACGTAACAAGTTTCTTTAAAAATATTAAGGTGTAAAATACACAATAATTTAACGAGCGGATGGATATTAAATATATTTCAATGCAATCAATGCAGGTAAAACAATCAATCTGTTATGTAATTAATTAACTTAATAAAAAATGTTTGTTTCATTAGAGAATAATCTGAATGTCAGTAATTTTTTTTTATAACTCACTGAGGCTTTTTTAATTATGATATTTACAATAAAAAATAAGTGTTCTATAATTAAATTTTACTGTCATTCAAATTCCCCACACAAGATCAAACCCTAACACAAGTTCATACACCTGTCTTACAAGATAGCAATAGGGCCTCCTTATTAGAATACAAATTCAAATTTTACTTCCAGGGTCACGGGGCTAAGTCCCTGCAGTAAGTTGCGAAGCCCTACATCAGCCTTACAAGATAGCATTAGGCCTCCTCATTAGAATACAACCCCAATGTGTAAATAAAATTTCGTAAGGTTACAATCTGTAGATATGAATTAAAAGAATACGCACAATTGGCTAACCTCCAGGGGCTCCCCACCAAAAGCGCTCTTAATACAAACAAAAATAATCAGGGTTGAAATTCCCATCATGGGTTGAAAAAGGCCACCGAGAAGAAACCATAAAATAAGGGTGAAAAATACGCCCCCTCAAGTAAGCGAGTAAAAACAAAAAAAGGCCTTAATTAGGGATGATAATTCCATCAAGGGTTTGAAAAAGGCCTCCGAAAAGAAACCATGGGGGTGAAAATTAAGGGGTTGAAAAAGGCGTCCGAAAAGAAACCATAAAAAATAGGAGTGGAAAATATAGGCTCCCACGTACGGCATCCTTGTGACGTCAAAATCCAAGATGGCGTATAGTGCCTCACTTCTACTTACATCGTATTTACCAAAATAAATAATACCGAAAACAACAACTTTATTAATTTTTTTTAATTTACATGTTCAAAATAACACCATTACGGCGTAAACAAGCTTCATAGCGATTTTGTAGTTCTGCAATATTCATTGGTGCATCATCAGAGCGGAATACTGACCTTTTTATTATACTCCAAATGTATGCATCAGGTGGCGTAAAGTCAGGTGAATGTGAAGGGTAATCGAAGCCCATTCCACGAGAAATTATTCTGTTTCCAAATTGCTCGCGGAAAAGTTCTATATGCTTGTGGCGCCATCGTGTTGAAACCATTTCCTGTTCAACTATAAATTTGGTGCACAGCAAAAATTTTTTTAATTTCTCTCAAAAAGTATGATAATGTTCTGTCTGTAACGTTTTGGATTAAGAGAAACTTTATGTTTATTCCCGTCCTCAACACCATAGGAACCTCCTATATCGTGCCCCGATGCAGCACACCCAATGGTTAGTCGAGGCTTTCGTCTGAAAACCATGCATTTTTCAAGAAATCGGTATCTTATGTTCCAAGCTCAACACGCGTCCACAATAAACTTTCCTTGAACGTTTGTCAACAGCGTTTAGTCGTGGTGTAGTTTGAATGCCTATAAACATTGTACGTGTGGATGTTTCACGGGCGTTTAATTTATACACAGTTCTTTGAAGACTTCTTTGTGGAGACTACAAAACCTGGTCAAAATCCCTTGCGCTAACACAACACACTACCAGTGCAACGAAATTTCTCAACAATTGCTAATATTACGCTTTTATTTGAAACTTGGACCATTGCCCGTATGAACGGAACTAATGTTCTACTGTATATACCCTTTCCTCAGTTGGCCGAACCATTTTCAGAACGATTTTAACACGAGCATAGTAATATTATGACAATTAATGACGAACAAAACAAACATAACAAACAAATATCGCCGAAGCCATTCTATGACCCTTCATATTTCGGTACTATTTATTTTGGCGAATATCGTACTTTAATTTCACTAATAATCGCCTATAACAAAGTGACATTTTGAAAATTTACATATTTATATAAAATTTTTTATTAAATACAATACTGTTGTAATAAAATACTTATCTTTTTTGGTTTTTTTTTAATGGTGTATTTTAAATTATACAATCTAAACGTTTAAATAACACTTATAGTTGTCTCCGTCAGTAGTAATATCTGTTAAAAATTGTTAAAGATGTTGTAAACAATTTTGTCAAAGTTGAAAAATTAAAACATAAACATGAGCCCGCTATTAATATTTGAGAAACGTATAAAGCCAACCATAAATTTGTGAATGCTTCTATCATTTTCAAATTGAAGTTTTTCACAACTTTACACTTACATCACAACTTGATTAAATTTTGTTAAATGTGTTTTTTGGCTGAAATTTTTCATTGTTAGCTTTCGCCGTAGAGAGTGTTCTGATTTGTCATCTTTAGGTCAGTTTAACAATATTTAATTTTTAATGATCTTGTTATTCTTTACTAAAATTTAAGTTTATAGTTGGCTTTATACGTTTCTCAAACTGTTATATTAATAGCAGGTTGATGTCTATGTTTTAATTTTTCAACTTTGACAAAATTGTTTACAACATCTTTAACAATTTTTAAGATATTACTACTGATGAAGATAACTGTAAGTGTTATCGAAACATCTAGATTGTATAATTTAAAATACACCATTTAAAAAAACCCAAAAAAGATAAGTATTTTATTATGTGTAATAATGGTGAAAGTTTACATATTCAATACTGTTTTAACTTTTATTGGTCATATATATATATATATATATATATATATATATATATATATATATATATATATATATATATACATGCATCTTTCGTCCATCGTTTGAGACCTAATCAAAGGTATTTGTGGTATAAATTTCCTTTAGGTATCTTAAACCGTTTCAGAGATAATAAAAAAAAAGGATTTTTAGGGCCACTTTCACAGGGCCGTGTCTTCTTAAGGAGGCATTTTCGGACACATGTTTATGACTAATAAAAGTTACAACAGCATTGTTTTTAATACAAACCTTTATATAAATAGTTAATTTTCAAGATGTCGGTTTGTTTGGTTGATTATTAGTGTAATTAAAGTACGATATTCGCCAAAATGAACAGTACCGAAATATGAAGGGCCATGGAATGGCTTGGGCGATGTCTGTTTGTTATGTTTGCCTTGTTCATTAACTGTTATAACTCATAATATTATTACGCTCGTGTTAAAATCGTTCTGAAAATGGTTCGGCCAACTGAGGAAAAGGTATCTATAGTAGAACATTATTTCCGTTCATACGGAAATGGACAGGAAAATGCCCAAGTTTGAAACAAATTTTTGAAAAATATCGGGAGAAATTTAATAAAGCTGCACAAATAAAAGCGTAATGTTAGCAATTGTTGAGAAATTTCGTCGCACTGGTAGTGTCTTGTGTTAGCTCAAGAGTTCTTCAGGTTGTCGAAGAACAGTTTATACCAAGGATAATGAAGAACGGGTTTTTGATCAGGTTTTGCAGTCTGCAACGTACTGCGTATAAATTATAAAATACTTATCTTTTTTGGGTTTTTAATGGTGTATTTTAAATCATACAATCTAAACGTTTCGATAACACTTACAGTTATCTTCGTCAGTAGTAATATTTGTTAAAATTATTATCTTTAACAATTTTTAACAAATATTACTACTGACGAAGATAACTGTAAGTGTTATCGAAACGTTTAGATTGTATGGTTTAAAATACACCATTAAAAACCCAAAAAAGATAAGTATTTTATTATGAGTGTTAATGGTGAAAGTTTACATTTTCATAATGCGTATAAATTAAACGTCCGTGAAACATCCATACGTAGAATGTTCATAGACATTGGTGGTTATCCACATCGTATTCAAACTGAACAACGACTAAACGCTGTGGACGAACGAAAATTTTATTGTGGACATGTGTTGAGCTTGGTATACTAAGATACCGATTTCTTGAAAAATGCATGGTTTTCAGACGAAAGTCATGTTCACCTAAATGGCTATAACAATAAACAAACAACTCGATTTCTTGGATATGAATGTCCTGATTTCATTGTAGAAAAAACACTTCACTTATTTGCAGCAACTACGACTACTATGAGTATCTTCAATCATCTGAAAAATCGCTATGAAATTTGTTTACGCCGTAATGGTGCTTATTTTGAACATGTAAATTAAAAAAATTAATAAAGTTATTGTTTTCGGTACTGCTTATTTTGGTGAATACGGTATACTCACTATTTTTTTGTCAACATTTCAGTTCTACATTCAAACTTCATCAAGGCTTTTACACAAATTATAATTGCAAAACAGAATCTCACTAAATTACTTAGAAAATTAAACATTTATATACATTTTTATGAAAAATAAATAAAAAAATTATTTAAACGGAATCATAATGTATATGCTTTTAAAATATCTATGAAGTTTAAACACCAAATCATTTTTTTACGTATGTAGACTAATATTGGTTGTTATTAATAAAAATTAAGGCCCCTCTTTTCTTTTATTATTGATATACACACCACAAAAAGAGTTTTGGATAAATAGTTAATCATTGTTATGAAAGTTGGATCAGGAAATAATTTACTTATTACGTTTCATTATAGAATAAAAAAATGTAATCACAATTCTTATGAACAAACAGTATTGTGTAATAGATTCAAAACGTGCAGGATTTCTTATAAATGGGTTCATGCAATGTGCGCTATTAATAGATTTAATTTAAACCTATTATTTTTTCAAGAAGTAAATTTGAAGGTGACCAACGTCTGTATTATATGTTAATTAGATTATAGGCTAATGTATATGGTAATAAGAGAATCACTGATCTTTAAAAACAGCTTGTTTTAGGTGCACAGTTGATTCTTGAAAATGTCATACCTTTGGCTACTCACTGTTTTCATCAGTGCTGTGTGGGTAGAGGCGAATTTTTTAGAAGTTACAATTCCACAAGGAACTCTCAGAGGGGTCAGCAAAAAGACATGGACCGGAAAAGATTTTGTGTCTTTTGTTGGAATTCCATACGCCAAACCACCGATTGGAAATCTTAGGTTTGAGGTATGTAACGTATGAAAAAATGAATTAAAATGAATTATATTTATAATTAAATCTTGATGTATAATATTTATTATTAATGATTGTTCTACAAAACAGAACTACCTACAAAGAAATAATTTTTACTTAATACTAATGAGTAGTTACCAAACTGATGATATATATATATATATATATATATATATATATATATATATATATATATATTAGGGTGATCAACTTTTGTGGCAAAGTGCGTTATATCTGTTATTATAGGAGATACCAAAAAAAGTTATTTACAAAAATAGGAGATACAAATATACAGGGTCTTCCATAACACTGGACCGCATCAGAGATATGTTTTTTTAAATGAAACACACTGTATTTTATTTCAAATTTAAAATCCGCTTTACTTCCTCTTTATAGGAATAAAAAGTTGTTATGTGTTATGCAGGGTATTTAAAAAGTTATGACTAAATGTCAATAAAAATCGTTCAATGCCCTGTACAATTGAAAAGGGGTACAAGAGCAATGTTCTGTTACAGCCATAGTTTTTAAATGATTGTCAAAATTCATAAAAATGATTGACTTTGCTAATAATCTTTAAATCTAATACAGGGTAAGTCAAAACACAAATTCATTATTTGCTCAGTATTTTTAAATGCATCACCCTGTATTTTATATGACCATCATAAACTACAGTCAATTTAGTTTAATTTATCATAGTATTTCCTATACCTAAAGTTAATAGTTTTGGAGATATTTTAAATTGTATTGGAAAAAGGGTTATTTCGTGAATTAAATTTATTATTTTTATTTACTTTACTATTTATAAATATCTTAAAGTAACACAAGTAAAACATTAAATAAATAAATTGTTATTTTTATTGTAGAAGGTGTTCGAAATGAGCTCCCATAACGTCAACACAGGCTTGAAGACGGTTTTAGAATGATCTACTAACGTTTGTAAGCATTTGTGGCAACATTATGAAATGCGTTTCTAATTCTGATCTTCATGTCATCAATTGTTGTTGGAGGTTCACGGTACACTAGATCTTTAATATAGCCCCAGAAGAAGAAGTCGACTATACTTAATTCTGGTGATCTAGCTGGTCAATGAGTTGGTCCTTCTCTTCCTATCCATCTGTTAGGAAATTGCTCATTCAATTCATCTTGTATAAGTGCATTGTGATGAGAAGGAGCTCCGTCATGTAAATACCATAACTGTTGACGAATGTTGAGTGTCACGTTTTGAAGTAAAATAGGTAAATGATTTACTAAAAAGTCTAAATAAACCTCTCCGTTTACTGTTTCCTCAAAAAAGAAAGGGCCTTTTACATAATTACCTAAGATACCACCCCAAACATTTAAGGACCACCTAGTTTGACTCTTCGTAATTATGTGGTACGGATTTGTTGTGGAGTAATAGTGGAAGTTATGCCATCCGTTTTTGTGAAACGTTGCTTCATCTCCGAATAAAACAAAATCCAAAAAGATTTTTTTGTACAATTATTTGCTGTTGTGCCCATTCACCAAAAAGTAACTTTCTTTCAAAATCATTCGCAGTCAGTTCTTGATGTACCTGGATGTGGTGTGGGTGCATGTGGTGTCTCGAGAGAAACTAATGTCTTGCTCTCTTGAAATATTTCGCATAGTTGTATGAGGATCCTCGGTAACTGCCAGTAAAACATTTAATTCGGTTTCATCTGTTGTAACCGTTTTTTGTTTTTTCTTTAGTCTCATATAACACTAAACCATTGCGATTGAATCTATCCATTACATTTTGAAATGATCTCTTATTCGGTTGCCGACGATCTGGATATCGCTCATGATAGGCTCTTGTTGCAAGTAAGCAATTCTTATTACATTCACCTAATATCCATACCATGTCTACCAGTTCTTCCCTTTCAAAATTCATTGTTGACTTTTTAAAATAATCAAAATTCAAGACAATGTCAAAACAATTTGACTTAAAACTGAATTGTCAATTTGTGACACATACCTTCATAGCAACGTTGATTTTAATGATATAGGAGCTCATTTCGAACACCTTCTATAATAAAAATAACAATTTCTTTAGTTAATGTTTTTTTAATTTGTTTTTTGTGTGTTACTTTAAGATATTTGTAAATAGTAAAGTAAATAAAAATAATAAATTTAATTCATGAAATAACCCTTTTTCCAATACAATTTAAAATATCTCTAAAACTATTAACTTTAGGTATAGGAAATACTCATGATAAATTAAACTAAATTGACTGTAGTTTATGATGGTGATATAAAATACAGGGTGATGCATTTAAAAATACTGAGCAAATAATGAATTTGTGTTATGACTTACCCTGTATTAGATTTAAAGAGTATTAGCAAAATCAATCATTTTTATGAATTTTGACAATCATTTAAAAACTATGGCTGCAACAGATCATTGCTCTTGTACCCCTTTTCAATTGTACAGGGTGTTGAACTTTGTTTCGGTTTTTATTGAAATTTAGTCATAACTTTTTAAATACCCTATATAAGACATTGTATTCTTGTAACGAGGAAGTAAAGCGGATTTTAAGTTTAAAATAAAATACAGGGTGTTTCATTTAAAAAACATATCTTTGATGCGGTACAGTGTTATGAAAAACCCTGTATATTTGTAACTAATTTGAAAATGTGAAGCTTACTGCTACCTCCTATTTTTGTAAAAACCTTTTTTTGGTATCTCCTATAATAACAGATATAACGGACTTTGTCACGAAAGTTGATTACCCTGTATATATATATACAGTGCTAGTCAAAAGTCCCCCTTATATCTTTTGAACGGTTTTAATTATACTAATGAAATTTGGAGGGTGAATATAAACGGATATAAGCTTCTCAACTAGTCATGACAAGTAACGTAATAGTCATATATGACGTCACAGAGCCACAGTGACCAAACATTTTAAATAGTACCTTATGGCAAGTGACATCTCGTTTGAAAGGTATTAAAATTACCTATTCAGTAATACAATTTTGTTAGGGTCTAGGTTGATTTTGATAGAAAAGTTAAATAAACACTAAAATTATAGTTTGGCATTTAATTAATCAAGATTCAAGGACCAATTCTTATAGTAAATATTGGAAATGTGCTCCACTTAATTCCTGACAGTAATGCATCCTATTGCTAAACTCTTGTCGTACTAGTTCAAATGTGTCTGCGGAAAGTGCTCTACATTCTTCAACAATGCTTTGTTTCAAAATGTGCATACTGCCAGGTGCTGTAGCGTAAACCTTAGATTTTAAGTACCCCCACAGAAAAAATCTAACGGTGTCAGGTCCGGTGACCGAGCTGGCCATTCTATCGGACCTCATCGTCCAATCCATCTGTCACGATATTCTTCATCCAAGTAACGTCTTACTGCACCATAAGAGTGTACAGAAGCACCATCTTGTTGGAACGTTATTTTCTGGTTGCCGAATTCATCTAGATTATCTTCCAAAATTTCAAGAATTAACGGTTCAATTGCGTTTTGTAACATCTCCAGATACGTTTCACCGGTTAAGTTAGCATTGAGAAAAACAGGTCCAACTATGTTTCCCAAAATGCCTGCCCAAACATTTACTTTTTCTGGAAATTGAGTATGTTTTTCAAGAAAGATTTGAGGATTTGTGTCACTCCAATATCTCACATTTTGTGTGTTAACGTTTCCATTGAGGAAGAAAGTACTTTCGTCACTATAACAAATTAATTTTGTGTAGTCTGGGTGTTGGATAATTTGATTGGACATATTTTCACAGAATTCTAATCTTCGGTCGGGGTCATCATCTGAAAGTTGGTGCACCATTTTTAATTTATATGGATGAAATTTATTTTTAGCCAACACCCCGTGCACTGTCCTTTGACTGACTTCACAGATAGACGTAACTTGGGTTGTAAAAGAAGTAGGATGTACTACTATTTCTGCAATTATGTCGATTTTCTTGTCGTCTCTAATTGTTGGTCGACCAGATCGTTTGACATCTTGAACACTACCGGTTGCTTCAAACTTCTGAAGAAGTTCTCTCAAATAAGTCCTCCATATAGGCCGATCGGAGTACCTCTCATTAAAAAGACGTTCCGCTGCATGGAAATTGTTTCTACATTCACCAATTATTAAGATAGCTGCTTCTTTATCGGCTACCGTATGTACCATTTTGTCTATGTAGACACTTAAACGTCACGTTAAAGAATAATTAAACTGAATAGTAAAGGTATAAAAACTTATCAAAGTAAAAACAACGAGAGAATTAAAAAACGTTAACTTTTTTGACAATTAACCAGAGGCAGACTTTACAATCTTGATTAATTAAATGCCAAACTACAATTTTAGTATTTATTTAATTTTTCTATCAAAATCAACCTAAACCCTAACAAAATTAGTATTACTGAATAGGTAATTTTAATACCTTTCAAACGAGAAGCACTTGCCATAAGGCACTATTTAAAATCATTGGTTACTGTGGCCCTGTGACGTCATATATGACTATTACGACACTTGTCATGACTAGTTGAGAAGCTTATACCCGTTTATATTCACCCTCCAAATTTCATGAATATAAGTAAAACCGTTCAAAAAATACAAGGAGGGAGGGAACTTTTGACTAGCACTGCATATATATATATATAATATACATATATATATATATATATATATATATATATATATATATATATATATATATCGTGAGCGGCTAAATTATGGAATAAATTCAATAATTCTTAAATCGGCAACTTCAGAGAAAAATCCCGATACCGGTCGATTTTTATTTTTAGACGCGCGGTTGTTCAGGTTATTAATTTATTTTTGAGGTTACCTATGTAAGCGTGATGACGTCCTTGATGATTTTCTTTAATGGAAAGGGGAGGTGTTGCAATAGAACTTTTGAGAGACCTTTTAATTATGTAATCAGTCGTAGCAATAGTTTTGAGTATTTGCGTTACGTATACAGGGTGATTCAAGATTATTGTTGTTCTATAAAAATACAAGCGAACTAAAAAAGACAACTATTCCAAATTTGGTATGTAGACATAATAGGTCATAATCTATCTTTTAAAACTATTTTCAAAAGTGCAACGTTGCCACTTCTACCAGAAATCCAAGGCAAATTTGAAAATTCAAATTGAACACCCTGTATGTTATTGCATTTTCGGATTCTGCATAAAATTCTAAGCAACTTTTGTTAATATTTCCCTATACCCGTCTCTAAGCGTTACATAAATGACCTCTAAAATAAAATAATAATCTGACCAACCGCACACTTAAAATTAAATCGACTGGTTTCGGAATTTTTTTCTGATTTTATATGGTTTGAAAGTTCTGTCATAATAATCTTTGGAAAAAAACTGATTCACTTCATATGTCGAGCAGTTTAGTATCAAGAATACAGTAAGCATATTAAAAATGATAGCGAAAAGAAATATCAATTATGATTGGATGTGGAGATAGAACCGGAACGTAACTACAAGTATGTAACTTATCTAATACAAAATATCCTAACAAACCTATCAGACAATCGACAGTAAAATTGAAAAAAAATATGGAAACTAATTACGTTAAACACGTTGCAAACACTGGTCATTTACAAATAAACGAAAATGTAAAATTAAATTAATTCACACAGGTAAGTAAGTATCTACTATTAACACAAAACAGAGAAAAAATTGTTTAACATTTTATAATTGTTTGTAACTCAATTTAAATGTTCAAATTGCCACCCTCCTATTTCTTGGCAGTAATTGAACCGATAACCACAAGCTTCTTGAACATTGTGGATCACTTGTGGACTAATCTTACGCATTTCTAATCTAATACTATTTTTCAAATCTTCCAGATTTCGTGGTTTCTCGACGTTTACTTTAGATTTTGAATAGCCCCATAGAAAAAAATCAAGAGGTGTAAGATCTGGAGATCTTGGGGGCCACTCTATAGATCCTCGTCTACCAATCCATCTACCAGGAAAAGTTATGTTTAAAAAATCGCGAACAGGACGTGTATAGTGAGGAGGTGCACCATCTTGCTGAAACTATATATTATCATTTGGTAAATCAGGATCATTTTCATTTCGGAAAATTACTGGAATGGCAGGTATAAGTTCATATTGTAAGAAGTCCAGATATCGTTGCCCTGTAAGAGTTTCATCGAAGAAAAAAGGACCAATGATTCTGTTCTCTACTATCCCTGCCCAGACATTCACTTTTTGAGGATACTGAGTGTGTAACTCATTCATCCAGTGAGGATCTTCTTTACTCCAATATCTACAGTTTTGTCGATTCACTGTACCATTTAAGGAAAATGTAGCTTCATCCGAAAAAAGAATTTGACGAAGGAATCCTGGGTAGCGGTTACGTAAGTTTTGCGAAACTGCATTTGGCGATCCGGATCATCTTCTGCACATTCTGGATTTCATACGGATGGTATTTCTCCTTTTTAAGTACACGTAACACCGACCTTTGTGAAATGCCTTCATCAGCTGCAATTGCTCTGAAACTACTTTTGAGGATTTTCTACCAAACTTAACTCATCAAGTTTTACATTTTCGTACATTTTTGGACGACCAGCATTTGCAGTGTTTAACGTAACCAGTTTCCCTAAATTTTCTCTCAATTTTACTAACTGTTGATTGTCCGATAGGTGTATCAGGATATTTTGTATTAAACAAGTTACATACTTGCAGTTGTGTTCTGGTTTTATCTCCACATCCAATCATAATTAATACTTCAATTCGTTGTGTTTCACTTAATGGTGCCATTATTATTAATTAATTATAAGTATTCACTTAATACAAGTACCTACAATGTAATACCATTAAGTACTGCAGTAAGTAGTGTCTTAAATTTGACTCGTGCCAACTCGATATCTAAAAAGTCTATTCTTTTAGCTACTTTCTTTTTGTTGTCAGTTTTAAACTGAATTATTTCTGTATTCTTGATACTAAACTGCTCGACATATGAAGTGAATCAGTTTTGTTCCAAAGATTATTATGACAGAACTTTCAAACCAAGTAAAATCAGAAAAAAATTCCGAAACCAGTCGATTTTTATTTTTAAGTGTGCGGTTGGTCAGATTATTATTTTATTTTAGAGGTCATTTATGAAACGCTTAGAGACGGGTATAGGGAAATATTAACAAAAGTTGCTTAGAATTTTATGCAGAATCCGAAAATGCAATAACATACAGGGTATTCAATTTGAATTTACAAAGTTGCCTTGGGTTTTGGTAGAAGTGGCAACATTGCTCTTTTGACAATAGTTTTAAAAGATGACCTATTATGTCTACATACCAAATTTGGAATAGTTGTCTTTTTTAGTTCGCTTTTATTTTTATAGAACAACAATAATCTTGAATCACCCTGTATACGTAACGCAAATACTATTGCTACGACTGATTAGATAATTAAAAGATCTCTCAAAAGTTCCGTTGCAACAGCTCCCCTTTTCATTAAAGAAAATCATCAATGACGTCATCACGCTTATGTAGGTAACCTCAAAAATAAATTAATAACGTGAACAACCGCGCGCCTAAAAATAAAAATCGACGGGTTTCGGGATTTTTCTCTGAAGTTGTCGATTTAAGAATTATTGAATTTATTCCATAATTTAGCCGATCACTGTCTGTATATATATATATATATATATATATATATATATATATATATATATATATATATATATATATATATACATATATATATATAACAGGGTGTATTTTAAAATCACCGACAAACGAAAACTGGAGATTCTGTGATTTAAAATAAGACAAAAATGATCATGAACGCTTTTCCGAAAATGCTTCCTAACCGAGATACAGGTTGATTAAAAAATACTTTTTTTAAGATTTCTCAAAAACTACAAAAGATATTACACTGAAATTTGGTACACCTAAATGTCTAATTAACTACAATTAATTAGGTGAGTTTGAGTCAACTGACTCCATCCAGTGGCGTAGAATATTTTAAGTTAAATCAGTTTAAGTAAAAAAAAAAACGCACGTCCCTGCTTTTTTTGAATAAATATTTTATGAATAGATTAAGCATTTAATTCTGCAAATAAAATCATACTTAGTATTTTTTCGATTCGGTACCCGGTTTTTTAAATATTTTGCATTAACATTATTCAATAAAAGTCAGAATTTGTTTTATTTTACAAAAAAATAACGCAGTTAACTATTAGGTACATTATTAAAGAAATATTGAAGGAATCAAAAACAAAATAATAATTATTTTCATACATAAGGCCTCCTTCCTTTTGAGTGCAAGCTTGTATCCTTCTTAGCAAATGAAACCTAACACGCTGAAAAATTTGTGGCATAGCCCTAATCTCATCGCATGCCATCTGTATGCGATTCCAAAGTTGCTCTCGATTATCAATTTGAACAGAATAAAGACGAAGTTTCAGATACCCCCACACAAACAAATCCAATGGGTTTAAATCTGGCGATCGTGCCGGCCACGGTACTTCACTTCCTCGTCCAATCCAGCGTCCAGGGAACCACGCATTTAAAAATTCTCTGACGTTTCGTGTAGAATGTAGTGGTGCACTATCATGCATGAAATACATGTTCATTCTAACATCTATGGGTACGTCGTCAAACAATTCTGGCAAATCTTCTCTCAAAAAATTTAAATAGAATTCGCCAGTAAGTCTTTGAGGAAAACGGATAGATCCGATTAGGAGATCGTCTAGTATACCTATCCAAATATTTTCGCTAAATCTATGTTGGTGAGCTGTAACTACAGTTGGATGCTGATTTTCATCTAACAATTAGTGGAAATTATGCAAGTTTATTAAAAAAATATTTCTTCAAAAAAAGCAGGTACGTGCGTTTTTTTTACCTAAAGTGGTTGACTAACATATTCTACGCCACTGGATGGAGCCAGTTGACTCAAACTCACCTGCTTAGTTGTACTTAATTAGATATTTAGGTGTACCAAATCTCAGTTTAATATCTTTTGTAGTTTTTGAGGAGTCTTAAAAAAATAATTTTTTAATCAACCTGTATCTCGGTTAGGAAGCATTTTCGGAAAAGCGTTTATAATAATTTTTGTCTTATTTTGACCCTCACACTATATATATATATATATATATATATATATATATATATATATATATATATATATATATATATATATATATATATATATATGTAGATATATATTAATACTGGCTTATTATTAAATATGCAGCTATTAATGATTCTAAGGTAAATCGTTAACAACAAGATCTTACTTTTATCTAAAATGGGGTTCAATTAATCACAGTGGTGAATGAAGTGCATTTTCTCAGTGGAGACGTCGGTATGCAGTATTTGGCGGATCGATGCTGTGTTAATCAGATAGATATTAACCGGCAAGCAGAACACGAAAAAATCTTCCTTAGTTGAGATTTAAAAGGTTTAATTAAAAAAAAAATCAATTAGGTATTGCAAAGGGAGGAAAGGATACTTTAGTGATTAATAAAAAAATAAGTTATTAAAAAGTTATTAATAAAAAAACTTCGCATAGCATAAAAAAATTATTCAGGAAATAAAAATAAAAGTAATTTATCAATAACAAAAATAAACCAAAGTTCTCAAAATTGCTAACAAAAACAATTCTACCTATATAAATACGGTAGCAGGAAAGTAAACCATTAAAAATAATAAAACCAAACAAAATATGAAAATCCTAATTAGAACATGCAATCAAATGAAATGTAAATCAAACTTAAAATTAATTTGTAAGCAGTTAACCCGTCCAAAAAATGTAACGGAGAGCGGTGGCAAAGTAAAAAAACGGTAATGGATTATATGTAATAGAATTTAAGGAAAACTCCGGTTACTATCAGACACCAACTTGTATTCTCAACATGCCAAAAATGATATCGCGTTTGGCGTATTTGATAATGAACATGAAATATCTTGTTATTGCTAAATGTAAAGTTATTGTGTTAATGTTAAAAAAATTTAAATTAGATAATTATAGTAACGATAACTTAAAGTAAATTGTTGTACCTTACATTTCAATTAATGAAAATGTACCGAATTTATTCAATTAATTTCTGAAATTAAAAATACCGGGCGTTCAAATAAATCTGAGTTTAGTAATTCTACGGAAAATATTTAAAGATTGGGATTTTTTTTGTAATGGAAATTTTGTTTTGTTACACAACATTTTTTATTTTAAACAATTAACATTGTTAGATTTTAATAAACAGAATAGTACAAAAAAATAGTTCAAGCTGTTAAAAATACTAAAGAAATCAAATTTCAAATTACTTGAAATGTTGTTTGTCCGATTTAACGTATTAATAATACTACAAAGTAAGTTTACCATAGGTTCATCAGAATAAAACAAGCGGATACAAGCGTTAAAATCAAAACTAAAATAACGGGTGCGGCAATAAGTCGAACGATTTGGCAACACTGCAATCAGTCTCCACGTTACAGCGTCTGATTTACCATTTAGTCACAATGGAGTGGTGGTGTGGTGTACATCGAGCGACCGCTGCTCTAGAGCATTATAAAAATAATGACAGTTATGCATCCGCGCAGAGAGCATTCCGTAATGATTTTATCATTCCGTGTAATGATTTGGAGATACTTGAAATCACGTATTCTTACCGCCTGTATGCATCAGGTGGCGTAAGATCAAGTGAATATGAAGGGTAATCCAAGTTCTGGTTGTATGGCGTGTGGCGGCATCCTGTTGAAACCATTGCCTGTTCAACTGTAAATTTCACGCGCGGCATAAATTTCTTAAATTTCTTACAAAAGGTATGATTATGTTCTGCCTGTAACGCTCTTGAATAACACCATGCCCAAACACCAAATCGTAACACACGAGCACTGTGTAGTGGTTTTCCTATAATGAAGTCAGGGCGTTCAAATCTAAGAAATGGAGTTGTTTATCTATTGATATAGTCATTTAGGTGAACATGAATTTCGTCTGAAAACCTTACATTTTAAAAAAAATCGGTTTCTTCGTATACTAGGCTCAACACGCGTCGACAATAAACTTTTCTTGAACATTTGTCCACAACGCTTAATCGTTGTCTAGTTTGAACAGGACCAATACCTTTAAAGATTCTACGTGTGGATGCTTTACTGGTGTTTAATGTATACGCTATTCGTTGAAGACTTCTTTGTTGACACTGCAAAACCTGGTAAAGAACGCGTTCTTCATCACGTTGGTATAAATTGTTCTTCGACGACCTGAAGAAGCCTTGGGCTGACCCAACACACTACCAGTGCGACGAAATTTGTCAACAATAGCTAACATTACGCTTTTACTGAGTGCAGCTTTACTAAATTGCTTCCGATATTTTTCAAAAACTTCCGTATGAACGGAAATAATGTTCTATTATAAATAACTTTTCCTCAGTGGTCAGAACCATATTCAGAACGATTTCAACACGAGCGTAATATTCTTATGACAGTTAATGAGAAACAAATCAAACGTAAGGAACAGACATCGCCCAAGCCATTCTATGGCTCCTTATATTTATGTACTGTTTATTTAAGCTAAATGTTTGGTTAGTTTTTTATCATTTTAGATAAAATCCTTCAATTATACTATCACACGTACTGCAAAATGACGGTAATCATAAAGCATAATCATGCGGTGGTGTAAGCTACACTTTGATGAACATTGATGTCGAGAATGTAGATTATAGCACCATTTGTCAACTAAGTGAGATCAAAGAGGTTGGAAGTACATCGTGGCGATACTCAGGTGATTCGCACTCTAAAATTTTGTGCGTGTTTTGTGCCAAATTCTGTGCTCATGTAATTTCCACAATATGATTTCATATCTTCACCTCCAATTTCACGCTAGAGGTACACTATCGGGTAATCTGGAATTAAGTTATAACTTAATTTTGTGCTCATTCTATTCCGTATTTTTCCGTAGAGTATGAATTTTGATCTCAAGTAATTTCGGGGATCCTACACAGCTACCTTCAACTTTTATCTCATTTTGTGCCAATTTTTGCTACGTTATAGACATTTTGTGGTTGTATAATTTCGACGACTTTAATGATTCTCCAAGCTCACAGTAGAAGCATGCCATTGAATAATATAATAAAATTTCATTACCTTACGTTGAATGTGCAAAACGCAAGTACATATCCTTCTTTGGGCAAATAAGTTATTTATTGGACATATCGGATAAATTGTTTTACAAAGATTAAGGTAATGCCATCAGTAATGACGAAATTATTTTTTAAAAATGTTTTACTGTAGATTTAGTAGTCACTCTTTAAATTCGATGAACTTGTTTAATTAAACGTTTTACGTGTAACACTAAAATTTCGAGACTGTTGACTGTCTTTAAGACGAGATATTAAGTGACAAGGTTGACATGATTTGTATTAGTTCCTATGGCCGTCGCGGAGAAAAGGTTTTTGTCTAAATTTTCCGTTCTGATCAAAAATATAAGTTGCTTTGTAGCATCGTACAACTGTAATCAAATTTGATTACCATAAATTTGGAGGAAAGCTTTGGAATGAAACGCTTCTTGTTTTCCTTTTCACATATTCGGAAAGTATTTGAAAACATTACAAAAATTAGTCGTAATTGGTTAGTGTTCTTGATCATTATAATAAATATGTAGTTAAATTAACGTATCTTTGTTATTAGAATTAGTAATGTTCAGTTAAAGTGGATTTCTTTATTAGCACTAAATTTAATTAAGATGGTAAATATCGTATACATTTTTCGAGGCATGAAAATTAAAACGAAATTTGTTGAATATTAAAGTGCAAGAATGATGCAATTTCCCTGGAATTTGACGCCGGAAATACTTTCACTTATAAATTATTATTAATTATTTTTTTAAATACATAAATAAAAAGTTTACCTCGAGTAGGATTTGAATCTACGACCTGTACTTTGCTAGAGTACCGCCCTAACCAACTGCGCCGTCAAGGTTCAAGCCCCAATCGATGTAAATTTTGTCTTTATGTATGTAGAACGGATGTGAATTCTAAATATAATGAGATTACAATCAAATTACTTATATTAATGGAATGTAAGCCTGCATGTCGCAAAGATTCACACATACCAAAGCAACTTGACTAATATTAAATTATTATAAGTTTTGTTATGAACGAATAAGTTCAAAGGTAAATATGTGATTAAAATTATTATTAATTTAAATAAAAAAAATCATGAAATGGGGCTGTTTTAAGGATAAGGTATACTATTTTGGCGCATTTTAATTTCCTTACTGTGGTTTACAGATTTTAATAAAATTCCTGTGTGTATTTTATTGAACGTTGGTACCTAAACTTACGGTTGAATACGCCGTTGCCTTTTTTGCTAACGTTTGATTATTTTGGGTCAAAATATTGGGTCAATTGCAATTCAAACGTATTCAACCTGATGTCAAACGAAATTTATTTATGTGTATTTTTAATATATGTTATAAGAACGAATTTATATAGCCTACCGAAACCAGTAATTACGTTGGAAGCTTTATCAGTGAGTATTGACTTATAACGTAACATTTAAAGGTTTGATGTAATATTTTTTTATTTGATAGAATTATGACTGGTTGAAACAGAATTAAAGTGATTTCTTTTTGAAGAATAATTATATTGAAAATCAGAGTTATTAAATGAAACAGAGTAACGTATTTATGAAGTAAGTCGGGCGTTGACCGAACAGCTGTTCGGTCAACGCCCGACTTTACAAACAGCTGTTTGTAATTTTGTGCATACGTATGCAGACATTACTGATGTTGCCGAACATGTAAGCGATTTTGATTATTTGTTATGGCGAAGCTGCGCATTTTTTCCGAATTTAGGAATTTTTAATCCCGATATCGACGTTTCATAAATTTTAGGACATTTCAAACTTTCCATTACGCTAAATTTTGGTGTAGTGACACATTTTGGTGTTTTGAATTCAAGAACTAATTTAATTTAATTTATCCATACATAAAGACAAAATTTACATCGATTGGGGCTTTAATCTCGATAGCGGAGTTGGTTAGCGTGGTACTCATAGTACAGGTTGTAGGTTCAAATCATACTCGAGGTAAACTTTTTATTTATGTATTTAATAAAATTAAGAATAATTTTTGAAGAACTAATTATCGTATTGTTATAAATGTTTGGTTGTTTGAGATAATAATTTTTGCGTTGAAGTTTGGCGAGATTTTAGGGAGTTTTGGGTTCTATTTTTGCCAATTTCTGGCTTTTATATAAAGCTTAGGATTTCATTAGACTTTATATAAGCTTCGCGTCAAGATTTTGGAATAGAATTTTTAATAGTAGAATAGTTTATTTTGAGTGAACATTTTGGTTGTCTCTTAGGCCAATCTAAGATCTGTTCAAGACGTTTTTCCCGCTATAACTGTATGGTGGCGCTTTTTGGCAGTTTTTGCCCGATTTTGACGTTGTTGGAGTTGTGACGAATGCCCTTTTACACAATTAAGTACTAGCCCGCCCACACCACTGAGCTGCCGTGGCACAAATTGTCTTTAATGGCTGGATTCTCTAGAGAGTATTTAGCCTGTAACAATTCTTTGATAGCTTGTAATCTTGCTTAGAGATTTGACACAATATTACTTGAGATAATACGAATCGAATGGGAAAAAGATAAAATCACTTCACTACATGGTTTTAAAGAAATTAGCAAGTATATTAGCACCTTTTCATTGTTTCACAGAATTTACCGTGCTGTCACTTGAGTGCTCAGGTTCTATTTGATCTTCCAAGTCGACAGTCACTTATGAAACGTGATCTAAACGGAAACAGTGTCCACGCGCTAGCACGAGAGTTTTATGCCGTTGCCGGATCTCAACAGCAGTCGACTACTCGGGGAAGTTTGCACATGATTGGTTGACGCGACACAGTTACGTAAATAAATTTGGCAAAAACATTCTAATTTTATAATCGATCGAAATTTTGTTTATATAGATATTATAATTACGCGTAATGCATTAATTTTTCAATACCTCACATGTCAATATTAAATTGTGTTCAAAGAAACATTTATAAAAATATGATTAATGAAAACTCTTTTCGTTGATTATTCGCAACGTCCCACCTTAAGATAATAGGGAAACATAGATCCCTTATTCAGCTTATTGTTAGTATTAAATCAAATATCAACCGAGTTCATCTGACATTTGAACAATTTAGTTGAGGTAGCGGTCGTTATTAAGTGGCTTGATTATATATTGAAGTCAACTTCAATAATACAGCGTAACTATGTATTTGTACACAACTGGAACTTCGTTATACAAGTATCTCCTACATTTATAAGGGATCTCTTAAATACTAAAGCCTTAAACCTAAACAAAAATATAATATTGATTTAAATCTAATGCACTAAAAAATTATATAAGCAAAAGATATAAATGGCCTCTTCCAGTTCAGTTCAATGGTTTAAATAAAACTTAAAACTGAATTTTTTGTTTCTATCGTAAATTACAACGAACGTTACCCATTATGGTTGTACTAACTGGGTAACTTCCAGTTTAACCATTCGATGTACTCTAATTGACAACCCGCACGTCCTTAATGCGAACGTAATATTACTTTTACTGTTTTTATTTCTAGTTTAATAAATACGTATCAAAAAAACTACTAATATTTTAAATTTTTAATGTTAACTAACACTTAATTTATGAATGAATTTCTATTTAGGGTTATACATACCTCTCCCTTTCTGTCAATTCAACACATATTTCGTACAATAAGTTTTTTCGTTTCCTTTCCATATAACAAGATATTGATATTTTTTACATACCGAGGTAGTGGGGTTGTGGCAACACGGTCTGCTTAGCATTCAGGTCGGGTTTGATTCCCGTTACCATCCACCCTGTATGATGTTTTTTCATACACGTATAGCGGCATGGTGACTGCGTATACGCACACCGTGTGCGGCTGTTTAGGCGAATTCTGGGTAGTACCTTTCTCCTTAGAACGCTTACTTCCGTTCCTCGTGATCCTATCCTGACCGCACTTATCCTTAATCGCATAATGCATACATACTTAATGTATGTATGTTGGGAATCCATGATTGTGACTGAAGAAGCTTGGAATGCTCAAGTAACCAGCCTTCCCTCTTGGGCAGAAAATGAAATACGCGGCCTTTTTCTTTTCCTTATTCTTTACATGAAAATTACCTTACTTAAGTTATCCAAATGCAATATTAGAGTAAATTTGCTCTTCCAGATTTAAATGAACGTTACGATCAATTTTTAACTGACCTTCTGGAAAAGGCATAGTCTGTCATATTAAAGAGGCGCAAGTGGCCACATATTAGAATGTTTATTTGCCTATATTCATGTCTAAAGCCTCCTTTTAAAGAAAGTACGTTGTCTACAAATATTAATGTTATTAGTTTAACTTTATACTACAGTTATAGAAACATAATTATGTTGTTATTTTAGGCGCCTATTCCAGCAGATCCCTGGAATGGAGTTTTGGAAGGTACACAATATAAATCAGATTGTACACAAGACAATGTATTAATGAACATGATAGAAGTATCTGGTAGCGAAGATTGTCTCTACGTAAATGTATATACACCTAAGGTATACCATACACTTAAAAAAGTATTTTAAATGTCGATTTAGATATAGGTACGAATGTCGAGCAACACTAGTTTACCAGTCATGTTTTACACTCATGGAGGGGGTTGGATGTGTGGTTCTGGTAATGATATATGGCATGGACCAGATTTTCTGTTAAATGAAGATATTATTCTAGTTACACACAATTATAGACTTGGTAATATCATAAAATGTCGATAATCAAACATCTTAAGACACATTTTAGGCGCACTGGGATTTATTAGTATGGTAAATAAAATCATACCAGGGAATAATGGCTTAAAAGATTCAGCATTGGCTTTAAAATGGACTAAAGATAACATAGGTTATTTTGGAGGCGATGTTAATCGTATTACCGTTTTTGGAAATTCTGCAGGTGCAGGTACTTCACACTTTCAATTACTCTCACCCAAGACGAAAGGTAGGTAATTGTGTTATTGCGTAATGCAAATTAAAATTTTTGATGCAGGATTAATTCATGGAGCAATACTTCAAAGCGGTACCGCTCTTGCACCATGGGCATTATCTACTAAGAAGAGAGCAAAAACTAACACAAAATTAATGGCTCAACATTTTGGTTGCTCAACCTCCAGTTCTAAAGGAATGTTAAGCTGCTTGAGGAAAATTAATGCTACCGACATTATATCATCGTCTTCATTACTTTATGTCAGTCTTCATGTCTTTTTACTAAAATAATGGTCAATGTCTCGTTTTACAGAAATGGTCTACAGAACCTGCCATACCTTTTAAACCAGTTATAGAAGTTGAATCAGAACATGCATTCCTAACCGAAAATCCCATGGATGTAATAAAATCAGGTAAATGCGCCCAAGTGCCCATTATGTCAACCGTAACAACTGAGGAAGGAATTCTGAAAGCGGCATGTAGGTAAACTGAATACACTAGGTACTTTTCACTGAACTATCAGAATTTTAGACATTTTCAATAATAGTGAATTAATGCACGAACTGATTGAAGATTTTGATAGAATTGTGCCTGTATTAATGCTTTATGACGAATTTAGTGATCAAGGTATTATTTCAAGCAAAATCAAAGAATTCTATCTAAATAACACAAATCTTAGTGAAAACCATACAATGGAATTGATAAACGTAGGTAATTAATCATTTGTGATAACAGAAAAAAATATGTAATTTTTAGATGGTGGGAGACTTTTGGTTTGCACATCCATCACAGTTAATCTCTGATATACATACAAAATATGTACAAAAACCGGCTTATCAATTATTGTATGGCTACCGTAGTGCAAAAACGTTTGGTGACCTATTTGGAAGTCAAAAATTTAATTACGGTGAGTTACTATTGGTTTGAAATTTATTTTATTTTTGTCATTATAGGAGTATCTCATTGCGATGAATTGCTAAATTTATTTAAGATGAAAATGTTTGATATTTACCATAAGAACAAGTTAGACGTCAAAGCAGTACAAACCTTAACCAGATTATGGGCAAACTTTGCAAGAACAGGGTAAGAAATGGTTTAATTTTAAATATCTGAAAGTCTCGTAAAAGTACCACAGCTAAATGTGAAGTTCAGGTTTAAATAGCAACGGATTGTAACATAGATCGGTTCAATTACGTTACAATAGTATTAAAAATAGTATCCGAGGTAGTAATTGTTATTTAATAACTTACAATCTTTTGTGCTTTTTCAGAAATGAAA
This sequence comes from Vesta saturnalis, assembly GCA_036346205.1. Lineage (NCBI taxonomy): Eukaryota > Metazoa > Arthropoda > Insecta > Coleoptera > Lampyridae > Vesta > Vesta saturnalis. The sequence goes on from JARFJB010000218.1 coordinate 919,153, forward strand.
ATACATTTTTTGTGATCTTTATGACATCAAAAATTATTATTACTTTTTCGTAACCTTAGATAGTTCTAGTCGTGTCCATTTCGACTTTTTAGTATAATAATAGTGTATTATAATACAATTATATAAGCAAGCCTTTAAAGCATGGAACGGGGTAAGTCAGCGCCGCCCACTTTGTGTTCGATAAATTTACGAAATTGTTATATTCTTTTATTTGCTTGCATAAGTACCGATACCGATCATCAATTTGCTTGAATTCAATTTTGAGCATTATTATTGTCACTGTCTCTGGCCCCTTAAGGTCCCTGCATCGCGACCGTAGGTCTGTTGTGTCCCTTAGGTTTGTTCGACCCCTCCATAAATCCTATTTCTTTCGTGAAGTCCACGGTCTTCGAGGTATGTACCTTCTTTACTTCCTCTTATGTAATCTTTTTCTTTCCAAGAAGAAGTTTTCTTGTCATTATAAAAATTTCGCAATGACAGACGACGTGGTGAGGTGTTTGGTCAGCTTCGTCACAATCTTTACGCAACGGGCTGTCTCAGTCCCACTACGTGTATATGCTTGTCATGCGACAGTGTCCCGTGACAATTTCTGTCGCAAGCTTTATGTTCGCTCTGCCTAGGTTTAGGATAAATGCGGTAAATTTACGGTTGGTTTTCTCCAGGAAGATCTTAGAATGAATATGTCCCGCAGTTACTTTTCAGTAGTACAGGTAGTGATTTCGAACGAGTCCTGCCTCTATATATCGGCTTTAACTATGGTATAAGAAATTATGTCAATCATTCTTGCTACTTTAACAAGCTGTCCCATCACCTGGTTTCCTGCAATGTTTGCATGACCGGGAGTCCACACTAGTGTCACAGTGTTAGCGTCACGCAGTGTGTTTATCAATCGCATATATTCGAAGAGTAGTCGCGAGCTGAATAAAAATGAGTTCACTGCTGAAGTGGCCGCTTTGCCATCAGTCATAATAAATAATTTCCTTTTTGAGAGTTTTTCTTTCCATGGTTGATCCACCCCAGCCATAATCGCATAGGTATCGGCTTGAAACACTGTCGTTTTACGTCCCAAGCTTCCAGAAATTCTGTGATATGGTCTATTTCTCTCGTATATTCTGTAGCCGGTACCACCACTGATTTTAGAACCGCCCGTATAATAGACGATTCCTTCCAACTTTGTCTTGCTGCAGTTTTCTTTCCGCTTCTTACGTGTGGTAGTTTTGGTACTAAACAGTTTCTTAAGGGAAACTGTTTTTGTTATTCTATCAGACGTCATGTTGTGGATGTCAATCTTGGAGATGTTATCGAGAATGGCTGAGTGTCTGATTTTGGATGTCTTGTCCTCTCCAAGGATTTTAATCCTGAAAGCTTAAGAGGCTCTACATGGCCGATGTTGGGGTCATTATCATCGCACCTGTTATTCGAAGGCAAGCTAGGCGTTGTTAAGTTTCCGTACGCTGCTCTGGGTGTTCAACTTGTGCCACCACACCAGGGAAGCGTACGTTATGATCGGTTTAATCATCGCAGTATATAATCAGTGGGTCATTCCTAACGTTCTTCTAGAAGTCCATAGGGACTTAGTAGCCTTGTTCGTTATGTTCTCTAGGTGTGGCTTTAAAATTAATCCTCGGTTTAGTGTAACGCTCAAGTATTTAAATTCTTGGGCTACCTGGAGATTTACGCCGTACATTGTTATGTTATTTAGGTTTACAGGCCTTTTTCTTCGTGTGGAATGAAATAGGTTTGTTTTCGCCAGGTCAACCTACAGCCCTTCCTCCCGATACCACCGTTCTACCAAATTTAGGGCCCCTTGTATCACAACTGATACGGTTTCCTCAAATTTGCCTTGTTTCGCAATTCCTATGTCATCTGCATAGCCTATTGTGTTGGATTCGGCCTCACTCAGACTTCTCAGCAGTACGTCTAAGACGAGACACCACAGAAGGGGTAAGAGCACACGTCCCTGTGGACATCCCCGGGCAGCGCGGTCTACCACCGAGTCGTTGTTGAGTGTGACCCATACGTTCCGTTGTTTTGGCATGGTGTGTATTCATCCACCGATAGTAGGCTGCACTCCCTTGCGTTCTACAGCTCTGAATGGAATCTAGAAACGTATTGTCAAATGCCTCCTCTATATCCATAAAAGCAGCCATTGCAACCTCTTTGAAGGAGATTGCCGTTTCAGCGATTTCCACAACTCAGAGGATAGCTACCGCACGGGATTTCCCTGGTTCATAAGCATACTGATATCTGCTGATTCGGTCTAGGTTCAGTACTGTGTCCCTTATATGTTTATCAATGGGTTCCTCTAAGATCCTTAGAAAAATGGCGTCACACTTATGGGTCTGAATGACTTCACTTGGTCGTAAGAATTCCGACCAGTTTTTTTCTTCCCCGTTTCTGTGTGCCTAGCGTCATTTTTCAGTAAGGAACCGATTCTGCACTCTGTTCTTTTCTATAGAGCTCTTTCAAGTCTGGTGCCTTCAGGTATTTTCTCAATCTCTTGACAGTATCTCCCCATGAGTCTCGTTTGGCCTTTCTTACGGCCTTGTTGTACTCGATGAGTGAGGATTTGTATAGACCCCAGTTCCCAGTGCCTTTCTCGTATGTGCCCTTAATCGAGATGGTCCCTTGTGCCACCACGGCACATTCGATGTTCTCCTCTCTTTATCAGGCAGCTTGCCTCGTACGAGTCCATAATGGATGTGCGGAGACTAGATTCCATGGCCTCTAGTTCCGCTGAATTGTTTGATCTAACGGGAGAGTCCTCAAGTTTTACAGATATTCTCTCTTTATAGAGATCCTAGTTGGTTACCCTTGGGTTTCTATAAACGACCTCAATAGGTACGCTTTGTTCTACGTTAAAGCGTATATATCTATGGTCGGAGAGAGATGACTCATGCGATACGCGCTATTCGTGTACTAGGCTGCAAGCAGCGACGGTTCCGAATGTTATATCAATCACTAGGAGAAACTCGCCTCCTAGATTATTTAATTAATATAATTTTGAGTATACTATGGACATCCTGACAAATGTGTCTAACATAGTTAGTATTGTAACCTTGGAACTTTAATCCTAAGTTGAAGAATTCCTGTTTTAAGTCCATAATGATAGTTAATACTAATTTACAAGATATACTTACTGATATTAACATTCACTTAAATCTTAATCAATTGATAATGAGCTTTAAATCGATAACTATAATTAATAAACAATAAACCATAATCAATCGTTAATGAGTTATTGGTCGTAATCATGATGCTGTCTGTGAGAAATGTAATTAATTACTTCTGTCAAATTTTTATGGTGTGTTTATACCTTAATGCAAAATACAAAAGTTAAAGTAAAATAGTGAATACTACAACATTAAAAATCCATTCTTTACCAGCGATTATTTCAACCATTTCTTCGTCAGCCCCGGTGACGAGATGGTTTAGCAATGAGTTGGCCGGCGATAAGATGGTTCGGCGATGAAATGGCCGTGATGAATCGGCGCGACGAGTCGGCAGCTTGTCTTAGACCGTTAATGCAGGCGCGGCGGCTTTAAAAGCATGAGACGAAGTCGAGAGCCTTTTAACGGAACAGTGGTTTAATGAAGAAAACGAGGATATTTCATGTGAGATTAAAATTTCAAACAGCAATTGTACGTTTCAAATTCATTTTAATAAGTAAAGATTAATTGTATTTGTGTGCGAGTATTTACGATTGTTCAAAATTTGGAAGTGAATTCGTTGTTACCTAGGCAACTTTAAAGCATTATTGGTTTAAAGGCCCGATTTCGCACGTATTTGAGTGTTCTAAATGGAGATTATGATTCATACAAAAACCTTTTTGTTTACCAGCGCGATTAACTATTGCAAGTAAAAAGCATCACTTAATATTTTAATCATGTACTTTGTTCTGCACCAACAACTATATTATTTAATTGCAGAAATCCTACTCCAGATGAAGAATTTCCTAAATGGGAAGTCACGAGTCCAAATATCTCAAACGTTTACTACATTAACAACAATGTAGATTTTAAAACAATACATCACCCTTTTATGGACAGGATAAACTTTTGGGAAAAAATTACTGCGTACGACAAAGAGGTCAATCAAGATTTGTAATGAAACATGTTTGTTTATTTTTAAAAATTAATCAGACTAGCTTATATGTATGTTTATTGGAATTCCAAATGCGATACCTCCGATTTGAAGATTTACGATTTGAGGAAAAAAGTACCTTTCAAATTGTAATATCAAATTATAATTTAGGCACCAGTACCTGCACCTGGATGAAAAAGTGTCTTAGATGCAACAACGTATCAACCAGAATGCACCAAGAATAATTTGTTTCTGAACATTACCGACGTATTTAGCAGTGAAGACGTCTACACTTAAACGTATTCACTACACATGTGTCCCAACAAATGACAAATCTTTTACCAGTCATGTTTTATATACATGGAGGAGGTTGGATGTTTGGTAGCGGTAATGGTGATTGGTACTCAAAAGTCTTTTATGCAATAAGATAGTTGAAATTGAGTGTAGATAGCGCCTGCCTAAGAACAGCTTATTTAACGTTATTCCACAGCGTAATGACGTATGGAATTGTACTCTGGGGTAACAGCACTATTGTTCAAAAATTATTTTAAATTCAAAAAAAGGTCATTCGAATAATGATATCCAGTCAGTACAATGGGCACTGCAAACCATTATTTAAACAATTAGAAATATTAGCTTTACCCAGTTGTTGTATTTTAGAATGCCTAATACTAGTTAAAAAAATACAAAATACAAAAACAAAAGCATCTCTATAAGATCGTTTAAGATAGAAATTAAAAAATACTTCAAGAACATTGCTTTTACTCTGTCAAAGAATATTTCACTGTCCTACAATCCATAAATAACGAAACCTGCATTGTCGCTTGTTTGTTTGTTTGCTTTTGAGTGTCACATACACGTAATTGTTCTTTATATTGTTATATACAGGGTGGGTGTCTACTGAGTGGGCGGTGGGTATTTCCATAATTATTAGAGATAACACCAATTTTGATGTAGTAATACACGATCATTGGACCTACATTCTAAAAGTATTTAGGTATATACAGGGTGATTGACCAAAATATGCTAACCCAAACCTGTGTGTTTTTTAATGGAACGCCCTGTATATTTTTGCTTTTTTGGATTCACCCGTTACATATAAAAGTATAGAAATTTGTATCTGTATCACTAACCGTTCACTTTGGTCTTCACTTTAGTACCAAAATAGGGTTAACTTTGGAACCACAATGTGAACGTTGTCACCATGATTTTCTGTTTATACCACCGACTATTAATAATAGTCTACTAACAAACAAACTTGGAAATTTTTCGAAAACATGTAAAACTACAGAATGGTTAACTCACGCGAAATCTAATTTTTCTCAATTTTGTCAAATGCAACACTGTATATTTTTTCACATTTCAATTAGCCGTGAAAAGTAGATACTAATTGATAATAGGTTTCATAGCCATAAGACGGACCCTTCTTGAGATATTGACGCTTTTGCGTAAAAATATTCTAAAATACAAATTTACCAACACAATAGAATTCAACAAAACAAATCGGGTAGACTAGCCGCTCGTAATACAGAGGAACAGTTGCATTTATTGTTTTGACGTTTGTATAATCATTAATACATTGTTCCATTAGTTTGTGTGTTTTTGGATTGTCGTTTTTTCAATTTTTGTATAAAATGAATCTTTCCAAAGAAGAAATGGTCAATATGACCTTTATTTACGGCGACACTCAAAGAAATACTTTGCTGGCTACCCGTTTGTACTGTGAACGATACCCAAGGAGAAGACAGCCGCGGAAAGAATCGTTTATGAATGTAGCTGAGAGATTTATAAATTCTGGAAGTGTATGTTATCCTAAGCGCGCAAAAACAAGCCCAAATGAAGAAATTGAGTTTCAAGTTGTGGCATCTCTTATAGAAAATCCGCAAATTAGTACCATAGAGCTTAGTACACACCTAGACCTAAATAGAAATACAGTTCGTAGCTTTATTTAAAAAAAAAACAAATTTTCATCCTTATTATGTCGAGCAACATCAAGCTTTAAGTGAAATAGGTTTTCAAAATCGTGAATATTTCTGCCAATGGATAACTACTAAGGTCAATGAAGAACGCAATTTTGTTAATAACATTCTATTTACGGATGAGGCAACTTTTCACAATAATGGCAATATTAATACACATAACTATCATTACTATTCAGATACTAATCCACACACCTTAAGAGTTGTTGATCACCAGTATTGGTGGTCAGTTAATGTGTAGGGTGGTATAATCAATTTTAATGTGGTTGGTCCTTTTTTCTTTGATGAGAGTCCTACTGGAGAAAGACATTTACACTCTTTGGAAAATAATTTACCCGTGCTTTTGCAAAATATCGAGGTAGATAATATTCGTATGACGTGGTTTCAACTGGATGGCGCCCCTCCACACTAGACAAACATCGTTAGGCAATATCTCGATAGAAATTATCCGATGAGGTGGATAGGATGAGGTGGTGTGCAAAACTGGCCAGCCAGATCACCGAATTTTACGCCCCTTTGGTGCTACGTTAAAGAAAAAGTTTAACAGCATTCTCCCACCACAAGTGAAGATATGAAAAATGGAATTAGTGCTGAGTTTCAATCATTTTGGCCTCTAACGTTCTTGCGAGTGAATCTTTCGTTTACCGAGCGAATTGTAAAATGTTTAGCTAGGCATGGACAGCTTTTTGAACATTTAATTTTAATTTATGGTTTTATTCGTTTATGTTTACTTCTTCAACTTATTTTTAGGTGTAGAGAATTATTTTATTGTTTAGTTATGAATTAAGTTTTCCTATCAGATAAAGAATTTATTTGCCATTCGTATTTTCTTATTTGCTCTGGATTTTGTTTTATTTGTTCTTCTGTATGTCAATGTTTTCGAATAAAGCGTCAATATCTCAAGAAGGGTCCGTCTTATGGCTATGAAACCTATTATAAAGTAGTATCTACTTTTCACGGGGAATCGAATTGTGAAAAAATTGAGAAAAATTACATTTCGCATAAGTTAATCATTTTGTATAGCTTTACATGTTTTCGAAAAATTTCCCAGTTTGTTTGTTAGTAGATTATAATTAATAGTTGGTGGTATAAACAGATTTACAAAATCGTGGTGACAACGCTCGCATCGTGGTTTCAAAGTTAACTCTATTTTGGTACTGAAGTGACGATATCTGCAGAACGGTTAGTGATACAGATACAAATTTCTATACTTTTATTCTAAATGTAACAGTGAACGGAAAAATACAAAAATATACAGGGTGTTCCATTTAAAAAATACAGGTTTGGGTAGGCATATTTTTGTCAATCACACTGTATATACCTAAATATTTTTAGAATGTAGGTCCAATGATCCTGTATTGTCACGCCAAAACTGGTTTTGATATCTCTAATAGTTAAGGTGCAATCCTCGGTCCACGCAGTAGACACCAACCCAGTAAATGATGAACTAAAACCACTTCGGAAGTCCTTCGTTCATGCAGTGCGCAACGTATTTATGCCATGTCGAGCTGAATTTAGTGCCAATGTATGTTTTTGGGGTCATAGATTCCAGTTATGGGCTTAGTTTTCCCTTAGAAAATAGGATAATGTAGTTATCAGAAAATTTTTTTTCAGTTGACAGTTGGAAAATGAGTATTTTTGAAAGTAGTTAGTTGATCTCCAAAGTATAGCCAGTGAGGTGTCATTTTAAAGAGATTTTTGGGTAGAATTTAGTGTTAGTAATGTTGTTTTGCACGATTGAGTTTTTACGTTTATTTACCGTATGTGTTTCCAAGACAGTAGGATTATGTTTACTGGTTGCGAAGCCGAACTCGTCGGTAAGATTTTACTTACTGACGTCTTTTACTTACCAACGTGGAATTATATATGGGTACTATACTTCACAACAATAAGAACAAAAAATTTGGATATTTCTATTTAAAACGTCACTTTTGACTTTTCGTTTATTTAGTAGAAATTAAATAATTTCAATTGTGGTAAATTTAATACAATCGTGCAAAAAACTGTATGAGCATCACGAACATTAAGGGTTGTACCGGTATCCGGCCAAATTGAAGGCTGAGCGGTAGGCATCCAAACATGGCCGTCATCCGGTAAACGTCCCTTACTGTTCTTGATACTCAATATACTGTAAGATATCTGTTAGTATAGGTAACAAAGATATTTGGCAATTTAAATTTCTAACATAATAGGAAATTAAAGTACCTGTGGCAATGCAGCAGCCAGTGTCGGTTGTTTTCCAATCTAGCCAAGAAAAAATCTCAATTTAGTAAAAACGTCACATAATTTGCAATTTTTCTAGTTAGTAGGTATTAAAAACTGAAAGAGAGCATGTTAATTCAAAAATGAAAATATGCTAAAAATAATTAAATTATGGTTTAGTAATTTAGTAATTGTGAAATTATGTAAGAAAAGTGTGAAATGTTTTCATAGATTTTACTAAATATAAAACCAATTATAAATAAAACGGAGTGTATTAATTTCGTGGGTATCGATGGTAAAGATTGTTGACGTCATGTTCACAATACGTGAAACGATAAATTAAAATTAAAGATTACCGGTATTCAATGCTGGATGCATGTACGTGCTGCATTTAATACTGCAAACGTGAATGTAAGTGAAAACAAAATTTGAATAAGGCGCAACTTATCCGATCTATGTGACGAGACGTCCCGGTAGCTGTTTTCCTGGATACTTCGAGGGACATCTACTGCATGCGTGTTTGGTGAACAGGACATCAATCCAGAGGTTTTCCAGACTACAATGAATGAAAAAGTTACTGGAAGTTAAGTAAATCTTATTTTTCATATCTAGGTTATGTCGTACAAATTGCAAGTCACTTTTGTTTATAAAAAATTCCAGGCATTAGATTTAAATTTAATTATTCAATCCTTACCTATTTAAATAGACAAATATTTACTTGTATAACATGGAATCCATCACCTACACTCTCATTAACGTTGTATGTAATGAGGGTGCTGCTTGCGTTGAATGTGATGTATAATTTCATATCATACAGGGTACTTACGAAAAGTCATGCACCTTCTATTTTAAAAATTAATAAAAGTCCTTGAATAGTTTATTTGCAAATTTAATAAAAAAAATGCTTGATACACTTGTCAGAAGCTAATTCTTGTGAACCCTATCTCCTGTTATTGCTGGTCGAGGTGAATTTATAATTTAAAATTGTAGATACATTTAAAATTAAATTATAAATAAATAAATTAATAATTAATTGGAAATCATCTCAATATTGAAGAGAACCTCAAAACACTTTAGTATCCATAAGCAATCGAAATTACATTAAATTGTATAATCAATTTAGAATTCCAGTAAAATTATCAGTATATACTTGAGTTAATTTTGATTGTTACTGGTGCCCGAATCCACCCTCAATTTAGTTCCAGTGTGACAGATTTTCCAGATAATACATTTACTTTTCGATAATGCTTTATACACTGTTTATTTATAACTATATACATATTTAAAACAATACACTTACTGGGCAGTTGTACGAATAGCTTTTATAAGCAGAGAAAACGGTGAATTAGGTATAAAATTTAGTATTTTAAACGAAGATAAGTAATTAGTTGAGTTGATCGGCCTATTTCCACAGTTATTTCTTTTCGAGCGCGGCGTTTCGGAAGTGGACTCTGCTTCCGTCATCAGACTTAGCGCTGAGATGGACTGTTTGCACACTTGACTCCAATTCATATGTTATGATTTTTTCCCAAGCACTTGACTACTCTCAGATTTGAACTTGGTACCTTTCACTTACTAGTCTGACACCTTTACCGTTGAGCCACTGAGTAATCCAATATATATATATATATATATATATATATATATATATATATATATATATATATATATATATTAAACATTTTCATGGTTGCGCAGGTGTATTGCGCTTAAGATTTTCGCGCATTATTGGAATCCATGTGGGTTTTATCTACACACTAGCGTGGCTTATTGGATTTTTTGCTAGTTCGGTGTATGTGGCTTCCTTATGTTGTCACTATCTGTATGTTATTCCATTGGATTGCGGACGTTGTTCTTATGTTCTTGTGTTCTCAGTTTGAGTGCATGCTCTGCTTCATTCGCATGGTAGGTTGTATACACAATTCTTCGAATTCTGATCTTCATTGTGTGGTTTGGTTTTGGTTAGTATTCCCCTGAACGTTCTGGTTCGTTTGAGGACAGAACTTATCTTGTATTTGCTGCCCACCTTCGTATATATATATATATATATATATATATATATATATATATATATTATATATGGTATTATCGGTGTATATTGTTACCCTTTACCTGTTTAGGTGAGGTATTTTATCGGGGTAGCCATTTTCTTTGAGTGTTTTAGCGATATTTTATTTTTCTTTGTTCTGGTCCTCTTGTTCTGAGCATATTGTTTTCGCTCTATCGTATAAAAATTTTTCCACGTCGAACTTTACGTTTTTGTGATTACTGCAGTTGTAGTGTAGGTACCCCTCCGTTTGTGTACGTTTCCTGTATACACTTGTCGTGAAAGTGTTGTCATTCCTGTGTACAAGTACATCTAGGAATGGCAGTTTCGTTTTGACTTCATTTTCTATTATCTATTTACTTTATGGAGGGTGCGCGGCTATTTTGATTAAAATGTAACTTACTACGCTTTGTGATATAAAAATGAACAAACTACAGGCGTACCGGATTCTGGTTAATTAATTGACGACTTATTTAACTATTATCGTAAAAAGTATCAACTTAAAAGAATAATTACCTTGATTTAGGAAGCGTTTACCTTCTTTATTATATTGAGCGTTTATACGTAAACTTTACTGTTTCCACGAGATTTATGCTAGTTGATTAAACGAAAAGTAACTAATTATTATTTCTGGTGCGTATGAACGTATTCGCTATACAAGTAAGATTATCTTACCGGATTCTTTTATTAAGAAATATTATTAGAAGGACTCATGTTACGTGGACATCTAATGAATTGTAATCGGTTCGCGAGACGTTTGAGAACGTTTATTGCAATTAATTGCGTTAACGCACAGCGGTTTCGTCTTTATACATCTGGATGGTCACTCGAGTGATCTCTAAAGATGCGGCGTCTGGTATTGATATTATCTCCAGGTTGCGGGAGTTGCTGATTTTTATTGCTAATTTTGCCTGGTGTTAGGCGTATTGGTGTTTGTAGGTATAATATAGGTTTGGTGAAGGACCCTTCATAAGAATCTGAGACTAATCCGTCTAGTGCTGTCTAAAGGGATCTCTTGAGAGGTGGTAGAATAAGGCAAGAACCTTCCTTCCCACGGGAGTAAATGAAAGATGACTACTGGGCATCAAAGCCGTAGTTACACCGTCCGATTTGTATATTATGGGATGACTTCGGGATCTAAGCCCGTCGTAACATTGGCTGGTTTTAGTATTATGTAATGTTTGTGTGTGATGACTTCGGGGTCTAAGCCCGTCGTAACAGCTCGGTTATATGAAGAAAATTCTCAGAGAACGGCGGCGGACTATCTCGATAAATGATGCACCACGTCAGGGATGAACCAATGCGGCGGTCGACAGATAGGCGGAACTAGGTAGCGCGTTTAAGAGCGGTAGGCGCGCGGTCAGGCTTCTGGGCAGGATTCACTTGATTCGTAGCGTCGGCGGAACGGATCTAACACCAAGCGGTCGATGCAACAGCCCAATGCTCAAGCAGGAAGTACACTACGGACCGGACTGCGCACGAGTGGCAAGGTGTCACGGCAAAGGCCCGACGCACAAGTATCTTTTTACGGTAGCGCGTCTCGTGGTTTTATAGAGGATTCGCGGTAGGCGGGGATGGCTTCTATGCAGGGATGCTAATGTGGTAATTGGTTGATATACTGGCGTGATCTCTGACGTAAAACATTCGATATTTTTTAAATCTACGTCGCAGGGGATTATAAAATTAATTATTTGTTGATTTCTGCGAAATTAAATTAACGCGGGATAATTAGTAAATAATTAATTCGAAAAATATTTGGTAAAGGACGCTGACTCTTTACAAGATGATCTAGGAATTCATCTAGCTTATGTTTGCCGTGTTGCCAAACTACGAACGTATGGTCCACGTATCTCTGTGAATTCGAACGTCGCTATGTATATATACCGGGTGGTCGTAAAGTAATGAATAAATTCAATATCTCGTAAAGCACAATTTTTTCAAAAATCGCTCGGACCCGTCGATTTTATATTTTTCAGGGCATATTTTGCGAAACAAAAAATTTTATACAGGGTGTCTCAAAAAATTTGCTAAACAAATTTTTTTTTCAAATTGCAACCCAATTTTTTATTGCATTTTGGATTACCCTTACAATTCTAAACATTTGTTATGTATGTCTATACGTAAGTCCAAGCGTTTTGGAGTTATTCGCATTCAAAATTTAAAATTGAAAAAGATCATGAGAAAACGAAAATAAAATAATTTTATAACGTTTTACTATATCGAAAACAAAGATTCGTAAACTTAAAAATAATTTTATTTCAGCATGATGATTTAAAACAACGCATCCGTCAAAAATACGTCGAATAACGCCCGAAATGGTTCGAAATGTGCAGCATGAATTTGTAGATCGATTAGGTTGTCAGTTGACTAACGGAGGACATTTCGAACATTTGCTGAAATAAAATTATTTTTAAGTTTACGAATCTTTGTTTTCGATATAATAAAACGTTATAAAAATTATTTTATTTTTGTTTTCTTCATGATCTTTTTCAATTTTAAATTTTAAATGCGAATAACTCCAAAACGCTTGGACTTAGGTATAGCACATGCTACATAACAAATGTTTAGAATTGTAAGGGTAATCCAAAATGTAATAAAAATTGGGTTGCAATTAAAAAAATTTTTAGCAAATCTTTTTGAGACACCCTGTATAAAATTTTTTTTCGCAAAATATGCCCGAAAAATTTAAAATCGACGGGTCGGAGCGATTTTGAAAAAATTGTGCTTTACAAGATATTGAATTTATTCCTACTTTACGACCACCGGTATATATACATATTGCTCACTATTTGTGATAGTGGGGAACTCATCGTCATCCCAAACTCTGGTTGATAGAATTTGTCTTCTACCTGGAAATATGTAGTTCTAATGCATATTGTCAGAGGTTCCATTATTGTGTTTACCGAGAGTTGCGTGTGTTAATCTAACGTTCATCCTTTTCCATCCTTTGGAAAAGGATGAAAAATATATTGGATTACTCAGTGGCTCACCAGTAAAGGTGCCAGACAAGTAAATGAAAGGTACCAAGTTCGAATCTGGGAGTAGTCAAGCGCTGGGGAAAAATCATAACATTTGAATTCGACTTAAGTACGAAAACAGTCCTCAGGACTAAGCCTGATGACGGAAGCAAAGTCCGCTTCCGAAACAACGCGCTCAAAAAGCAAAAACTGTATAAATAGGCCGATCAACTCAACTAATATGAAACCACAGTTACAAAAACTTATAATACAGAGGATAAGTAACCTAAACCCGTTGGCTTAAACTTTGTACGTGTAGTGTTGTGGATTTAATACATTCAATGTACTACCTCCAGTTTTAATTTTCAGGTTTCATTTCTATTATTTAGTAGCATAATGGCAAAATATTTTTTATGTAAGCAAAGTCAATAAAATAGTCATGGTAGTTTAAAGCGTTTGGTAATCAATTTGCATAGACCAAAATGAGCTACCGCTTTAAAGCCGAAATAAAATTATGAATGATGAATAGTGTTAATTACCCTTTGCATATGTAAACCTAAATAAAACTGTAGATAAATAAATTTGGCGTTGTGTTGATGTGTTCTCGAAGAGAGTTTGAAGGAATCTTTATGTATTTCTATTATTAAACCTAAACAGTGAGCAAAGGTATACTTAGAAACACAAAACCTTCCCCACAATGTCTATAATTTGAAACTCTTAACAATTGGTTACAGAACGGTGACTAGTTTCGACAAAATTTTCATCTTCAGACCTTATGCTATTGACAAATTTTATTCATACATGAATAACTAACAAATATATAACCCAGTGGTTTGAATACCAATAATAAACAAAAACAATAGTAGACTAACCAGTAGAACTTTGGTAACGTGTGAAATTGCTCTTTAGATAAGAAAAGGCGTGTAAATAGCATTTAGGATTGCTGTGACATTGAATTTCTGCGAACAATACGGTTTCTTCAAGCCCATGCCAGATACAATTGTTGAAACTCATAAAATCGTAAAGTAAACTTAAAGCGCAAATAACATCTTTTGTCTAAGGTCAGAACTCAGGTAAAGCTTTTGCAATAGCAATAAAAATATAGAGAACTAAGGAAATCATTTATTTTATGCCACGGTAGCGCAGAGTATAAAGCAATCATAAATACGTAACAGTAGGATCAAATGCAAGACATGCCAGGTGTGACTCATGAAAATGTGCAGGTATGTAATAAACCCTTTCTATAAAAACCCAAACGTAAGCATTGTCATAAGGATTAATTTTATTAGCTAAAATATATAACTAGATCGCATCCGTAATCCAAGGTATAAACAAAAATATCTAGTGTGGAACACTACACGACCTTCAATCTACAAAACGTAAATTAAAAGAGATGAATTAATTTTAATAACAATTTTTTAGAATAACTATGCAATCTCTTTTACGTTCATAACGAAAACCAGTATCATTGTAAACACAAAAACAGTAATCTATGTCAAAATGACGTTTAAAACTTAATGTCAGATAGAGATTCATAGACATAAATAGGTTAACGTAGAAAAAATTCCAAAGCCGCCCGCTTTTATAAAAATATCGATAATACGCTTCAGCATTTTCAATCATTTGTATCTAATATTTTACGCTTTACATTAAAAGACTTTGTAACAAAATGTATGTAAAGTTACATTTTCTTTAATATACGTCTACACGTTTTCTTATAAAATTAATCGTTATTCAAATAATGAAAAATTTGAACTAACACTAAAATTTACAAATTATTATTTTTACACATAGCTTTCTTATAAGTGGACAGACCTTAAAAACATAATTATTTTTCACATGGTCTATTTCCTTTGAACATTCCTAATCTGCCTATAATCTAACAAAATGCAAATTTTCATACACAAATTTACTTATATATAACTTAATCTACTTTCTACAAGAAAACTATGAACAGAAATGGATTCTATGACACAAAATACATGTGGATTCACCAGTTTCTAATACTTTTATGGTTTATATTACAAAGTTCTATCTCAGCTACTGCGCTGAAATTCATTATAACCTGGATTCACAACTATTAGGCTTAAATCACATCTACAATGTTAATTTAAGTTACACTTCCTAATCATACTATTATGTAAGTTTATAACATAATATTGGCTTAATTTCACTTTTAAACTTAATAAGTTCTAAGAATCTTGTTAAATCTGTTCTGATTCACAATCTTTTACATGTTTTTACTCATCTTACGTTGATTGATACAATTTAAATCCTTTTTGTTTTAGAATATCAGCATATTATGGTACCATACTAGAATATACTCATACAAAGTGGAATCCATGTATTCTATAAATGAAAATACAAATTTTACTATGCCGAAGATGCTCGGAAACCATTATAATGAAGAAATTTATTGTTCAGCTATGATTACACTTTTATACTTATGACATTTGATTTAACTAGCTAACAACATATCCTATAATCACATTTGTGCTTACTTTTATGTTAATTTGTTCTTATGCAATTTGTGCTTAACATATATGCTCACTCAATTCCATTGCAATTAATTTATGTCTAATGGACCTTTTAATCCGAGCTTATATCTCTCTTACTATGATATTTAGCTTAACAAATATCATCTCGACATTCCCAAGTAAAAATTAAAATCTCCGAATATGAACAAATGCAAATTTTACTTTCTTTAATCTGCTTAACCTTTATTTGTTTATATTTTATGGATATATCATAGAAATATGAAACTTTCCCCTAACACTTTCATCTCTTATATCCGTTTACTCATACGTGGTGTCATTACAATTCTTAATTATTCTGTACGGTCGCTCATATGGTAACAAAAATTAGCACACACTTTATTTGACCTGTCAGCCACGTGGAGTCGTCTTATAATCACTTGGTCCTCTACTTTAAATTTAATCTTCTTGATCTTTTCATTTTATTTATTCTCGTAGTTTCCATTTTCATCAACCTTTTTCTAGCTGAATTTAACAAATCTCCTATCTCGATTTCTTCTTGCTTTTGCCCACAAAGTCAGTCTGGTCTAATTTTCTTTATTAGAGTAATTGGTGGAACTTCTGTTCTACTGTTCGGTACCTCGTTTACGTATTTTTCTACAGTTTCTAAATATTTCACCTACGCATTATATTTGTGTAAGTATCCTTAAAAGTTTATAACTTCTATTATATATCTTTCTGCTGGATTTCCCTGTGGGTGTCGTATAGAGCAATAATAGACTTTAATAACTTTTCTCCAAACTTCTGTCAATATCGCTGTAGGACTTCCAGGTTCATTTATAAATTTCTCGAGTGATATGATGGATTGATTAATAGTGTACGTTCTGCTGGGATAATTTTATAAATTTTGAGAAAATATCTACAATAACTAAGATATTCTTCTTTCCATTTTGTCCTGGCACCAAATTTCCTATGTAATCGATTGCGACCATATCCAACGGCTTATTTACTTTTATGCTTCTTTGTATAGAAATTTTCTCGAAACATCATCCATACCTTCCTTATTCCTAAATGCCCATACGTCTTGTGGATATTTGCTACCATTTCTTTCGTCAAATCTTCATCTATCACTTGCAATTGTTTGTTATAAAACTCCTTAACAGTAATACCCTTAATTATCCTATAACTTTATAATTATTTTCTTCCAATTCTAAAAGTTTCTTCCTTAATTCGGACATCTGACCTTTTCTTGTGCTTCCCTAATTTCCTTTTTGGTGCACAAAGGTTTTATTTGTTCTACAGTGCATATAACTCTATTTACATCTGGCTTACATATGTGCTTCCTACTCAACGTATCTGCTATTATGCTTAATTTTCTTGGCTGTGTGAAATTTCAAAATCGTATTCTTGTAGTAGTAAAGTCCAATGGTACATTCTATTATTGGTAAAATTTGTGGATTTAAGAAATTATTATCCGTCTCTATACTAAATTTGTTTCCCAATAAATAAAATTTTAACTTGTTAACCGCACATACAATAGCTAATAACTATTTTTCCGCTGTGGTTTATTTCTGTTCGTGTTCTTTTAATAACCTTGGAAGAAAACACAGCGCTTCTTCCTCTTCAACTTGAATTAGCTCGGCTGCTATTGCAAAATATGAAGCTTCAGTTCTTAAAATAAATGGTAATTTGAAATTTGGGTGCCTCAATATTAAATTCTTGTACAAATTTTTTAGTATCCTAAAGTGCTGTTTCTTTTCTTTCACTCTATTTCTATCTAACACTTTTCCTTAACAACTCCGTTAATGGCAATGATAATCCTGCATATCCCGGAACGAACTTCCGATAGTAATTCAGAACGCCTAAAATGCTCTTAACGTTCTTAAATTTCCATGTTCCGGCTAACTTTTGATTTCAATTGAACGTTCTTCATCTACTTTAAGTCCTGTATGTCCAATTTCGTATCCTCGCTCTTTTAAAACTGACATTTCTCCAAATCTAGCTTCAATCCATTTTCGGCTAAAGAAAAATCTGCTAAAAATATGTTTCTTTCACCTACTAGGGTAGCTTTTACATTAGGGGTGGCTGCCCCAATTTGATATATGTGTTAGATACGTTGAAAGGTCGACAGGTAGAGATGGGGGTTAATTTATTTTTGGCAAATTCTGGCCCTTTTTCGAAAAAAATGGTATTTTGTTTGAAAAGGCTGGACTATATTTCTTTCGCCTACTAAGGGTTGCTTTTACATTAGGGGTAGCTGCCCCAATTTGATATATATGTTAGATACGTCGAAAAGTCGACAGAAGGGTTGGGGGAGTTAACTTATTTTTGGCAAATTCTGGCCCGTTTTCGGGAAAAATAGATTATTTTGTTTGAAAGGGTGGAGAATTAGAAAATCTGCTTAAAAAATATTTCTGTCACATACTAGGAGTAGCTTTTTCATTAGGGGTAGCTGCCCCAATTTGATATATGTGTTAGATACGTTGAAAGGTCAACCGGTAGGATGGGGGTTTTAAATTTATTTTTGGCAAATTCTGGCCCGTTTTGAGAAGAATCGATTATTTTGTTTGAGAAGGTTGGACTTAGAAGAATCTGCTTAAAAATATTCCTATCACCTACTAAGGGTAGCTTTCACATTAGGGGTAGCTGCTCCAATTCGATATGTGTTAGATACGTTGAAAAGTCGACAGGGGCAGATGGGGTGGTTTTAAATTTATTTTGGTAAATTCTGGCCCGTTTTCGGGAAAAATTGTTTGCTTCGTCTGCTTAAGAATTATTTCTATCACCTACTATGGGTTGTTTTTACATTAGAGGTAGTTGCCCCAATTTGATATATGTGTTAGATACATTGAAAAGTCGACAGCGGGTGATGTCCTACTTTTAGTTTAGAAAACTATTTCACCTTCATACAATTTAGTCAACCTAAGTACCATTTGACCTTGATCTACATTTTAGCATACATATATACATAACAAGCTGTCATTCTTCACGTTTCCACGAACTGATTCTATTTTTAGATTTCTAAGAAATGCAATGATACCCCTGCAGGTCATTACTCTTTGACCTTGAAAACTCTTTCTAGATTTCTAAGAATTGTAATATAATCATGATGATGATGGTGCCATTACAATTTCTATTATTAGCTTTAAATTTAGATTTTTTTGTATGAAAAGGCTGAACGTGGAAAAATCTACTTACTAAATATTTCTATCACCTACTAGGCCTGGACTTAGAAAAATCTGCATAAAATATATTTCTTTCACCTACTAGAGTAGCTTTTACATTAGGGGTGGCTGCTCCAATTTGATATATGTGTTAGATGCGTCGAATAGTCGACGGGGAGAGATGAGGTGTTTTTTAATTTATTTTTGGCAAAATCTGGCGCCGTTTTCGGGAAAAATTAATTTTTCTGTTTGAAAAATCTGCTTAAAAATATTTCTATCACCTACACGGGGTAGCTTTTACATTAGGGGTAACTTCCCCAATTTAATAGGTGTTAGATACGTTGAAAAGTCGACAGCGGGTGTTGGGGAGTAGGTAAGTTTGGAGACTTTTGGAACACACCACAATTCCAAGGTCCCACATTTCCAAGATTACCACTTTATCAAGGCTACCAGCTGACTAAGCTCGCACAATTTCAGTTTCTGACCTACTTTCACAAAGCCCCACGCCTCCAAGGTTATACAACAGCGGCCTACTTTACCAAGGTCACACACCAAGAAGGCCACTCGTATACCATACTTCCTCGGGGTTCCACAAGCTTACACAATACCAAAGCCAGTCATCTCAAACATTAGCAAGGTCATTTGTGAGGACCACGCACTGAACGCTACCTGTGTATCCTACCTATTCACCTTACTTTACACTTAGCTGATACACTCTAGAAACCAAGAAAAAGAAAACGATATATTAATATATTTATTTCCTGTATAAACAAAGACATGTACAATTTTATTGTTGAGAAATATGATTCTCTTTAGGAATAAAACATTTTGATTTAGTACAACTGCAAAAGGTCCTTTCCACTTCTGTATCATTACACCAATCCTTATTCCGGATTATCTGATGTGGAAATGAATCCTGGTGCTGAGTGAACTGTAACAGAAAGAAAAAAAATTAGACTTACATTTTAATTGTTGTTATAGAGGAATGATATTAGAAAATCATAAGAAAAAAAGTGATCTGGTTAATTATTTTTTGTGTCATATAAAAAGAAGAATTTTAACATAAAAACATTCGCGGTAGGAAACAAATTCTAAAATAAATTCCAAGTGTACAATTTTCAAATGCAGCTAGCAGTATTATAAATTTTGGAGGGGGCACATATTCTCTTTTGCAAGATAAAAATCAGTTAGATTTAATGCAAAAAAGTCCTTATCACTTCTGTTTCTTTACACTTATCCTTATAGTGTATTATCCGATGTGGAAAACAACCCTGCTGATGTGTGAACTGTAAAAGAAAGAAAGAAATATAATACTGATATATATATATATATATATATATATATATATATATATATATATATAATTAAAAAGGCGCAATTAAAGAGATATTTATAAATTTCAATTAAAAACAGGTCATTGGTATTTACAAACACCAAGTAATGATTATAAGTGGAAATGTATTAGCGTATAATAAATACTACATTTTCCCAGCTCAATACTTATAAGAATGTTTGGAAAATGCTGTTTTATGTAATTAATATATGTAATGGTGAAGTTTTATTTGGGTTTAATGATGAAAGTATTATTAAAATAAATGCAAACGAAGACATCGGTAATTCGTATTCAGAATTTACATTTGAAAGAAGTATTGTTATCTATAAACAAGTAATCATAAATTGAATACTAATATTGAAATATGTAAATTACGTGTAACATGCATAAATTATATCAGTGAAAGTTCTATATATGTAATGAAAGATGTAAATTTTTAACAATAAAGTGTAAGTATTGAGTTAAAGGCGTTCTGTATTAATTTTTATATGTGAATATAAAAGATTTATGCTTACCAAGTGCAAAGTAGTTATCCAAGCCATAATACTTTCAAAAACAGACACAATATATCCAGATGCACTAGAAGTACAGATACATACATCATAGTGTTGATACTTGCACTTCCGCATTGTTTTGAAGTAACGTTACGGAAATAGTTGTTATTAATTGCACCAAACGTTAAAGGGAACTAAAAAGGAGTAGGTCACGAAAGCGTATATACAGAAAAGACAGATTTGAAATTTATTAATTCATTATATGACATACAATGTAGCATTATAATTACGTGGTTTTGCCCTCGCATGATTTTCGCCTTTTATGGTAATGCACTACATTTTTTTCAAAAACAGGACACCTGCAACTTTGTTTTGCAGTATAAATACGAGAGCGTTTTTTGGTACAGGTATCAGTATTCCAACAAAGTGAACTGACAGCATGTGATAGAATAGTGGGTAAGTTCTTTTTATACTAATTGTGTGCAGATATTAGAGCATTTTAAATCAATTAATTTAAATTTTTATAGACAATTTTTAAATCTATATTAATTAGAATTTCTATATGCTAATCTGAACATGTTTTAGGGTAAACAAGAAGAACGGGGCATTATAAATTCGGTGAGATAACTTTTTTAGTATTCAATGAGATTTAAATTTTGGACAGTTTATATAAATAAATCTAATAATAATAAATCTAATTTGTGATCTCTTATATAGTATATCCAATTATTATTTATAATTGTTATCAACTTTTTAAACCACTTTTAATTGGATTTTCTTTTGCTAATCCGAAAATGTTTTCTAGGATCAACAAGAAGGATCAAGAAAAAAATGTAGTGATGTTTTTTTGAAGCAAGAAGGGAAAGAGTGAGTTGATTTTTTATTACTCAATCAGATTTGCGACAGGTTAAACGTTAAAGTAAATGTAGTTTATGGTCTACCATAACTGTCTTAAAAGAAATTTATATAACTTTAAATTATTAGGATTGAACTTTGCATACCCTTTTTGTTTTAGATCTGTTTTAGTCAGAAGCTAATTTGACAATATTTATTTTTTTTAAATATTACATTTATAAATTTTAAACTGATGTAAATTTTAGATTTGAATTAATATATATAGGTAAAATTCCAGTACGTCCATTTTTTATATTTGAATACCAATATTAGTTCTAAGAGGGATCATACATTACGTAGCTTTTGTAATTTCTTAGAAGTAGAATTCCAGTGTGGTCTTAGATATTTAAAGTGTTTATAAATTTCACATTCTAAGCAGATTAATTTTTATGTGATAGAATTCTTGTTGAAAGTGTAATTCTAGTATGTTCAACTTCTACATCTAAATCTTTTTCTAAATTTCATGGATAATGAATGAAAGTGAGTTTTTTCTAGTTTTTAATCCCAAGTTAAACTATCAAAAATGAAGTATAGATTTTGTAATGCAATACATTTATCCAAATAAATTTTTAAATTGATGTAGCTTAATAATTGCAGTCCGTTAATTTTTTTTTCATTTTGAAATATATTTAATAAACTTGACCTTATAAAACGGATCATGAATTATGCAGATTTTGAAGTTTTAATTTTCTATTAAATAGAATTCTAGTGTGATCTGTTATAGGTTAGTAGGAACTCAGGATAATAACAAGAATGATAATAGGGATAGTAATGACCGGGATAATGTTGGTTAATATTAAGGCAAATCAGGATAGTGATCCAAATAATAGCTGGAATATTACTAGAAGTATGGAATTTTTTTTTTAATTTTTTAGCATAATAATTAAATTAATTGTTTTCTAGCTTTAATCTAGCTTTAAGTTAAACGTTAAAAGAAAGTATCATTTGCACTATCGAATTTAAAACATAGTTTTGTTAAGGTATAATATTTTTTTAGGAAGGTTACGTTTTGTAGAAAGTAATAAGAACCAGCTCGTTTTTTAATGAATAATAAAGTAAGCTACCTTATTTTTAATTCTAAATTAACTTTTTATAATCAATTTTGCTCAAGCAGTTTTAGTTAGAAATTATTTATGCTAAATATTTCCTAAATAGCGCATTTTAAAATTTGTTAACTAATAGATTTTCGATTTGAATTCAGATATAAGTAAAATTCCAGAATGATAGTTTTTTTTTATATGTTTTAAGGATTGTTTCTAAATTTCGCAGTTTAAGACGGATCATAAAGTTCCTATATAGATATTCTTCTAATTTCACTAATTCCTTTTTCAGTAAAATTCCAGTATGATAATCTTATATAGTTACAGGTTTTTTAAAAAACTGCATTCTGAGCGAATTGACTTTTTTTATAATTGTTGTTCTTTAAAGCAGCATTGTACTATGTCACTGTTTTATATTTAAATATTTTCTCAGTTTAAAAAATTAAGTTGACCTTTCTATTTAGTAATCTCAGTTTAAACTTTTAAAAAAGAAATTATTGGTTCTGAGTTAAAATATATACGCTATCACGTAATTTATTTTATTAATAAGGTATGCTTTGCTATATATTGCAACATATATTATTATATGTGGAAAAAAAGAACCATCTCAGTTCAACATAGTAGTGACTTAATCAAACCAGAGTATTTGTGAACCTATGTATAATATTTAATGAGATGTATACCGTTTTAAGTGAAAATGGGTTAGAAATGTTTACATATTTTGATCGTGTATACCATCTCTCTGAAGTGACTCCATAGTATAACGTATTAGGGTATTTGTTACGGATGCTGTTTCTGTTTGGGGTAGAGTATGAAGAATTATTTAAACGCGCGCGTGTGTGCAGGTGTGTTTATGCACAATGAACACTTTACGTTTGTTATGCTTACGTTTACGTTTACGTTCACGTTTACTTTTACGTTTACGTTTACGTTTACGTTTACGTTTACGTTTACGTTTACGTTTACGTTTACGTTTACGTTTACGTTTACGTTTACGTTTACGTTTACGTTTACGTTTACGTTTACGTTTACGTTTACGTTTACGTTTACGTTTACGTTTACGTTTACGTTTACGTTAACGTTCACGTTCACGTTCACGTTCACGTTCACGTTCACGTTCACGTTCACGTTCACGTTCACGTTCACGTTCACGTTCACGTTCACGTTCGTTCACGTTCACGTTCACGTTCGTTCACGTTCACGTTCACGTTCACGTTCACGTTCACGTTCACGTTCACGTTCGTTACGTTTACGTTTACGTTTACGTTTAATTTTACTTTTCCAGTTACTCTCTAACTTTGTAATTGCATGCTTTCAGAGTTCGACTACTTCAAACCAATTTGTCTGCAATACAGAGTCTGGGTTTTCTCTCCCTACATATCCAATTGAATATTTTGTCTTAAACTATTGGAGGTGTAATGATATACAATTCTTTACAGGTGAAAATAATCGTTTCCAATGTGAAGGTATGAAAGAGTTCTCCATAATGGATTCTATAGTTCGTCATCAACGAACCGCATGGGTGTCATTTATTGCACCAACTTCACAGGGACATGCTCAGCTTACCATTGCACGAAACCATACATCACAGAGCGTTGCGGTATAAACAAAGGCTTCTGACACAAACAAAGCAGGACACACACATGTTGCTTCTTCCCTTGCGCAACCAGGACCAACGGGTTTGAACAACTCACGGAAGCGTAAGCCAGACCAAAGCAGCGAACCAGTACAAAATAAAAATAGCAAAAGTGTTGAAATTGTGCACTGTACTGAGAGTTCGATTGACGTTCCTCGATATGCTGATCGAGGACACCTTAGAAGTAATAGGTCCAAATCAGATTTGTCGCTACTCGTTGATACTGGAGTTGAAGTGATTCGCAATGCTTTTAAACAACGTATTGTTTCGTTTAGAATATCAGCATGCAATACCCATACGAATGTGCAAACGTTTATGGGTGACGTTAAAGTGAATCTTTTGAAACTAATACAAATTCAGTTGCAGAAACACTTCTCGTTGAAATGTAATGTTGAGTTGTTTGGGTTGTACTTTTTGAACAGTAGAGAAAGTACCGAATTTAAGTCCTTTCAAACGAAATATGATATATTGAGTGTCGGGATGGTGTTGGAAGGATATTTTCAAAGTGTAGTAGAAATCTTGGATGTTATGCAATCAAATCAAATTTGTAGGGTGGTCGCTAGTGAATTTCGTATATTTAGAGGTAAACATGTTAAAATTGTCTTCCACTACGGGTTCATCCTATATGAATGTCCCACCTGAAATTTCGCATAAATATGCCATAGTGAATGTGAAGAATAGTGATAATTGCTGCTTTGCATGGGCTATTGTACCAGCTTTAGTGACACCGAAGGGTCAACTTCTTACCCTGATTTCAGAACGTTACTCAACTGGAATGGTGTAGAATTTTCTGTTAAGTTGACTAACATTGCAACGCTCGAGTCCAACAATAATATCTCCATCAATGTTTATGGACTATAGGATACGTATCGTGATGGTCATCGTATTCCTAAGGTACTACCTATTCATGTTAATTTATTGCCATTAGTCAGTAACTAAACGAATAAGAAGCATTATGTGTGGATAAAAAAATTTCTCGTTTACTTAGCAACCAAACAAGCCGACGTAATGGGGCAAAATATTTTTGTGATTCATGTATTCATTACTGTAGAACGCAGGAGCAATTAACTCGACACGTGTCTCATGACTGTAATTTCGTATACACAAAATTACCTGGCGTAATGCAAAGAAAAGACCGGGGAGTTCTATGCTGAAAATATACTTGCGTTTCGAAACTATGAAAGACAGATATTTCTACCATTCGTAATATATGCAGATTTTGAAGCTCTATTAGTACCCGTAAATCCGGCTGAACCCGATCCCGAACAACCGTTCACGATAAAAACGTGTAAATATGAACCATACTCATTCAGTTATTTTATTAGGTCTGGTGTAAACGATTCGTGGTCCAAATTAGAACTTTATAGGGGGGTTAATGCCGCGGAGGTATTTGTTACACGACTCGAGAATGATGTGGAATGGATATATAATGAGCATTTGAAAACTATTGTTCCAATGTTACCACTAACCGATGAACAGCAGGTGATACATGGACAAAGTCGAAATTGCTATATATGCGGCAAGATTTTTACGGACGATCTTACAGATTCCAAAGTACGACATCACTGTCATATCACTGGTTTTTTACATAATGTCAGTGGTTATGATGTCCACCTGTTCATCAAACAGTTAGCGAGTGAAACTGAGGAAGTTACAGTACTCCCTGCTAACAGTGAAAAACATATAACATTCGGTAAGCATATTTATGTAGACGAATTCATTAACGGTCGCGACCATAGGGAAAAGAAGTACATAAATTTGCGATTCATCGATAGTTGTAGGTTTATGGCCGCATCGTTAGATACGCTATCTCAAAAAAAGGACGAGCAGTTTTAGTAAATTAGATGATGTCATTGTTCCTTCCTACGACAAATTCTACGATAAAATGCGTGATGAAAATATATCCGATGAAGAATACTGTCGTGTCTTGCTGGTGTGGTATCACTTTAAGTGTAATACACTAGGGGATTATGCTTATATATTTAAAATCAGACGTGTTGCTGTTGGCTGACGTGTCGAAAACTTTAGGCGGTTATGTATAGACGTGTATGGATTAGAACTTGCGCAATATGTTACAACACCTGGATTGGCGTAGGATGCCATGTTGAAATGTACTAAAGTAGGGTTAGAATTATTGACTGATAAGGATATGTAAGACTTTTTTAAGAAAGGTATTCGTGGTGGAATGAGTATTTGTGTTAAGCGAAGAAGTATTGCTAACGAGTTTGTCCCAAATTATGATCCTAATCGTCCAAAAGTCTTTTTACAGTATTTAGATGCCACCAATTTATACTGATGTAGTATGCGGCAACACCTACCTCATAGTGGGTTTATGTGGTTAACTGAAGAGGAAATTCAAAACTTTGATGTACTGAAGATTAATGATGATGCTAATATTGGGTATGTGCTATCCGCACCACCGCATGGTGAACACAATGATTATCCTTTTTGTCCCGAAATGATCTGCGCACCACATTCCAAGGAGGCACAATTAATTCCTAACTTATGTGATAAGACCAACTGTATTACACATTACCGATATTTAAAACAATGTATACAGCATGGGTTAATTGTTACTCATATTCATAGAATTTTACGGTTGCTAGTACCATACATAGACCTTAATACAACTCTTCGAAATCAAGCCAAGGACAAACTCGAAAAGGATTTCTTCAAATGCATGAACAATGGTGTATTTGGTAAAACAATGGAGAATCTTGACAAAAGAAGAGTAATAAAGTTATAACACATACTGACACTTGGTAGCTTTAGATATATTATCTCCATAAGGAAACTAGTATTAATATTAGTTAACGGTAATCTGCAAACCAAGGTAGCACCTCAGTTTGAGTGGTCACTGCAATACCGTTCTTTGTGGAATATATATTATTATTATGTAATAATTCCTTATCGAGAGAATATATACAGAATGTACAAAATATTGTGTGATATAAAGAAACATAATAAACATTTACACATTTTTATTTGAAAAAAACGTACAGAGTTAACTACATTACATATGTATCATACAGATAGCATACATTAGCCAGAGCGCAGTTGCATGTTGATTGACAATGAGAGAAACAAACTGGTTGCAAAGCAGGAAGAGCGGGATGTTCATCAAGTTCAATAACGGATTGGGACAGTTTCTGATGTAATCTGCTTTCTCTCTACCCTTCACATAGGCAGAATCTGTTGGTTGAATCAATCGGTTGAGAATTTTTCGAAACTAATGTGGCTGTGTATGCCCCTCTTTCTATTTTATACAGTGCTGGTTATGCATTAACCAAGTAGCTGAACGGCGACTCTCTGCATCTAACGTATGCCACGGGTACGGTGATTTAAAAATATAGTGAGCAATTTGTTTCCATTAAAAATTGCGAACTATTTCGGTATAAAAGCTTTTGAAACTTTAAACCCTTGTACATCAACCATGACGGGCATTGTATTACAATTGTCGTACTGCTTTGGTTAACTCGTTGTACGTAACTAAACGGTCATGGAGTATAACATAGTATGCGGTCGTATTGGCGGGTATGTTGGCTGATGTTTCAAATTCTACACAAAGAACTACAGCTTTAGAGTGTAATGCCTCTTTTTGATTTGAGCAATCTACCACTATCAATGGTGCAGCTGACGTAAATTGCGTAGGTGTGAGTAATGGTTGATCATCTCTTTGATAATATGACATTTGGAATTTTGCAAACATTTCATACAACGTAGCAAATCAATTGTCATAATTAACGTTTAAATTGCCATACGGATAACAGTCCGTGTTAAGACACACCCGAATATTATTTAGTGCACATTTATCGGATCTGCTCATATTTTGCAGAACATTGTTCTCTCGCCCAGTTTGAAATCCTATAATAATGTATCTAGGTGTTTTTATACTAGTAGATGTTTTAATTGCCCATGTATGCTTATTTGTTGCTGGAACGGCGGGATATATGTGAGTTTCCCAACTCCGATTCCGCCGTAATGCTAGAATGATATGCGGAACTTTCCAATATATTTTATCTATGTTAACTTTTAATGCTTCCTCAGCAGTTGTAATTACTGCGTCGTTATCATTATTACTGCGAATTAAAACCAGTTCTTGTCTAATGTTCAAAATCACCTTATTGTAGTCTTCAGCAAAGCCGAGTAGCAGTCGCATAGGTATACAAACATTAAAATAGCCTTGTGCATTTTTTAGTGTGCTGTTTGAGGTAGGAAACCAACCCGTATTTTCATAACGAGAGAAATCATTAGACGTCAATGATACCAATCCTTTCATTCTCGACGTTATTCCTACTTTAGTTACGGAATCTACCAATGCTTTGATCGCTGAACGCTTACTAACTCTTGCGTTTCCACGCTTCGATCTTTTATAGTTCACCTTGCTCTGGTTACTGGCAGATGTATTATACCGAGTCACCATATTTTCTTTAAACGTAGTTCTATTGTTATGACTTACCCGTTAAAATTGATGACATCTCCGTCCTGGGCTACTATTTTAAGTGTTATTGTTGAAATGGTAGATGTATTGATAGGTAAATAGATGACATGTTGAGGGGATTCAATTATTTTATATCCAGCTGGTACACTGGGGAAGAATGGATGAATTATGTGTGATGACTCGCTATTTTTAAATCTGCCACTTGTTATATTACACTCGATAATTAATGAGTTAATTTTGATAATGCTTATAGGATTATCAAAGTTATGCACTTTTTACCTTGGTAAACAGTCTTGTTAAATCCCAGCATAGGTCCTATCAAATTTTCTACATTGAAGTTAATGTCATGGGTTGCTTTCATATTTGCTTTCATAGCATTATTATTAGCTCGTAAAGTAATATGTCCTCTTGATTCCTTCACTGTCTGGTTAATATATTTATTCAAATCCGTAATTTCGTATGATCCTGGAGGTATTGTAATTCTCTCTTTTCTAAATACAAGTTTGTTATTCTTTGAAGTAACGTTTTGTGTAGTGTTGAAAGATTGAAAACTAGTCAGCTCCATTACATATTCCGCCTTACTATCAAAAAAAATCGGTGGATTAAAGGTGGCTTGCAAGATAGAGCTTTTACCGGTAAATGTAAATGTGTACGACATTACGATCACGTAACGACTACTGTCAATCAGAATGAACAGTCATATAAAAATCGTAGGACCAAATGACCACAGTTGTATGTGTTTAAATGTTGCACCTTGGTAAAGTTATAATCAATTATGTTTTTGCTACCATCACTTTTAAAATAGTGAAGTAATTCAAAGAGTGGTTTAATATGCCCTATGCTATCAAAATATGTAATATGCCTATTACGCTTGATGTAAAATGTCCAGTGTTTTTCCTTGTTATTTTGATCATCCAGATTCACGACACCACATTCACTTGTATGGATCCGTGTACGTAAATTATCTTGGATATATATTCCTCTAAAGTAGGGGATCTTTAATTGCTCAACAAATTTTGATAGGTCAGTATTACTTAAGGCGTGACGTGGTAGCTTCAGTGGGAATTTTTTGCATACGGTTGTAAATGTAAGCCTAAACCTCCACCTAAAGAACCTAAATCTCCTAATGCTGCAAAGAGGGTAATAAGAGGTATAAATCCCCCACATTTTGGTATTTATAATACTCTGTTCTTGGGCATCATAATTTTTTTATGTTTCAGAGCGGTTAAGGCTTGTTGTATTGTGGCTATTAAAGATGATCGAAGTTTACCACCAACACGTCTCTCTAAAACGATTGCTTTGTTAAACGAAATTACTCTGTTTCTAGAAGCACGCTTTCTTCGTCGCAATTTGCTTCCCATTCCGACTCTCCTTTTTCCTGCCCGTGGTTTTCTTCCCATTCCCATTGTCCTTTTTTCCTTTCATTATACCGGTTATGGTTAATGCTGCATCCCTCTCTCCAAAGGAGGCGTTTGTGGAACGAAATCTATTCCAAGCCCTTTGTTGCAAAGTCTTATCGGCTATGCGGCGCTACCTTAGATCCTGTTCTTTACATGCTTCGTCCAATTCGTTAATACCCGTATCACCGCGAGCTAATCGTCCTTGTAACATGGTGCCTGGTCCACAGTATCTGTACCCAGCTATATGCAACTCCATGGGTAATTTATTTAATTAGGTATTAATTAATCCTGAACCTTTTCTCTTACTATTACACCGGGAGCTATACTTCATACCAGACTGACTGACACTCCACTACTAAACTAGTATATATATATATATATATATATATATATATATATATATATATATATATATATATATATATATACTAAACAGCGGTTTACTAAAAGGGAATGTAAACAAGGCATAATCTTCGATCCATCCGGTTGCGGAAAAACAAATGTTATGGTTTACGATTCGAAAATATATATGTATACTGCAAATCATTATACCAACCGAAATACCAATACCTGCGTAATTTAATGGAACCTATAAAAGAAGTGGGATATTTTGAAAACAGGGTAAATAGTGATGTTATATCCCCTAGTGATTCCCGTAAAAATTCAATAATGATTTTTAATGATGTAGCGAGTCATAAACAAGATATTATTTCTGTTTTGGTAGACATCGAAGTAATAATTGTTTCTATCTGTGTCAAACTTATTCTTCAATTCCAAAACAGCTTATACGTGATACTGCAAATTTACTTATTCTTTTTCAACAAGATAACACTAATCTTAAGCATGTGTATGATGATCACGTTAATGTCGGTATGTCATTTGATAGATTTAAAAACTTGTG
The DNA here is from genome assembly GCA_036346205.1 of Vesta saturnalis. Classification (NCBI taxonomy): domain Eukaryota; kingdom Metazoa; phylum Arthropoda; class Insecta; order Coleoptera; family Lampyridae; genus Vesta; species Vesta saturnalis. The sequence goes on from JARFJB010000218.1 coordinate 950,198, forward strand.
TGCGACAAAAATATGCTAATTAGAAAGGAGATACTGCACTTACAGAACGTGCAATGGAAGCACACTTTAAACCAATCACACAACCATTAACAGAATTGATTACTAAACGAGGTGGTTCTCTCATCAAAGCTGAACCCCGTACACCAGAAGTAGGAAAAACTGAACCAATTGCACAGATAAATGAAATTCATACGCTTAAAGCCATTGGATTACGTAAGGCTCCACGTACTCTTGTTCCTGACACCATACCACGATCTGTGATTGATGATACCACTGACGACGAGGTGGAAATTCCTACTTTACAAGAATTAAAAACAGAACTGTTAGCTACTAGATCGCAACCTGCCTTTGAAGAGTATCTTAATCAGTATGAAGGATTATCGAAGTACCATGTCGAAGGTACATTTACAGGCATCGAAGACGAACATGACTTGACATATGGTGTACATTTTGTTCCGGAAGCAGAGAAATTTTTTATTGGTGATGCTGAACTAGACTGTGGGAGAAAATTTTCGTATTGCTCTTCCTCATGAATCATCCCTAGACTATGAGAGAACACCGGGATTATATGAACTACTCTATAAAAAAGTGCCTACGGGATTCAACAAACGTGATCTACAGCAATGCAATGACATTTTGCGCCGTACAAATGCTTCCGGACGTAATTATAACCCCGATGACCAAATCAGAGCAAATAATAGTAAGAAATACACTGAGATCTAGACCATTACTTTAACCTAGAAAACGTTCTGCTACTTCATCACTTGCACCTCCAGCCACCGGGTTTCGAACAACTTCTACGCCAAAAGAGGAGGTGGAATGCAACTGTTGCGTTACAATAACAAATCTATTGAGTTTGTACCTTGGAATAATCCGAATAAGTTAGTAGATTGGTTAAGAGAATTATTAGGGTCAATCTCAGCAGGAAACACTAGCAATCACAACGAAATAATGTATATAATTGACGAACTACGTAACGCAAAAGTAATAAAGTAACATCTCTTGTTATACACCTATTACTGTACTCATTGCATTTAATTGTTACAACGACTATCACTAAAGATAGTACTGGTGATATATATTACGAAACTTATTTTACCTTGGAAGGTTTATTGCATAAGAAGACAGTAGATATTCCATTGGGTACAGATGGTAAATATTTCTTTCCTTATGCAGAGTGTACAATAACGCATTGTATGTGGTCGCCTCACATTCTTCATCGTCAAGTGGATGATCTACTATATACGACGTCGCTGAATCTAATTAATCGAACTACTCGTAAGGAAGCTGTGATTCAACCTATAATACCAGAAGGTGTCAAATTTACGAAAGAACAATCATTCATCATAAAGATTCTACTAAAATCCAAAGCGAAAAATCAGTAAAGCTGATGTAGAACTGCACAAACCAGCAAGGAGAAATTTTCCGCGGCGTTGTGTAGTACTCAACGGGTTAAATGATCTATTTCAAGCCGATTTAGTGGAAATCATCCCATATGCTCGAGTGAATAAAGGATTTCGATACATTTTAGTGATAATGAATGCTTTCTCTGAATATGTCTGGGCATTCCCCATCAAACGCAAGGATGGTAAACCAGTCGCAGATGTAATGGATAAACTTCTGTCTGGTTTGCAAAGAACGCCTACACATACACAAACTGATATGGGAACAGTATTTTATAATGCATAATTTAAAAAAGTGATGAAAAAATTCCATATCAATCATTATAATAGTTATTCCACTTTGAAAAGTAGTATAGTGGAACGTGTAAATCGCACTCTTAAAGCAATAATGTGGAAAACATTCAGTATGCAAGGATCCTACAAGTGGTTAGCAATATTACCTCATGTTGTTGCCGATTATAATTCCAGAAAGCATAGAACAATAGGATACAAACCGGTAGATGCAACGGAAAATAATGTTGCAGATATTTTGAACCATTTAAAATGCCATAAAGTTCTTGATACTAAGACACCTAAATTTCGAGTGGGGATTATGTGCGCATTAGCAAATATAAAAGCATATTCTCTAAGTGTTACACAGAGTTACGAAGTCTTTCAAATATCGACAGTAAAACGTTCAAGCCCAATCACGTACACTTTACGCGATAGTCGTGACGAAGAGATTCAAGGCCTGTTCTATGAGCCGGAACTTCAAAGTGTTAAACATTCTGACATTCACCTAGTTGAACGTGTAATCCGACGTCAAGGGCATAAATCTCTCGTTAAGTGGCTGGGTTTTGATTATTCTCACAATTCCTGGATTTCCAACAAAGACATTATATAATACGTTGTGTACGCTTACTTCTATATGTTGTACTATTATTATGCAGTAAATACTTTTGTATTTTAAATTTTTATTTATCTTAACATATACATATAAAACTACATACTACAAAAGCGTTTGACAAACACACTGACGGTGCGGATTTTCGAGGATTGGTGAGATTATAGTATACAGTCTTCCATTCTTTTGTAAATCGGGCAAAATCTCTAGCTAATAGTTCGTATTCACTTCATTCAACTTCTACATCAATATTCAGTTTTTACTTTGCAAATTCAAGAATTTGCATAAAACATACTATATTGAGATCGAATATATTATGGAATGGTGTTATTAACCTGCCTGTGTCTAGCTCAGGCATTTCCGCCGCTGCATTATTTTATTATAAAGTAATGAAAAGTTCATAGTAGGTATTAGATCCAATCGATAACTTATTATCTTAAGAAGTCTCCACAACTGTTCTATATACTCCCATCCTAAATAGATTTCTGATTTTCACAATCATGGAAGCGAATAACTTTCTTCTTGTTAATAGTTTCATACGATACAGTTTTCGAGCCCATCTTTGTAGGTAGCCATGGTCCTTCAGGCGTGTAGAAATAATTTGTAATTATTCCTGATTGTCCATAAGTAAATGCCATTCCTTCTTATCAAACGTTACTCCCTACTCTCAGATCCACCAAGTTTCACGACTGCTTCAAAATTGAATCGAGGTGACAAACCGACACTAACATACTTCGACTTCCTTTGGTTTATGAAATAATGCACATTATTAATTAAAATATCACGACACTAACTTGAATTTATAATACTGCCAATCTTTGCCATTTCTACCGCTTGATGTAAGATGTTATCCATTATGTACGATACTGGCTTCACATGCACTCCTCTGCATTTATATCCCACCTTTCCCTCAGTTTTTACCTACAGGGTCAGTGACGTGACCTCGACATTATTAACATGTATTACTACAACGACCTTGACAGCTTCACTGTTCCAAGGCTACCTATCAATACTGGAGGGTCCACTGCTTCAAGGTTTTCTGTCAATAGTTTAGTTAAGGTTAGCTCTTCTTCCTCTTCAATACAAAACCGAGGTCACCTCCTTCTTACACGAAATTACCTACGCCTCCACAAGGTCCTTTTGAGTTAAAATGAGGGATGACACGTATACCATTGTACAGTTTCCACGATATTCAGTATGTCAGCTACCCCTGTTCAAGACGATTGGAATACGCCTGAGGTCTACCAACCATTATTACTACTTAATCTTAGTGCGCGACGAGTATCCAAACTTATACCTAACTGGGTAAAATTTGAAAAAGAGAATTACTACCACCTACTACAACAACAGTGCTTCGAAAATAATTTGAAGGTGTAAAGTGGGATTCGGCATGGTTTGACACCTTGGACAAGCGAATCTACAAACACGTCTCGAGTAGTAGTTTGAAATATTACTCTCACATAATCGCTCTATATATTCGCTACGATCTGGTTGGTGGTATGCATTTATGCCATGCATGCTACTCCACGTTGCAACCACGAGATTACCGCATGGTTGACCACTACACCCATATGGAGCGATAGGCAATTTTTACCACATATCACATGATTAATACTGGTGCTCATCATGTAGAGCACCCCTAACCACGTTATATGACGAGAAGGTGCATAGTCTTCAGTAGTGTATTGAACAAATTGCTCTGGTTTATGGAGGCGACGTAGATATTGGTAAAGCTAAAATGATGGCTAAACTATCCTTCATTAATTATACAGGTAAGCCATTAAAATTATTCTGCATTATAAAATTAATGAATTATATTTATAGGATAACCTGTCTAATCATCATTATCGTGTTCTTATTATTATATTAATGTACATATCTAATATATAAAATGAATCGCCAAATGTGTTGCTAAGCGCAAAACTCGAGAACGGCTGGAGCAATTCTGCCAATTTTTTTTCGAGTAATGGTTGAAGTCTGAGGAAGGTTTTTATGAAGAGAAAATTGGTAAAATCTTCCGGAAAAACGTGATAACCTAATTTTACACGGCGCGCCCAAGCCCTCATACTTTCTCTCTCACACACTGACCATTTATCTCACCGCGAATGCGAGAGTGCATTTATTTGTTATTATTAAGCCACTGGTATCTGTGCATGGTGTTGAATAATTAATTTTTATTCTTCCATTCGCTAATATCGCTTATATGACTGTTTTAGCGTTAAGCAGAATAAAAGAATAACAAACTATTTCAGTTCATTCCGTCTACATGAAACAAAAGTGACGTAATAGTGTATCCAGTTTCAGTAACCATGTACTAGAACGGGAGTTGTAACGTCTAATGAACTGTGAATACACCAAATTGGTTAAATGTTCAGTTGATGCAGCAGTCTATGTGAAGTACCAAAACAAAGAAATCAACCTAGACTCAAATCAAGTTAGAGACAATTTAACTTTAACTTTAGGTATTATTAACTTTAGGTTATTGATTAGTACTTTTGTAGCAATCTTAATAGGTAATCTGTGTATATAAAATTAAGTCCTGACTGACTCAGTGACTGACGGATGTATCAACGCACAGTCTAAACCGCTTGTTCTACAGACTTGACAGAGGGTATGTTTTTTGAAGTGTAGGTATCCACTAAGAATGGGATTTTCGAAATTCCACCCTAAGGGGCGAAATGACGGTTGAGTTTTTTAACTTTTTATTCCATGGGTCGATTGACTCGAATAATAATGAGACACGTATACCACAAAATTTAAATATCCCTCCCCATTCTGAGATGGCAACAGCTCGCGACGGTACGCTAGTTGTATATAAATATTATAATAATAAAAGAAATTGTATAAAGTTGTTGTTTATTCCTACGAGTTAATATGAAAAGTAAAATACAAAACCATCATAGTTTATTTATTATTACCATCTATATGATCAGCATCGATTAGTTTATTCCAAAGCTTCACACATCTTATTTTAGCACTCCTGATAATAATGAGGCAACTTATTCCATATTGCAAGCAAATTTTCAGCACTTAATTGTAACAATTCATACATAATTACACGTCTCAGATCAATCATCGTCTCAAACTCATAGACTATACGGTCCATCTAAGAAATATCAATAATGAATAAATGATTAAAACAGGTTTACATACCTACAATATAATTTCCGCATGCACTTCTTATCGCTAGCACAGGTAATAAACGAACGGCATGTACTTCCTATCGCTAACATAGGTAATGTAGAATAGCTTGGGGATGCAGTTGAGCTTCATTCTCATTTAATGTGACGTCACATTCGCTATAAATAGGGTGGTAACGTAGTTGAATAGGTAGTTAATTGAAATCAATCGAACGATATGGATGTTGAACTAATAGGAAATACATGGGATATTGATGATAAAGCTGATTATTCATAGACACCTGAAGCGGTGTCTAAAGGTAATTAGTATTGCGGTATAGACATATTATTAATGGCTTTGTTGTAGAACGTTTATTATTAACGTGGGCGCTATTTATCAATAATTCCACCGTACTCGAGGTAGGAAGTTAATTGAAGAATATTGACTTTAAACCTGTAGTACAATTATTTTGGGCTACATTTACCGACATAATGGCGCGAAATCTCGAACATTAAAGCTGAGCATCTAATACGTCAAACTCTAAAATCTGACGAACCCGAGAAAGCTATCTATATAGGTTATGGTATAAAATTGAATTGCTGTATATTACCGACGAAGAAAAGCGAATCAGAATAGGTAGAGGAAACAATGCAGTATTATTATCCCAACAATCAATCAACCTATTCTTTTCGGCTGTGAAGGTGATAAATCAGAAGCTGAATTATAAGAATGATTTATAAAGATTTTGTAAATGAAGTAGCAACGGATCTATATAATGAAGGTCTGAGCGATGAAGAAAATATATTATCTAGAGGCAAATTGTTCTGTCAAAATCTTAGATTGCTTTCAACATTAATAGGTCATAGTTATAATGTGAAAGATTATTCATTTTAACTGAAATTGTACACATCTTCCGGCAAAAGTTTATAAAAGATGTAGCTTTAAGCATTAATAGAACATGTTTGTAAAATATATGTAAAAACAAACGTATAATATGTAAATCAGTATTTTAATAGAGACGCCACCTAGCGGTACATTTTTTAAAAGCGGATTAGGGTTTGATCGCTGATCCATCTAGTGGTGTATTAAGTAGATCTAGGTTCCTGCAATTGTTATGGCGGGAAAACTTGAAATAGATTCTGGAAGGTTTGCATGCTATACTCTAAACACTTAGCTTCCGGTATAAAACAGGTGTGAAAAATAAAACGCACGTTATGTGAAACAGTATTTTATTACTATGATTCAATATACAACTGTATTCAGCTTCATATGATAATTACATTTTACATATAATTCTAGTAAATGGTTGATACTCAATTAATACATCGGCGGCAAAGCCCGAAGATGCTTCAACTTCAATTTCAAATTAATAACTACATTATGAATACTCTCGAGTACATTTAATTATAAATATCGGTTGACCCTTAAATTGTTCGTAACTAAGCATTGAACCTTGCGGCGAATTATAATATTGATGTCAAAAGTTTAAATATCCTTGGTAAGCATCCACGTATTTGTTATCAGCGAAAACGAGATTTTGTTGCTCATACGGATACCTTCTATTATTAATATTTGCTTTTATATTCGAGATATTTAAATGATCGAATTTTGCTGCACTCCTTCCCTATTATTTCGCTTCTTCGTATGAAAATCAACCGGTAGCCACTGAGGACGTTGAAAGCCAGTACTGCTCTTCGCCGCCCAAACTATTGACGTTGATGCGGGTAAGGCCGGATATATGTACAAATCTCGAGCGTGAAACGCAACTTGTGTCTGTGAATTTTTATTAATATTCTGATAGATAGACAGCTTTATAGCATCATTCGAATTACATACGGAACTTTCCACGTAACCTTCGTCAAGTTGATCTTAACATCCGTTTCTCCGCTGTAGCACTCGACATCGGTCTTGCATCGAACCAATACCAGCTCTTGACATATGTTGACTAGAGGCTTCGTATAACCCTCCGCAAATCCCAACACATGCTTGAGCGCTATGGAAGCGCAGAAGGCGGTCTTGGTGCTGTTTAACAGTTGAAGAGACTTGTTTTGCGGACTCCATCCTGCATGCGATAAGCAATTACTTTGATCTGCACTATACGAGAAATATCCTTTAATGAAGCTGTTAATACCAGGTAAATGCACGGTTTTACTCACCTGGTTGCCTAACATGAATCAGATCTCATCGAAGAGGAAGAGAGGTCCATTATTCGTGAGATTATACGCTTTGTTTGCTTCATTAGGGTTAAAGTACCTTCTAAATATACAGGGTCCGCCAATAGTGCGTGGATGAAGCTTTATGAGTGTATACAATATCGTTTTCAAAATTATTTATTGCAGGATTGTGTGGGATCTTTCGGGTTACAATTAGAAAATATTTTCGCAAAAATTACTACTCGTATACAGGGTATTACAACACAAAGTTATATTTTTTTAATTGGAACATACCGTATATTGTTATAAATTTGGATTCCCTGGTTAATTTTAAGGGCACTTTATTTACTATATGAGGTATCTTAAACGCGCAATTTAGGCGCTGCATTCCATTTTTGAAAATTTAGAGGTTGAAAAGAAAAATTATAACAACCGTATTGTTGGTATTTATTTTTGCCGTTTTTGATAATCCAGCTTTTTACTGAATTTATCGATTTTGGAAGAAAATAATATTAAATTAAGTGTTCAAATTGTCGACCACGCTGATTTAGACAATACTGAATTCTTTAATAAAAGAAGCTTCAACCCGATCTAACATATTTGGAGTAATTGTAGCAAAAACATTTCTAATTCGCAATTTCATATTCTCAGCAGTTGCTGGTTCTTCCTCATATACTTTATTCTTCACAAAGCCCCAAAGAAAAAATCCAATGGAGTTATATCGGGAGATCTAGCTGGCCAAGATATCGGTCCTTGTCTTCCTTTCCAATTTTCGTGAAACGTCGAATTTAACCACTGGGTTACAATTCTTTGAGCCAAAGGTACATTCTCCAATAAATGATATAATTCGTTTTCTAGAAAATTATGATATTCTAACACAGTGAGTGTGCCATTGAAAAAAAAAGCACCAACAAAAGTTACGCCGAAAATACCTGCCCAAACAAACACAGACCATTTATTTTGATAGACTAACCGAAATTGGTGTGGATTTTCATTTGAATAAAATGAAAATTATGTCTGTTCACAAATCCATTTCGATAAAATGTACATTCGTCGGTAAATAATATCCCCGATGTAAAATTTTCGTTCGCATTTAACTGTTGTTGAACCCACTGGCAAAAATTAATTCGATTTTGAAAATCTTGTTCTTTCAGCTCTTGATGTAACTGTACATGATAGGGGTGAAATTTATTTTTCTTTAACATTCGTCTCACGGAAGTTTGACTGATTTCTAAATTGTCACTTATTTTCAGAATACTAACGTGGGGGTTTTCAACTGTAGCTACAAGTACGCGAAATTCATTTTCTTCATTTGTAACAAGTTTAGCTCTTTCGTTTTTAGGATATCCAACACTTCCAGTACTTTAAAATCTTTCTAAAAGATTGCGAAACGATTCTTCTCTTGGTTGTCTTCGATCAGGATAACGCTGCCCGTAGATTCGACAGGCCAATAAACAATTTTGTTTGATTCTCCAAGCACAAATATGTCAACTAATTCATTTTTCAAAAAATTACTCATTATAATTCTTAAATAAACGTATTACGTATGTGATGTTCGTAAAGTTAGGCGTCAAACATTCACACTGCAATAAAGTAATTAACTCAGTTACGTTTGAACATACACGCGAAATGACAAAACAGATACTATTGCTGAATTTTGTTTCTAATATTCTTTTGTTTTCATAGCTTGATGTGATTTAAACAATTATACATACATATGTAAACCTACGAAAATCGACAAATTCAGTAAAAAAGTTGGATTATCAAAAACGGCAAAAATAAATACCAACAATGTTATATCAAAAAATTGTAATTAAACTTCCTATCTATCAATGTAACACAATGTATACCTTTCCATTTAAATAAATCCAGTTATCTATGATTAAAACTCTTAAACTTTGCAAATTCAGTAAAAAAGCTGAATTATCAAAAAACGGCAAAACATAAATACCAACAATGTTATATCAAAAAAAATGTAATTAAATTTCCTATCTAACAATGTAAAACAATGTATACCTTTCCTTTAAAAAATTAAGTTATCTATGATTGAAAATCTTAAACTTTGCATTACGATATCTCGAAAATTAAAAAATAATATTACTATTTTACGATTTTATGTAGCACAGTCTATGACTAATCAACCATTAAAATTTTAGTGTTACACATTTCTCAATACGGTTGTTACAATTTTTCCTTTCAACCTCTAAATTTTCAAAAATTGAATGCAGCGCCTAAATTGCGCGTTTAAGATACCTCATATAGGGAATAAAGTGCCCTTAAAATTAACCAGGAATCCAAATTTATAATAATATACGGTATGTTCCATTTAAAAAATATAACTTTGTGTTGTAATACCCTGTATAAGAGTAGTGATTTTTGCGAAAATATTTTCTAATTGTAACCCGAAAGATCCCACACCATCCTGCAATAAATAATTTTGAAAACGATATTGTATAAACTCATAAAGCTTCGTCCACGCACTATTGGCGGACCCTGTATAACAGTATCGTAAGTAGCTGTAATGAGATCGGCTTTTGCACAACCAAATTAACCTCATCGGAGCTGCCGTATGCGTTTGTTGTGTACGGATGATAAGTTCGATGATCGCATTCTACGATCATATCTTCGTACCTCACCCTGTGAATAAACCTTTCAGCGCACTTTCCATATCGTCTTAATACTTTATAGCCGAGATATTGTAGAAAGTTAACGTGGTCTTCGGTTAACGATGTGCTCTCGTCTGCAGGTAGAAACCTACCGCCGAAAATCTTAAGACCCCTACTTCTTCAGTTCCAATCTAATTACTTTCTCGTTACCAAAGTCCACTAATTGACTCTCTTGATCAACCAATTTCAAGGTTGTTATCTATACGTTGTGTAAGCACAGGTAAATAAATAACTGTAGCCGGCTCTTTGACTAATTTATAACCTGGTTCAACGTGTACGTCAAACTCCAAGATTGTATGCGACTGCTCACTGTTTCTGTATTCGCCTCCGGTTAAATTACACTCTACATGTATATCTATAGCGTGAATTATTTGAACATCCAAGTCAGATTCGTGGGAGTGGCCTGCTCTGTAAACGTTAGGTAAGAAGCCGAGCATGCGCCCAACAGAGTCCTCCTTATAAAGTCTACGTTATGTATAGATTTTACTTCGCATTTTAGCGTATTATTTTTTGCTTTTAATATAAGGTCGATCGTTTTATGCGAGTAGAAATTTGTTAATTTCCACAATTTCATATACACCATTCGGAATCGTAATTTCTTTATGCTCGCCAGTTTTCGTAATATTGTAAATCTTGTTGTTACCCTCATGAATATTTCGTATAGAATTGCAACCGTAAAATCCTAACAATCCTAATCCATTCTGATAATTAGGATCAAGTTCGATTAGCGGAAAATTACGTTGCACTAAGCATGTTTCCCTCACCCGTCAATGTGAACGTTTAAGACATGACTACAAATAAACAAATACTATTTCAAGCTATTTATTATATAGAAAATCTAGACATAAATGTCCACATATAAATGTATTATAATTTTCGTTATTGACATAATTATATCTAATTTTACAATCTCTTAAATATCTAATTATTTCAAGTGGTGGCGCTAAATCTCCGAAGCTATCGTAGTAGATGTCATCAAGGTTCACGATAGCACACTCATTAAGATGCGGTTTATGGGGTAAAGCATCACGCATAAATACGCCTCTAAAGAATGGCACATCTTTGGCATACTTATTCAGGTCGGAATCGGTTAATGCTCTCCGAGGTAAGTTTATAAGTTTTTTGGATATGGTTTCAAGTATAAAGCACATCCTTTCTTATGAGGATGCAAATAAAGTCCATTGCCACTACTTAAAGCTACCGCCTCCATTGTTTGGTTATGTCGTTGAGCCTTCTCCAATTGCTTCTTTGCCGCCGAAGCGTCGTTGGCAGCTTTAATTATACCACTAGCACCTGTGAGAGCAACTGCACCTGAGAAACCGGCAAATAGAAGTACTAGGAATGGGAGAAAGCCGCCAGTTTTAGGTATTGAAATGATTTTAGGTAATTGCACCCTCTTCTTTCCGTCGGCAATCTTAACAGCCTTCTTAGCGGCCGATAGACTGACATCAATAAGATTCTTCAGATTACCATCTCTGAGCAGACGTTTTACAGATTTTCGAATAGGTTTTAAAACACCACCTCTAAACGAGCACCTCTTCGTCTTCTTCTTCTTAGCGCCTATACCTAACGTGGTTTTAAGCTTCATGGCATTCGCTACGGCAAAGGCTGCTGCTTCCTCACGAAAACTTGAATCCTTCGAGCGTACACGATTCCAAGCTTGATCTCGAAGCACCCTATCTGCTTGATGACGGCTTGTTAAATCGTTAGAATTATTATAAGCGATATCGTGTTGTTTGTAAGCTTCGCCTAGAGGATTGATACCTGGATCGCGGCAAGCTAAATGTTTCTGTAGCTTGGTTCCTAGTCCGAAATATCGATAACCCGGAATGTGCAGCTCAACAGGTGATTTGTTTATTAAGGTGTTTCATACTCCACTCCAGAGCGGCATGTGAACTGGTCAGTACACTATCAGCTAATGAAAAATACAGTTTACGAAACAGCCTCAAGAACTACCTGTGGATGGTCACGATTTCCTGAAATCCGAAGTTGCAGGGAAGCGTGGTCGTCTCTTTCCGACATCAATAAAGGCAATTATTTGCGGACCCTCCGGGTGCGGGAAAGCTATCGTGATGGTTAGCTTATTGGAGGCACAGCATGGCTTAAAATTCGAAAGTATGTACGTTTACTCTAAGTCGCTTGAGCAACCCAAGTATAAATACTTAGAGCATGTACTTAAGCCGATAAGAGGGATTAGATATAATGCATTCAACGATAAGGCAGATGTACTCATGCCGGAAGAGATCGCTAAGAATTCTATAATGATCTTCGACGACATCTCGTGTCTCAATCAAGATATAATTCCCTATTATTTCCGCAGAGGGCACACTCAGGCGTGGACTCTTTCTATCTCTGTCAAACATATTCGAAGATACCTAAGCAATTGATTCGCGATAATGTCAATATGATTGTGTTATTTAAACAAGATTACATAAATTTAAAGCATGTATACGATGAGCATGTAGGTACAGATATGACCTTCCATCAATTTAAATCAATGTGCGCGCAATGTTGGCAGACTAAATACGATTTCGCTTGCATTGTAAAGGAATTTGATTACGGCAGATACCGAAGCGGATTTCATTGCTATATCACCTGCTTATAATAGTCATTCAGACGCAGTCGCTCGCAATGGATGTTCGAGATAGGGTGGTTAAGCGAAAGTAAACGCAGACTGGTAATGCAATCAAACGCAAGGTGGAATTATTGAAAAGAGGTGAACTTGAAACATATCGTTTAGCGGAAACTTCATATAAACCTATAGTGGATCCTTTGAAACAATCGCTAACGTGGAAATTAAATTAGAACCGGTGAAGTCGAAGTTCAAACAAGTACCTGCCGTATCGCCAACACCTGCCCCGCCCAATTTCAAACCTCCGGTTGCACCTTCATTCGTTAAAACCGGTATAGAACCAGCACCTGCTACGTTTAGACCCCATGCGTCATTGGTTGAAGCGGACGTTATTGCTGAAACTGATCCTGCTGAAAAGGAGGAAGAGTAGGTGGAGCCAACTAATTTAACGCGATTACTCGATGACGCAGGCATTGCCGATGAATTCTAAGAGCAACACGATCCTTTACCCCTCCACTATGTAGAATTACCGATCCGCGGAAACCAAGAACAAATTGATAATACATACGGTCTTGGTTACGATTCAAGCTTAGATAAGTTGGTTATCGGAGTTTCTCCGGTGGATATAGAAGGACCTAATCTAATTATAAAGGATGAGGTGTATGAAGGCACTCCCGGACTATACGAGCTGCTTATATTGAAAGAGCCAAATAAGTTTACGTTGAGGGATGAGACAGCCTACGGTGACATTCTAGCTAAAACTGAGACATATAGGAAGGATCAGGACCCTCACGGAGCAATTATGAGTACCAAGTTGTCTAAATACCGTAAGATTATTAAACCGCAAATCAGCACGGAACGTTTCGGTCGCAGCATCATGAAGAATTTATTGAATAGAGTGGAGGAGTATGTATACTGGAATACTCGCGAACTTGTTGAACGGATCATACTGTTGCATGCATCGAAAGCAGCAGGTCATACTGGTCATGATAACGAAATCATTAGTATCAAAGGAGAGCTCCGAGAAGAAGGTATAATTACACAATAATGCCCATCGATAAGTTTCGCAGACATTTACAAGCGCAAATATCAAATTAACCGGGGTTGATAATTACGATATGCAAGGTAAAAGACTTTTCAATGCCTCTGAATCCATGCTAGAAGATGATGTTGCAACTAGGAGATACGTAGATGAGGCGAATTTAAAGTTGACCGAAGATGGTAATTACGATGAACAAGGTAGAAGAGTCTGCAACGTTATCGATTCAATGCTAGATGCGGATGTAGCCACCTAAAAATATGTTGATAAGTGTAAGAAAGTCTTGAAGCGAGATATCGATTTGTCGATTGCAAAATTATTATCTGAGCGCGATCGAAAACTTGAGGAGAAGATTAATCGTATATATGGCGATATAAGCATCCTCAGCAGGGATATTTATAACATTGAGAGTAAGTTACACTAGTAGTAATGTCTTTAAAGTTGGCTGTTGTCGAAGAATTGTATAAGCCTGCGCGGAAGAATTTCGTGAGGAAACGAACCATCGTCAAGCGTCGGTATGATCTCTGGCAGACGGATTTAGCCGAATTTATTCCGTATGCTAAAAGAACCGCAATCGTAAGTATATTATAACAGTGATAGGCTGCTCTTGTTCTACACGTCGAAGAATGTCGACAAAGATTGTCGACAAAGATTGTCGAGCGATGATTTTGAAGGAGGGTAGAGCTCCGGAAAACTTGCAGTCGGATCAGGGACATGAATTCTATAATGAACATTTTGAAGGGTTGATGAAGAGTTATGCAATACATCATTACTCAACATGTAGTGTAAAAAAGGCAGCCACTGTTGAAAGGGTTATAAGAACGTTGAAAAATGTGTTATACAAACGATTTAGCTGTAGAGTGGCTAGATGTGTTACAAGAAGTTTCTTCTGAATATAATAATAAAGTGCATTCCACGATTAAAATGAAGCCTAGAGATATAGCTTCATCAACATTGTTACCTATGTTTCATAATATTAAGGTAATGGGAACAGCAAAATTTAAAGTTGGTGATTATGTTCGGATTTCTAAGTATAAATCAATATTTGCAAAGTGCTACACTCCTAATTTTTACACCGAACTGTTTAAGATTGCTAAGGTGAATGTTGGTAATCAAGTTACATGTTTACTGGAAGATCTCAAAGCTAAACCGATACTCGGCCAATTTTACGCTGAAGAACTACAGAAAATAGATCATCCGGATATATTTCTCGTTGAGAAGATGTTACGGCGTAAGGGGAACCAGCTGTATGTTCGATGGCTTGGTATGAAGAAAACACATGATTCATGGATTAATAAAACAGATTTTGTGTAATATGTATATATATATATATATATATATATATATATATATATATATTTTCGTACAATAAATAATTTGCCATATAACATATGTATAGATATAATAATAAATTTCTTAACGTATAGCATAATAATAATATAATTTCCTTAGCCTATAGCATAATAGCAATAATGATGATGATGATGACGATGATACCTAATAATATCAATAAATAAAGTCTTAATCTAAAATATAATAATAATACGTAATTTCTTAACCTAAATCCATAGTAGCGGGGATATTGCAACGTCCCCACGGCAGATTATCGATACCATTAGGCAGCAAATACCTCTTATCATCGCGATTGTTAAGAGCGACTTTACGCTGTTCTATACTATAAACGTGGTGGCTTTTCGATATGATACTGCTTTGAAAGACGCTTGTAATATCTCCCGCTTCTTAGGAATTTTAAATAATCATTAAAGCTAATCCTATCTCTAAGAACATAGTCTCTAACACCTTTGAACTTCCTTACCTTATAATCCTTAAGTCTAAAGCTGCACATTTTAGATTCCAAAGATACCCATTCATTAATTATTCTCCCGCTCATTTCATCTTTCATCAAGCCAATTACTTTACCATTGCATCTTGGAATGTTGTAGGGGTTGTCTGCAGGAAAATCAGAGGTGTTGAAACGCGAAATGTTGCTGCGTAGAAGATCGTATGCATCGTCACATTTCTTCTCGTACACCAGGCTATCGGTATGCATATATAATAATTTCATGCAATCATCATTAAACTGACGTTGCATGAAATTATCGTGGAAATCGTAAATTAATGTTTTAGAAATGTCTAAAATTGCCATTCCCACATATAGTGGCTTATTAAAGAAGATTTCCACCTTAGATAACTCGATAGCCATCAATTCCTTATCAAATATTTCTCTCCTGTGGAAATTTAGCTGGGACATGTAATAATTGGCTCCATACCTACCGCTCCGCCTGGTGACAAGTGTATCGATTCTATGATTTCTATTTTCCATGGTTTTGCCGAATTTTGCGTTATTTAACAGTTTGTATAAGTTTTTCTCGAGTTAGTGGGTTCTCCTCGCAGCCTTGTATTCAAGTCTATGTATGGTTTGAGTCAACGTGATTGATTGAAGCTAATCGCGCGATGAACTTTCTCAAGCATAACGCCTGCTTGAAGGCATTGCTTCAAATTGCGGCAATGAATGACATACTTAGTCTTAGAATGCAGCGTTGCGAGCAGTTTCCTATGTTTACCACAAGGTGGAGTACCGTGTTCAACGCAGAAGGGGATGTATTTATCACGATCATGCAAATTATCTGGATATAATAGAACCACCTCAAGGATTAATCCTTTACATGCATCATCCGGTAAATTCAAACTTGATTCGGAGGTTAGTAAATTTTAATTGCCCCTCGCTAAGCCACTTGAAATCGTCCCGCGGCAAATATTGTCTTTCAGCCCATCGATATAAATTAACCATATCTGTGAAAAGGGTATAAGAGGATGGTTTGATGGGATCGTATTCATTCATGTACTTATTGTTCGCCTTTCTGCACTTAGTACAACATTGCGTTATCCTTCCTCTTATGCCTTTTTCCACGAACAATAACATATCAACATTCCTGAGCATCTCCAGGCTAATTTAAGTGTAATTTAACATACACTGCAAGGTGTATCCTGGAGCGGTGTAAAAGAATGCCGGATCTAACTTGTGCGTTATACTGCACTTATTTCTGAAATTTGTGAATACGTCAGCAAATAGAAGCACATCACATGTCAGATAAACATCGCTATATTGATCTAGATTTTGAATTTGAAACTTTTGCCAAACGTTTTGAGCATGCGCATAATCATTAACGGTGATATGTGATTGCCTCAACTTGCTGTAAAATTTATCCTTATCAGGAAGACAAGTTTCGTTAAATTTAGCCTACGTATCTATATACTCATACGAATACACCATCTTTTATGTTAATAACTGCAGCTGCTCATCATTCAAATGACTTAGCGTGCTGCGTAAAATTTTGAAATCGTTAAATGATAGGAGGATAATTCTGTGGCTTGGTACAAGAAGGACCAATGTCAAAAAATTAACTTTTCCACAAATGGTGAAAATAAATTTCTTTATTTCTGAAGCATGCTGTTGCGCCTACCTAAGTCATGTTTTGAAGCTAATATTTTATGAATTTGTATAGTTTTATGTCTTAATCACTACAACAATATTTCAACATTTTTATTTTCAAAATTTTCCAAAAAACAGTTGACATTGGCCCTTTTAGGTTTTCAAAATTAATTGCGTTAAGTGACATTGGCCGATGAAGTTTGCATTAAAAAAGTATAAATCAAAGAGTTTTATTGAAAAACGTATAAGAATTGAAACACTATTACTAATTATTAAAAAGAAAGCAGTAGAATACAACAAACTAGTAATGTTACATTTCATGCTCATCTTCTGATTTTTCGTCAGGTCAAAAATCTTCAACCTCTTCACTACTTGTAAGATTTTCAAGGAATTTTTCGTAAAATGGTCTGCTATTTTTTGAAATGTATGGCAGCAGACTCTTTAAGTTGTTGAGTTTTTCGTTACTAAGTGGTAATGGTTTGTCATTTTGTGGTTGTAAATCCTTTAACCGTGGATATCTAGTTGAATTTCTTCTAGATAAATCTAAAGTCTTGAAATTTTCTTCAATGGAGAAAGATTCCTTGTATAAAATCGATGCAGGATTTTCGGGTCTATATTGCATGAATTTTAGTCGCAACCAATTAACTGAATGTCCAACGGTGTTCTTCTTTCTATGAATGAAAGATGTATCCAACAAAGATTTAAAATTGAGGAAATCTGACTGTACCATTTCAATAACCTTTATCGGCGATTTTCTAGGGACTAATCTAATCAAGTTTGCCCAATCTCTTGGGAAGTCAATTTTAGCTGTCGTATTTTTTTTTGTTTTTTCGGTTGCAGCATGTATCGTGTCGGCCTCCATATGGGTATGGCCGGCTTCAAGAAATTTATGATTGATGATAACGTTTCGACCACTTTGTTTTAGATGCTGCGTTGTATACAAAAGCATCAAGCAAATGTAAATATTTTTGTTCTGCCCTGAACATGAATCACTGTATAAATTCACTTCTTTTACATCAGGAGGCAAAGATTTCAGGTATTGAAAAATGCAAGCACCAATTTCTTGTCCACCCCTTTTCGCCATCGTTTCATCCCAGATATAGCAATAACATGACGCTGGACCATTTTTTTTTGTTTCATAAACCGTCAAGTTTAAGGTCCATAACTGACGCTTGTAGAACGCTATTCCACTTGTAAGGTAGGGTGTGGCAAGACATTTTTGTAAATCAAATGAAGCAGTAACTATTGACTCGTTCTCTTTACTCCTGTTTTTATCCATTTTATTTTCCTCGTAGGAAGTTTTTGCTAAATCTAAATGTTTATTTCTTTCATTCTCTATAGACTGCCGTTCGTCTAAATTTTCGATACATTTTAATCGCAATTCAAATTTATCACACTTTCCACATGTATCCAGATGTGGTTTGTGGAATGACAAATTGAATTCTTCCACGAAAATTTTCCTGTAAACAGATTCTTTCCGAACTGACAAATTGTTTTCTTGGCAATATTGAACATACAGGCGATACATTCTGGCTATCGATAAGTCTGATGACAAATATTTTTTCCAGAATGTTCACGAGCATAATGGCTTTTGTAAGAAGGAAACAGTTTTATATGAATACGAATTGTTTCCTTGTCAGCTTCAGGAATTTTAAACTGTTTTCCATGTTTTCCTCTTCTATCTTCTAAACACATTCCAGTATTGCTAGCTCTTTTCTTTTCGACAATTATTCGCACTTTCTTCAAAGTAACAGATAAAGTGTTTACGAACATGATCTGGCACACTTGAATTCTTTCGTCAGTCTTCTGCAAAAATACTTTCTGGAAAAGTACGCCTACTGTCTGTTGTCTTATCATCTCTTAACCATTCAACTTTTTTATGCTCTTCTACTAAGCCGGCTATAAATTGGTTTTGAGCTTCACTAGAAATCTGATAAAGTTATCGAAAATTTTTGTCTTTCTTCTAATTTAAACTTATGAAAACACTTCAGTCTACAAGCACAGATCTTTTAAAATTTTAGCTGGAATTATGTTATTTGAAGAAGAAATGTATTGCTTTCCTTTGTCTTTCATCATTTTTTAACATTTCTATTCCACTGCTTTGGATTTCTATTTCTTTTCCTTGTATTTTCTGCGTTTTTCTTTCTTCCGCCCCTCTTGCTTAGTGATTTGGAAACCCAGTCTTCAGTATTTGGCTGTGCCTTGGCAAGCGTGTTTGGGGGAATTTGAAGATCTTCCTGTATAGGAACTACTATATCTTCACGTGATGATTCGCTGTCTGAATCTGTATCGGGAACATACTCGTCTGAACTTCAAATACTAAAATCATTACCACTAGACACAAGGGAACTATTGTTTAAGAGGTTTGCACCTTGCTGATTGTCCACTTCAATATTTGTAAGTGTAATTGGTGATTCTGCAGATTCTACTCTGTCTACGTTGCTAGTATACTCTACTTCTTCGGTATTGTTTCCAAATTCGGTTAAATACGTGTCAAGATTACTTACATTAGAGGAATCTTCGATAATGTTTTCTAAAGCATATGCTATACTTTCACTAATACTAGGCGCAGGAGAGCTGTGTACTACACTCTCATCGTCTCTGGCCAATACAACATCTGTAATTAAAAATATTTCTGTTGAATTTTAAGAGAAACCGTACACACCTACTTTCACGTTCTACGGCCTATGTCACACTCTAACAACCAACAAACGTTTTAAAATCTGTAGCGTAGAAGGGCCAAAATCGACATTGGCCCTTTTTGGATTTCAATGTAAAATTGTTTTGTTTATAAGTCTACTTTGGTCCTTTTGCATAAAGCAAACGAAAATTTTCCTACGACATTGGCCATGCAGAGTAAGCAGTTCAGGCATTTCTGTAGCTTTTTAACAATGGCCGTTCTTGCAATAAGAAGTATATAGTCAGTGAATGCACATGCACTATCAAACTCGTTTTGGAAAAAAATTGACATTGGCCCTTCTTGTACCAAGCCACAGAATTTATCTAGGGACTCGTTCGTGAAGAGGTATGAATCTACAAATCGAAATTTAACTATGGAATAAATGTCTTTGGTGAATATGTAGCGTTCTTTAGTTTTAGGTAATAATGAAATGTGACCGGGGAGCAACCGAAATTTTGATAAGGAATCGTTAAACGTGCAGTGGAGATAATATGCGATGCTGCATATGTTATGTTTCTTATACTTAACGGTATTCCGCCTTTCGTCATCTTTGAAATACTGCACTAAACATTGCAAGTCGCAATATAAAACAACTGGTGCAGTCTGTTTAAACTTATAATTCTTAAAATACACATTCGAACCTGGCTTTGGCATCTCTATCCTACATTTATTAACTAGCTTACAATCTAATTCGTGATTACTTAGCTTAATTTGGGAGCTAGAATAGTGGAGGCATCTATCGCATAAATATTTATGTTACTTCTTCCTTAACTGTAAACGCACTAATCCCGATAAATTTTTGATCCAGCAGAAATGAAATTTAACGACTTCATCATCATCCTTAGTTGTTCCAAGTTTCGAGACGTCATCATCTATTTTGCTTTCAATTTCATAATTCTGCTGGATCATTAATAAAATAACGTTTTGATGCTTCTTATCCTTACATACATAGACAGGTACTGCGTTGTATGTAGTTAAGTCTTTTCTAACACGTTTATAGATAAATTAGGATTTTGTTTTAAAAATTGAAGGATTTGATTTAATGTCATGGGAAACTCTATACCTTCAAAATTTAGGATTTCGGCATAATAGGGATAGGATGATACGCTACCACTATTGAGCAGGTAACGGGAAAGAGAGCTGATGCTAAAGCCCGCCCAAAACAGGCTTCAGCATTATTTTTTACGATAATGACGCACTTCCTATTTTTTATTTGAAGGCGTAAAGGAATAAAGGACGATGCCCTTCTTAGAGTTATACTGTTTACGTTTACAGTTAATCGCTCCATCAAGAAATCTGCTGCATGATTATTAAATAGTTTTTTCAAATTTTCATTTTCTAGATTGGCTCCTAAAATATTAAAATTTTTGGTTGTAAAACTAAATTCCCTATACATTGAATTATCTTACGGTTAGGCTTGAACATAAATCTCAGAACATCTACTATTTTGTCAAAAAACACTGATTTATCTCCACATGGAGATCTATACAGTTTTAATATTATGTGCTCACAAGGTTTACATTGAATGCTGTTGCACAGACTTCAAATTGTTTTTCTACACAGAATTGATGTAGATCAACATTTCTGCATTGGAGGATTTCATCATTTTCATTAATATAAATGCAGACACCTGCGCCTTTAAAATGACTTCTGCAATAATATGATTGCAATTTAAAACCCTGAAAATGTAGACACTGAATTAATTCAGCATTAACACTAATTTCGGTTAATCATACAAAGTTTAAATTACCATATTTGCAAATATCTACATATAAATTGTTTAATTTAGTAATGTTCAAGTATTGACCATTTAATAACAGTAGATTCGGTTGGAAATTTATTTTGCTTATTATATTACCCTTTTCTTGTATAAAAAACGGTCACAAGTCTGGGTTTATAGCGTTCTTGAAGTTGTGTTCAGGGATTGTTACTTTATAAGAAGAGTAAAGGTTTGGATTGCATGATTGTACTGTTTCATACAAAGGTTTGGTGTTAAGAAGCTTTGAAGTTGTTGCACTGTTGTTCCAGGCGCCAGTCGGGATACATGTAAGTCTACTTTTTTGGGGACACTCTCCAATTTGTTGCCACCATTTGGTTTTTCTTTGTTGGAGCCTACAATTACAGGTCTTTTGTTGCCACCTTTACTGTAAGTTACTTTTTTCCACTCCATTTGGTCATTTTTATTTATAGTAGGTATGTCATTACATTAGCAATGTTTATGTACGTATCACATGTTCTTTTTATATTATTGCTAGATGCTGATGTATGTTAAGCATCGTCAGATTGCACAAAAGTTTTACCGCATTGTTTATTTACAATCGGTTTGTTTATAACAGCTGATTTATAACTTTCATTATCATCACCTTTAGTTGTGTTAGGTTTAATTTTTAATGGGATATCAGATGAACGTTCTTGACCTTTAGAATGAATGTTTAACTTTTGCAGTAACACACACTGCTTTTGGAAGATGCTGATTTGAGTACATAATTCATTTATAGTGGTATATTTTTGCCCAATTATGTATTTAAAAATACCAATGTCAACTTTATCATTTTCATCTACAACTTTTCTCACTGCGTTATTAAAATCTTTATCAATGTCATTATTCCTCTCCGTTGGAGATATAATTACTTCACAACAATTAACTGTAGTTTCTCTCACAAACTTTATGGTTTTTATTAATTTAGCATAACGTAGATGGTATGTACTTTCACATATTTCACATTTAACACCATTTCCTACCTTTGATTTGCACTTTTTACATGAGAGCGAAGCATTCGCTGCGCTCACACCACCTGCCATCTTATTGTTGATCAATGTACTTAATTATTTCTTGGCCACAATGAACGTTAGTGCAGCTGTTACAGAAACCAGCACAAATTTATGTTGCACAAAGTGTAGTATCTATGCTATCAAGAAGGAAGACCAAACCGGAGCATCAAACGACAAGGTGGACAACTCAATGATCGTCTTCATGTATATGACCACAATATACTGTCAACTATTCGACGTAAAGTGCACAATTTCTTCAGTGACAACATTCAACCAACGATGAATAGTATCCTTTCTTCCATTAATGGTGATGATGATCTACCAAATTTTAAACGCAGTACACTATTCAACCTCTTGAAAGATATGGGTTTTGCGTTTCAAAAGATGCGACGCACGAGTATCCTTGTTGAACCTGATGATTAGGTGAAGGCGTAAATTCTTAAGGTACATCAGAAGGTACCGAGAAGAAGGTACTTAGTCTTTTTATTCGATCTCTAATTACACGTTTATAAAATAATGTCGTATTTCGCATAATTAACAATGTTCACTTTTTATATACACCGATGAACCGTGAGTTAACGTGGGGGGAGGGGCACACAGTTAGTAAGTCATGGTGTGACACCACTATTGAAAATGATCGGCAGGCATTCGTTCAAGGGCTCAGTACAGGTTTAAAATCACCCAGTGGTCTTGAATCCCGATTTTCCTTAGTTCATGCTAATGACGATAACGCTTTTATTCCTGGTGCGGAACTTACTTTCCTCTGTAAAAGGAACACAGCCGATGTGCACAATAAAATAGATGCAGACATCTACGAGAAGTGGTTTATCAATCAACTCATTCCAAATATACCACCAAATTCAATTATCGTTATTGACAATGCTTCTTATCACAGCAGGAAGGTAGAAAAGATTTCAACAATGGCGCGGCGAAAAGAACAGGTTGTAGATTGGCTTAGTAAGAAAGAAATGCTCACTGAAGAAAACATCTTGAAGCGATACCTACTTACTACTGTGGCACAAGTGAGGCATCTCTGTGACAACCCTAAACTTGATGTTATGGCACAAGAAAGAGGTCATGAGGTTCTTCGTTTGCCTCCTTACCACTGCAAATTAAACCCAATAGAAATGGTGTAAGCTCAAGTCAAACATCATATTAAAATGAATATCAAAACTTGGACGTGTGGATGTGGGTAGCTGATAACCAAGATGATATTGCAGAGATTATAATCAAAGTTACAGAATCATCATCCGGAGACCTAGAAATCGCTACGAGCGATTAAACTGTACTGAAAAACAAAAAAATTTACTAAAATGCGAAGTATGACTATTAAAACAAAATAATAGTATATTGTTCAACAAGTGCAAGATCGACTTTTCAACACGTGTTTTACACGATACTTTTCCGACGAACACCATAAAAAAATCAAAAGTAGGTATTTGGTATTATTATATTAATTAAAGTTAATTGTGAAATTTTGACAGTTTTGGAAATGTATTGGTGCTAGAACCCGGTGGTTTTCTTCTGTAGGTAAGAAATTTTGAAGCGGCGACTTGGTACCAGAAGTGGATGCTGCAGCTTTTTCACGCAACGGCGGCTGTTTGGTGCCAGAAGTCGATGCTACTGCTTCAACAATGTGTTTCGAGATTTCTATCTTTTACTGATCGAGTCATTTACATAACCATGGCGTTTTAGGGCTAGAAGGTCACCAGTTTTGTCAGCAACAATTGTTGCTGATGTTCTTCTAGTGTGTCCTGTATATGTTTCTGGGTTAGGCAGCTTCAAAAACTTGGCAATGTCTTGAACTATTTTGCCTAATTTGTTAATGCCCACACATTGTTTAGTACATTTTCCTTTTTGATAATTGGTAAAGAATTTTTTATTCCTGTCAGTCATTGTTGAGGGTCGCAGATTCATATATTTTTTACAGACACTATAAAATTGTCTGAAATGCACATCAACAATTAATGCTGAATTCACATCTTTAACATTACCCAGTTTGACATTATAAATTTCACCTTTCCTCATGCATCCACAAACTCCAAAAATAGGGGCCGTCTGAAAATATTTGAGATTAGAAATTGAAATTCAAATGTCATGTTTACATACTTTTGTTAATAAAAACACTTCATCAGGAGCTGTTTCCAAAAATGTTTTGATGTCGTTATTAGTTAAAACATTTGCTTTTTTTGGCACATAATTTACTGACTGCTTCTTTAACAGAGCTTTTAACTTGGGATACGGAGCAATGTTGACATCATGTTTTGTTATTAAGGTTCGTAGAAGCATGGAATATATTGACCACAACGTACTGGATTTATATTTTGCACTGAGGTCGCCGAAATATGCCAGTAATACTTTTTCAGAAAAGAGTTTACTTTACTTTTAAGTCTCCAGTCCATGAATTGTTTATAAGCATATTCACAACGCTCTTTCGACATTGATGGTAACAAATTCTCACATGCTTTTGCGGCTTTTCTGCGATTTCCGGAGGGTAAGGTTTTCATAATTATCACTGTCGCTTTCATTATTGTTAAATTCCATTTTTTATTCAAAGTTGGAACTGTTTTACTTGGATATGTTCGTCAGTTTCAGAATTCACAAATGACAAATGTCAAATTTCATTGGTAACCATGATTGCACTACCAATTTTGAAAATTTTAATTCATAATTCATTAAAATTTTCAACATCGCTGACAGCCAATCAGATTGATTGATTTTATATTTTACACAGTAACTCCTTCCTTTCGCAATCTCCCACTTTCAGTAACAAAAAGCGGTGCAGAATTCAATACATTTCATAGTGGTCGTCGGAAAAATGTTTTACAGCGTCAGTCTCGTTATTTAATAGCCACACTTCCTATATTATATACAATGAAAATAAATTATGCAGCTCTAATCAAACTTTAATAAAATTGTTATTTTGTTTATATACTGCAAATTCCTTCCGTAGGCAAAGGATAAAGTTACCATTTTCTCATGGTGTTGCTTACAAAGCTTCTTTCACAATCCCATGTACAAGGTAATCTAACACATCATTGCCATATAATGTACCCCTACATTGCATACGTCTACTTCGATTTTCGGTATTTTCATAATTACATTGCAGATTTATTTGTATTGCATTGCAAATATTTGTATTAATTTTGAGGTTAGAAATTGTGTCTCTCGTGCCGTAGATATAGTATTATTATAACCGGTATTATAGGTGAAGCAATCTATTGGCATAATAAGTTTGGCAATCCTGCACGGTTTTTCCATAAGCCCCATACTGAATTTGGAGGTTTGGGTGCGCTACAGTTATCACACCGATTATTAAAGTTTTTCTGTAAATAAACTCTTTGATTATCTTAAATATTAAGATAAGCCACAAAACTACTTTATCTTGAAACCAATACCGAAAAAAAGGTTTTAAAATGCATAATCAAACAGTTTTTATAGTAGATCTAGCGTGGAACGGTGAAATATTCTAATTCTTGTTTCTTCAAAAACACAAAAATTGTAAGTACTTAGAATCTTTTAAATTAACGGTTGCAAAACATTTTGCTTAATTTGTATTTAAATTTTTTATCCATTTACATAAAACGAGAAATAGGGATTGTGCATACTTTTGAATTTCAACTGACCAATATCGATACTGTCCACGAACAAAGAAACTAAATATATTGCTATAAAAATGTATCCAATTTTGTGCTGTCACTAGGATTTTGATTTTACCTATAGTTTAGTGCCTATATCATCCTTTTATTTCAGTTCTAAACAAAACATCAATAATAGTACCTACAATTCGACTCGCTATGTTTTTCCTCCCTATACAAGTGCGTGTAAGAATAGGGGATGTGTATTTCTCTTCCTTGTTCAATCAATGTTGAAAATATCTTTAATGCTTTTAATAAATAATTAAACAGTAGTAAATTTTGAAAATTAATTATAATAATGGTTTGTTTCAGTTCGCACATAGAGTAAGTAATAGAGAAGAGTACAATATATGTTGTACTCATTGGTAATATAGTTGGTAAAATGAGTAAATGTGAATATCGAATTAGCGCTTATATTCATACTGCTCATGCGGTTATATACCTTTCTCCTTCTTACGCAAGGCATTTATGCTAGAAGGTAAGAGCAGATCTATAGTGTTCCTAAACGTGGGAGGTGAACTAAGGAGCACGTAGGTATCTAATGCAAACACTTTCATTTGATAATAAAGGGTAAGTTATCTTGACAAGTACAAAATAAATGGGCCATAAGTACGTGATTTACATAATTGCGCCTTTCTGACGCTTATGAACGTGTTTATTAATAGAAAGTGACTTTGAATGAGTTACTTATAGGAGTAGATTATTTATATCACGGTTACAGAAAGTAGTTTATAATGCGAAAATATTTTACCTAACTGCAGGCGTATTGTTGTCAATAAGGTAATTAACATATAATTAGAATATATATTATAATATATATTTATATACATTTATAAATGTGATTATCATGGAAAGGCCTTTATCTAATGTATTTTCAATCATCCGTAGGTAAACAGAAAAAAATATTATGAAAAAAAAGAACTTTTTAAAAATCATACTTTTATTTATGCTTAAAAATGCACTAAAAGGGAGAAAATAATCTTCTTTGCACTAAAATGTGATAAAAAATCTTTACGGCTAAATATAAAAGCGCTCATGGTATAAACGTGTGACGGAAATAAATGAATTATGATGAGCGCCCACACTTTTTATTTTTAGTCGTAAAGATTTTTGATCACATTTTGATGAAAAGAAAACAATTATTTGCTCCTTTTTAGTGCACATTCTACGCATAAATAAAAACATGCTTTTTAAAAAAGCTTTTTTCATAGTATTCTTTTTGTTGGATAATTGAAAATACACTAGATAAAGACCTTTATGAAGTAATCACGTTTATAAATGTATATAAATAAATTTGGTGTAGTACCTTCTAATTATATTCTAAATATCTTTTCGACAATAATACGCCTGCACTTAGGTAAAATATTTTCGCATTATAAACTACTTTCTGTAACCGCCCACAGGATATTTCATACAAATAACCTACTCCTATAAGTAATTCATTAAAAAACAATTTCGATTAATAAATAGGTTCCTAATGTTACTCACGTACTTATGGCTCATATTAAATACTTCATTTTTAGTGGTACCCCATAAATAAAAGTCGAGGGGGATAAGATCGGGTGATCTCGCAGGCCATTGTACTGGTCCTTTATTTGAAATCACTCTTTCATTAAAGTTTTCTCACAAAAAATGTTGCACGTTACGAGTGTTATGGGCCGGGCAACCATTTTGCTGGAATCAGATGTTTTGCATGTCGTCAGGATTAATAATTTGTCTTAAAGAAGGCATTATTCCATTTGTTAGTTGCTTCAAATATCTGTTACCAGTTAAATTGTAATCAAAAGCGAAAGAACCTATTACGTGGTTACCTAAAACGAAAAAAAACTCAAAAACAAAATAAACATGTAAACAAAATTTCATGCCAATTAAACCGCAACAGACATTAAAACCAAATCGAACTTTTAAATCTTTTTTCCTGGATTTTCTGTGGACCGATCATGTTAGTTATGCCGATTGAACACTCCACAATTGGTAAATCGTGTTTCATCTGTCCACAGTATTTTCCTAGGAAAATTACCATCATCTTCACATTTTTGTAGGTACCGCCTGCAAAAATGCACTCTTCGGTGATAAGCATTGTAGTCTAAACCTTGTACAATTGTTGGTTTGTAAGGGTGGTATTTGTTTTTCTTCAAGGTTCTCTGAACAATGGATTTTGGAATAGCAGTTTCTCGTCCCACTCGGCGAACTGGTGTGATTGGATTGTTCGTAACGTTTCTCAAAATATTATTTCGGTGAACGTCAGCATCGTTAACTTCGTAGTTAGCTCTTTTTGTTCGAAGTTCAGTAAATTCCTAATTATCCTGGTAAAAAGTGTCCTGTGTGGCTGATGTCTTTAGGGAAAGCGCTCAGCGGAACTCGTGCACGCATTATCAGAGTTTCTAGTTGCTTTGAAGTACACTTCCACCATATCAACTTTCTCTCCGTTTGAATATGCTTGTGCCAATACTTATTAATCTTAATACTCAATAATAATTACTTATCAATAACTACGAGTACCCGAGCTTTTACTTAACTAATCTCTGTAGCACTAATTGCACTTTGTCAGCTTATCATTTTGTATCACACTAACGTTTAATTCCATGCATTACTAATTTTATTGGGAAATTTTTATTAATATGAAGTTAAACGTTAGTATCATTTCGTTTTATTTTTATTATTATTTATTTTACAGTATTACGTAGCGTATTCTTTCGCTTTCATTTCTTGTAGTGTTTAATTTCAAAATCTACTGATTTCATATTACAGATTAATTTAATTTTTTGTTAATATCTCCCCTACAAATAAAGATTTTCCAGGCATGTTATGCATCGTTGAATAGCTCTTTTTAAGGACTACCTAACTAACCAAAAATTCAATATGGACATAATAAGAAAAACAAAAGATAGCGCTAACAACCTGGAAACAATTGAATTGTTTACGCCGAAAATTTATCTTGAAAAGTGTCTGAATAATGTAAAGGTTTAATAACGGTTACGTTAGGCTTTATCGAGTTATTAAGGAAGATTGAAATCGACATATTTTGGTTTTTTCAAAATATCTTAAAATTGAAAAAAGTTGGGGTGAATTTGAATGAGATTTATTATGAGCACTGGATTCTGCAAAACATTCCCCATTTAATCGTTGCCCTATCTCTTTTAATAACCGATATGCCAATGGTGAGCATCGAAATGTGGACACAGTGTATATATAAACGCAAGTTATATTCCGAATAATGTCTAAATTAGGTAACTGGCCAGTAAAATCTAATATTTGTTGATGAAACCCTCTGCAATTTTCTTATTTAGGCTTCTATTTAAGAATTAGAAAGGTTTGGTTCGCTCCTTACACCAATATAGCCCCCTTTTGCAAATTTAGCGATTTTGTAATATAAGTGTGAATCACGAAAATTCGAATTTTCGTATTTGGAAAGCGTTAATGATTGTTTTGGGACATATTTACTATATTTATATTCCATTTCAAAACATTTGTCAATGATACCCTTGTGGTAAACCATTGTTTAGAGATTTAGGTTTGCTACACGTGTTACCAATCAAAACTGTAAACTTACAATTAGATAGCATGTCTCAATTAAAACTATTCATTCCAAACTGTATCGTAAGCAGCAGTCAAATCAATAAAACTGGTACCTTTTTTTAATTTTTTCTGAAAACCTTCGATGTGATTTGTTAGTGCTAGGTCACAACAATTTCGTCCAGGTCGAAATCCCGTTTGATCTTTTGGAAGGGCTGTGTCAATTGTTCAAGATATTTTTTATATATTAATCTCTATTTCGTATCTTACACTTAATAAAGGTATTGGTCTATAATTGGCTGGATCATGTGGGACTTTTTCTGGTTTCCGTGGTTAATATGTTATTGCAAATTGAAGCAACCAGTTTAAAGCGGAATTTCCTAAATGTTTCTAAAATTCTGGGTAAATGCCATCAAAACCAGCTGCTTTGCCATTCTTAGTTAATTACAAACCCTGTTTTAATTCATTTAGTAAATAATGAGTCAATTTCCTCATTCACAACCGTCATATTCCATTGTTTTTGCCTCTTTATTTCGTTACGATTGCTATTTTCGAGTTCGACAATATTTGAAACTCATAATAATTAATTGGTGAGATTCCGTTATATGACTTTTAGGTACTTTTAAGAATAATATACAATCAGATTTAGGTGACCTTATTTTTAAGGGTTGACGGCGAGAAAATTTTTATTCTTAGTTTTTTATGTTGACACATCAAAATGGCTACATGTAAACGTAATCAACAGTTCTGCATTGATGTTAAATCTCGTTCTCGTTATCAACAATTTATTTATACAAGCCGCCTCCGTCTCCAGTCTATTAATACATGCAATCTCCGATAAGAATTCGAATAAGGCGTTACTAAGATGGTCCTGGTCAATTTTACTTCCCTTTGGTTCCATCCCATGGATAAATTTTAGAATAATTTGCTAAATTTAATGTATATTTCGGATTTTATAATTTTTATAAGACTTAGATATCCTAATATAAATAGACTATGTTTCTGACCTGATCAAGATCGATTATAATATCAATTTTTTATTAATTTTGTATCAATGTTTTTTTTAATTCGTCTTCATTGATCAGATTTTTACAAAAATAAAATAGACGCTAAAATTATGTGTAAAACTAATATGTAGTTTGTATTAAATAAGACACAGTGTCACAAACGCCGTTTAAATTCTTTGATTCTAAAACAATTTTCATTAATTTCAATATTAATACTATTGACAACTTCTGTCTCTTTTTTAACCTACTTAGATGGTGATTTAAGCAGCGGCTGTTCGTTGCCATTTACAATTTCTGAATTGGATTTCAAATTTATAATTTACCTAAATACTAATTTATACTTTAAAATTGTTGATTAGTTTAAATTTTAATCCATAAACTTATTCGGAATCCAAATATAAATTATGTTGTATTTACACAAAATGCTTTAATACGTTTGCAATTTATTTCCAACTCCTTTTCAGTGGACTAAATAACAAAATAAACAATAAACTTTGTTCCATATAAAGTCAACACTAATATAAATGAAGTAATGCTCGACTCAGGATAACAAAACAAGAAAAATGCAAGCAAAAGATTGCTTCATTTCATGATTTGTCAGTTTAAATAAATAAAAAAAGTGCAGGTATAAAATGGTTTCATATGTTAAAATGAAAAATATTATTAAAAAAAAAATTACAGTAACTATGCCAATTTTCTTAACACCCCACTAAAAATCAGTGTGCTGGCAAATGAAGCGCATTTAAATTTAATATCCATTAAAACGCGCTAACTTAACATTAAATATTATATTATTAAAAAGTATTTTTTATTTACCGACACTTATAGTCATTTAGTAAAACTTTACGTTTTTCTTGTATAAACGTAGAAAAAATATTGTATGCAACTCATGCAAAAAGTGTTCATTGCATTCGTCGTGCACCATTACTTTTCAGTGTTTATATCCATGATTTACAAGGAACATCTTGTTCAATGTTTGTGTACACAGATGATTTAACTCGTACTCAATCAGGATATCGAAATTATGGTTGACTACTTCAAAAATGGCACCTTTGTCCCAATCCTAAGAAGGCCGAAGTTTTCGCTTCCATCATTATAATAAGAAAACCGATAAAAAACTTTGTGACGACGAATTCTGAAAGATTAAAACATAACTTTAATCCTACTTACTTGGCAATTTCCTTGGATAGATCTTTAACTTATAAAGTTCACATTGAAAAAATGCGTAAGAAGTTGAAGACCAGGAAGAACAATCTTCAAAAACTTGCCGACTGAACTGAATAATTCCATGAGACTTATATCAAGAACGTTAAAATCTACACCAACTCCTTGGTTACCAGTGCTCTATAATATAACTCCGCCACGAATAAAAAGGCAACTGACATCAAAAGAAGAATTTAATAAATATTCCAAAAAATTTCCTGTATGGCAAGTCTTCAAAATTATACAAAATTACGATTTACATTTTGGAGTCAAGAATTTTTAAAGACTAATTTTAATACTAAAAACAAACCCAAAGAGGTATGGTCAAAAGCTGAGATTTTTAATAGAGACCTTGTTGTTGAAGATCCAGCAAAAAGGTTTCAGGTTTTGATTTACCTAGAAATATTTGGTGTAAACTAAATTGTTAGAGGACTGGACATGGTCGTTGTAATGTAATGGTGTTCAAGTGGAAAGCAGTAGAATTACCAAATTGCCAGAATTGCATTGATATCCCCCAAACAATTCATCATATGGTAGTTGAACGTCCAGAAACTAAACTTACTAATGGGTATGCCGAGAATAATTAATTAACAAGACCATCAGATTGGCTGACAAATATATACAGGGTAGGGTGGGCCAATAATGGGTGTGTGGAAGATTGTTAATTGTTAAGGATTATTTCAATAGTTTGTGGATGGAATCTGGTGGGGTATCCTTAAGCCTACAAACCTAAAGTATTTTCACTTGAATCGCAAAATTTATACAGGGCCATTTATATTAAAGTTGCATTTTTTGAAATACCAACCCCTGTATATTACTGCATATTTGGATTCCTTGGCCAATTCCAGTGCGTATATCACACATGATACCTAAAACGAATCATTTATCCGCAATTTGTCATTTTTACAAAAAGTAAATTAAATATCGCTGTGATCACAAAACTTAGAAAGCCATGACTCTCCAATTTTACTAGACATGTAATGTACTAGCGTATACCGGACGGTCAATTCCGAATTCTTCTTGGGTTTAGAGAAATTACTTTGTTAATTTAGAAAATTTCAATCAATGGTAACTTGGTTTTTTCAAATGGAACGGCCATTTTCATTCTTGCATTAAATGCGGAGGTTTTTACCTTTTAACAATATAAATTGTCGGTAGATTTCTTTTAATTTCACAATTTCTGATTAATTTTCTGTATTTTCGATTTTAATTTTCATCTAGTAACTCGTGGAAAATAAACAAAGTACGGTTCACATTATAAAATATTATTTATTAAGTAGATAAACATATAAACACAAAAACCAAATTACGAGCTAAAATAAATAAAATCAATGGTAATTTGATTTTTTAAATACAACACATTTATCTTATTTATCTAACGGAATTAATTACGATTTCGATACTAAATTTAATTATATACAATTTATCAAGGGAACAAAATACTTAATATTAAAACTACACTAAAATGAATTTACTAGTTTTATAGTAAATCGTAATATGCACCAGGTCGTATTCATATGATTTAACTATCGGTAAATATTGGATAATTTACGTACTATCTTAGGTTTTAAATTTCCGACGTATCTTCCTAATTTATTTACCAACGATCTCACACTAGGTGTTTCGCGATGGTTATGTTGACTACAAATTTATGCAACAGGTCTCTGTACTCTCCTGCGATAAAAGACACCGTGTATGGTTATTGTGTTTGTCTGTATGTATCGTATATAGGTGTATTAAGCGGGTCTTAGTGATAATCAGGAGACGTAGGCAATGGCCTGTCTAACCCGGTAAACTAAGAACAAAGGTCGTAGGTCTTTACAGCCCTGTAACCAACCTTCACCCTCAGGTGTTTGCGAGCGACGTGGTTACCTTCGTGGCACTCTTGGTGTTAGTGTACTGTGTGTTTGCGAGTGACGTCAGGATCTACCTGCGTGGTACTCTTGGCGTTAGTGTAAGGTTATAACTCCTGGAGACTCAGCCCGGCGTTATTTACGTGTAATAGTGTGTTACTGGGTATGGTTAGATTGTTAATTAAACAACTTACGTGTCTTTTGATTGCAGTACAAACGTTAGGTTGCCCGGCGCGAAGTGGTGCGCATTATCACACGGTCGCGATGGACTCCTCGGTCGCAATCAACAGGTCCGTGCTTACACGAAGCAATCGGTGCGGCGGCTACTTGATATCGGCTTGACTTGAATCTACTTCGATTCCTTTTTCTCCTTTTCTCCAGCTTGCGAAAGGTTTATAAAGGTGCATCTGTGAAGCTTCGCGGCTACCGTGCGGGGAAGCCGTTATGGATTGGTTGCAATTTTCTGAAGTGCAAACTTACTGGTTTTAGAAATACACGTCAGCGGTGATTAAGGAATTATTTGTGGTGGTATCGCGTAAACTTGTGAAATTTTAGATATAGGATGTCCGCGAATAATTCATCCTAAAAGCATACGTAAAGGACGCTGGTTCTTTACGTAAATGGTAAGTTAATATCTGGGCAAGCACCTTTGGTCCATTTTCTTCGACGGTGTTCTAAATTACGAACACGTACTTAACTTTCCTCAACAATAATTTATTTGATCTTCTTGAAAACGCCCTACTTGCTGAAATTAGGAACATGTTTTTGCAACAAGATGGACCACCTCCTCATCGTGTCCGTGTTGTGAGTGATTATCTTAGTAATACATTCAACGAAAAGTGGATAGGAAGGACGGACCAATGTGTTGTCCAGCGAGGTCTCCAGACATAACTCAATTGATTTCGTTTCTATGGGTACCTAAAGCAGAAACTATACACCTAACTACCAACGACGGCGGATGATATGAAAATAGAATTAGAAACGTTTTGAAAACATCTCCCCAGAAATGTTAAACAGGCTTAAGCATTCATTTCTTCAACGGATTCAGTTATGCATAGAACAAGGTGGTCGACTTTTGAACATTTACTATAACTTTACCATTATAATGTCGTTTTCTCTTTTGCTTTGTCTCCTAATTTATACATATTTGATAAATGTTAGATCACTCCATAATAAATATTTTAATTTGAATTAAATTAATATTAATTTTATTAAATACATAAATAAAATCTACCTCGAGTAGGATTTGAACCTACGACCTGTACTTTGCTAGAGTACCGCGCGAACCAACTGCGCCATCGAGATTCAAGCTCAAACGATGCAAAATTTGTTTTTATGTATGCAGAACTGATGTAAATTCAAAATATTTAGAATTACATCCGTACTAAATACATAAAACAAAGTTTCATCGATTGCTTGAATCACGATGCGCAGGTCATGGTTCAAATCCTACTCGAGGTAGACTTTTATTTATGTATTTAATAAAATTAATAATAATTTTTAATTACATATTTACTTTTGAACTTATTCGTTCATAACAAAACTTATAATAATTTAATTTGGGTTGTTTATTTTCCAATGCCTACTAGCCACTCCTTCACATTATTCAGAAAATGTGAAATTAAGAGAAAACTACTACTACTACAAATAACAAAATACTGACAACCTTAAAATACCAGAGAATATCTTGAGATAGCTAATAAAACCTCGTATATTTCCATTTGAAAAAATCAGGTTACCTTTAATTGCATTTTCACATAGCGATTACCTCAAACACAAAAAATATTTGAAATTGCGCGTCCGCCCTCCACTGTTACATTTCATGGTTAGTGTTACCTCAAAGTCACAATTCTCTAAGTTTTATGGTCACTTCGATATTCCATTCTTTTCAGACATCAACTTTTTCAAAAAATTACGATTTGCAGCTAAACGGTTTATTCTAGATATCATGTATTGTAGGTAGCCGACCGCGAAAATTTTATTATTGTAATAAACTATTGTCAAATCGCCATTGTTAGCACGATAGAAAAGGTTTTTAATATCTTAATAGTACGTCGTAATTTCCTGTTTTCAAAATATTTTTTTAAATATGTATTTTTATCCAAGGAATGTAGGATTTTTTGTAACTAATATGTATGTAAACATATGTTAGGGGGTGAGTGGCAGTTGCACGCTTAAAAATGATTTACTGAAGGGGCGTAACGAATCATTGGAATTTCTTATGGAAAAAATGTCACTAGCTTAATAAGTAATTGTGTCGGTACAGACCGCGATCAAATGATATATTTGTTTGTTACTTGAAACTTCGAGAGAAATGTAAGGGGTTAAAGACGAATGCATAGTTTTGAAATTAAGATGTCGTGCAATAATAATATGAAACTGTTCCAACCGAAATTAATGCTTCTTGTTTTGTATTACTTTTCAAAAACGGGGGTGGTTTTTCGGGAGTAGATATAGTTAGTTTTGAAATCGAAGGGGGGCAGTTACAGTTAGAGCGTCAATCGAGCCAGATCGATTTTTGGGTTAATTAAATACCTTCAATGTAAACAGTTTGTCTTTAAAAATATTTCGTGCGTGTACATTTTCTTTTGAATTAACCAAGTTTAATTTGCCTTTTCTTTCGAGTGTTAGTTGTAATGCGTGTTTCAAATATAAATATAAATAACAGTCACCCTTTTTTAAGTTAAACCGCGCAGGTTAACGATTAGTGTCTGTGATCAATTAAGGGAATATTTATTCTAGTGTAGGTATGTATTTTTATATAACTGAAAGCTAGCAGCAAATAATTTTTACCAGCCTAGATAACATATTGAATACCAAACATTGTCTTGCAAAAGTATCTTATTCGTAAGCGGACCCATTAAGCTGAAATCTGCTGGAATAAAAAGACAGTACAGAGTTCTCTCACTCTAGTATTTGTACGAATTAGCATTGTTGGTTGTTGGTTATATTTATAATTGTGTAGAGGTGGCTGGTAAATGGGTATAGGATACCGCTGGTTACTAATTGTAAAAGGCAATTTCCAGTTGGCACACACTCCCAAACCAGACCATTAAACACCTCAAGTTTTTATTTTTTGTTGCATAGATCAATGTGTAACCAGAGAGAGGAGCACCGTGTGTGTATATATATATATATATATATATATATATATATATATATATATATATATATATATATATATCGGTCACGATATTAGAGATCTATTTATAAATTACCCTTGTAAGGCTTTGTTTTAATTAGATTTTTTTTCAGTTTGTTTAAGTAGAATTATTTGCCTGCGAGATGATTTCTCTTTGTATCTGTTTATTATAGTTGTAGTTTGGTTTATGTATTCTGTGCTTTAGTGGCCACTAAACAATTAGGTACGAGCAAATTCCTTGTCTATTTCCTTTTGTCCTTGCCTTTACCTTATTATCACATGCGATTTACTCTTGATAGATTTTATATGTACCTTAATTTGCTTCATTGTTTTATGTGCTTATTTACTTAAAGGCCGGCATGATTGGTTCTTAAAGATCACATATTTGTTGTTATGATTTCTATTATGATTTTTATTATAATTATTTATGACCCAATAGTGCGTGGGACTACAACTGTTTTTTTATTATTGTGTTTCTGTGTAGAATGCGCTAAGTTTTTCCCATCATATCAGTAAGCGAACACAGGTATATAAATTGGTGATTAAAGAATTATGTGCGCCTTATTTACTAGGAGGCAAAGAAATTGATTAGCCAAGAATCAATTGAGTTCAAGAAAATTGGAACATACAGCACTTTTTTTTGGAAATATATTACAACTTTGTGTATAATGTGTATTCAAGAAGAAATACCTAATAATAGATAACATATTGTCAATTAAGTATGAGATTCTTATCTTTATTGTATAATCTTGAGATAATTAAGTGTCGGAACTTGACCATTGAATGATTATGCATATAACTTTAAGAGATAGGTTCAGGACCGTTAGGATTTATTTTAGACTTACAATGTTGTGACGTTAACTACAAAATTAGTTATTGTCCTTAGGAAGAAACAGAGTTTAACGCACTAGGTGTATAAGTAATTATTAATTTGAAATTGGTTCAGTTACTATGATGAATTCAAATTTGACGTAATATTATGATTTATAGGCCAGTGATAAATCAAGTAAGGTTAAAAAGTTAAGCAAAACCGATAGCTTGAGTGACCTTGTAATACTATTATATCGGAGGATTTTAGGAACAAATTAAGTGATTGATTTTACTTACAGTTGGCATGTTATTGATAAATTCAGTGTATATGTTAATGCTAAACATTAATAACTTTTAGCACAATTCACTATATTATAACTTATATTTAAACTGGTTTACATAAAGTGGTAGTAAAAAACTCAATTCTTAATTTAAATTGAAGGAATTCATCTGAGGTAGACTGTGTTTAATTTCTATTCACATTAGCATACACCTTGCACCTATAACTGATATTGGAAATGTTTTGAGCTTCCTAAATGATCAGTTTTATTACACTTTTGTTGTTTGTCAAAGATTAAACAATTTACATTGAATGTAGACTCTAATACCATTATAATCATATAACAATAATAATTTTTTTAAATTATTCAATAGTGAAGTGAAGGTACTGTTTAAGTCTTAACTTCTTCTTTTTGAACAAATATTAAGAAGGTGACATCTCAAATTGGCACCGAACGTGTTTACGAACGGGATGAAAAGGCCAAATCATAAAAAAATAGCAAAACGTGTTTCGTAAAACCTTATTCTTTAAAAACTTGAATTCGTGCTTCTTATGAAACTTTGTTTTAATATACTATTAGCATCTGCTCAAGCGCAGTATAGTTCTGTTGTCAATTAATACTTTACTGAAGTTTCTGCATTTTAAGTTGCACCTTTTAAATCAAGTTAGTGCACATTCGTATTGATCAATAAAATATTTTTCTACAAGCGAGCGGAGAAGTATACCTTTCCGGGCGCACTTTAGTTTAGAAAATTCTACTTTTCCGCACGCTTATACACTTCTGAACGCCGTCCCGCAAAGTAATTTAACCCACGCTAAATAATTACTCTAGAATAAATTTATATTTGCATTTTGATGCAAAGTATTATGGCATTTTATAATTATTCTTTTGATTTGATTCAAATTTTTTGTATATTGCGTATTGAAAAATAAGCTAGTTAAGTGTGAAATATCAGTTCATACAAATAAATAATAATAATATTATATTACATTATATTACATGATATTGTATTATATTAGATTGTATTGCATTGTATTGTATTGTATTGTATTGTATTGTATTGTATTGTATTGTATTGTATTGCATTGCATTGCATTGCATTGCATTATGCATTGCATTGCATTGCATTGCATTGCATTGCATTGCATTGTAGTGTAGTGTAGTGTAGTGTATTGTATTGTATTGTATTGTATTGTATTGTATTGTATTGTATTGTATTGTATTGTATTGTATTGTATTGTATTGTATTGTATTGTATTGCATTGCATTCATTGATATGTCATTCATTGCATTGGATTATTGATTCATTGCATTATCATTGCATTGACATTATTCATTCATTGTATCGTATTGTATTGTATTGTATTGTATTCTATTGTATTATATTATATTATATTATATTTTTTTTTGATGTTATAGCACGTCGACTGCTGTGGTCTTTAGTGCTTTTTGTGTTTTATATTTTGTCATAGATGTTAATCGCTTTTAGGTACCGCAATAAATTTTGTATATGTTCATTGTCTACAAAGGCTGTTTCCAGTGTATTTGTTGTAGAGTATAAGTTGCGTTGTAGAGCATAGTTTGGACACGAGCATATTATATGTTCGATAGTTAGCGGTGTGGAGCAGTTTTCGCATCTAGGTGGATGATTATTCAATATAGTGTGTTTGTGTGTTATATGTGTGTGCCCAATTCTAGTACGGTGAATTATGCTACTTTGCTTTCTAGAGAAGCCTGGGTTTAGTTTCCATTTACTAACTGAGGGTTTTATGTTTCGTAGTTGACCTGCAGATCTGGCCCAGTTCTCTTGCCATATTACATGCAGTTTGTGCTTGATGTATTTGGCAAAATTAGAGTTAGTTGCAATTTCAGTTTTCGTTGCCGTTTGAGTTTCGGCTTCTTCTGCTGCATGACGAGCGGCTATATCTACTCTTTCGTTGCCTTTAATGTTTATATGGCTAGGCACCCATACAAATATTACTGTTCTTCCGAGATTCTTGAGATGTGCGATAGTAGATAAAATCATCTGTATTAAGGGGTTTGTTGCGTATGCATTTTTAACATCTGTAAGAGCACTGTAAGAGTCGCTAACTATTGCAAATTTGGTCCACTCCGTTTTTACTTCAGAGTAGCGAAGGGTTTGCCAGATCGCATATAACTCTGCGTTGTATATAGTTGTATATGCTGGCATAGACCAACTGTACTCTGTCGTTCACCGAAAAGGCAGATCCCACACCATCATTACAATTTGATCCGTCTGTGTATATAATAAGATGGTCACTAAAATTAGCAAGTAATGCAACGAGTTCTGCATGAAAGGTGGCTGATGGAGTATTTTCTATATTTCGACAGTTATGTAAATGGGTTAATTTGCGGTACAAGCCATGGCGGAATTTCCAGTGGTCCTAATGATAACATATAAGGAAAAGTTTCGTGAATACTTTCCAAATCTTTTCTAACATTATACCATAGTGGTTTGTGTAATCTATGGCTTGTTTGATACATATCGTCATTACGAAACAGGATTTTATTATTCGGGTGATTTGGTTGCGGATTGATTTTGCAAGCGTACGCTAGAAGTTTATATGATCGATGTAAGTGTAGTGGAGTAATCCCAGATTCACAGCATAGGCTGTCAATTGGGCTAGTACAGAATGTACCCAAAGCATACCTCATCGCAGCGTTTTGTAATACGTCTAGGGATTTTAAGGTACTTTTTGATGCAGACGAATAACCTTCAGATCCATAGTCAATTTTTGACCGCACAAGCGACTTGTAGATTCTTAAAATTACTTCCGAGTCTGCTCCCCACCGAGTACTAGCTAGCCCTCTGATGCTGTTTAAAGAAGCTTTACACCGTGCAATTAAGCCGTCAATATGGTCTTTCCAGGTCAGCGTGTGTTCAGTTTTAGACCAAGAAACGTACCGTGATCTTTACGTTGAATGTATTTATTATTTAATGTAAGGAGAGGACCATAGTGAGGTTTTCGCAGTTTACAAAAATGCATGCAGTAAGTTTTCTCTGGTGACAGATTGAAACCCGTCTTATCCGAATTGGCTGATATGGAGTCGAGAACCTGCTACATTTTTGTGTTTATGTTTCCGATAGAAGGAGCAGTGCAAAGTAATACCACGTCATCAACATACAGGTAGATATTTATACCATACGGTAGGGAGGGTATTAAAGCGTTAATCGCTATTGCAAATAATGTTACGCTCAATGTAGAGCCTTGAGGTACGCCATTTTCTGAGATCTTAGGAGTTGAAATATGGTTACCTAATCGAACCCTGAAAGATCGTCCTTCAAGAAATGAAGATATAAATGTCGGTAGGTTTCCCTTAAATCCCCATTCGTATAGCTTTTGCAGTACTCCATATCTCCAAGCCATGTCAAAAGCCTTTTCAACGTCCAGGAAAACCGCAACCGCATGGTGCCTGCGTGAGAAAGCTTCGAGAATGACATGCTGTAGATGAACAAGATGATCTGCTGTTGACCTGAACTTTCGGTATCCTGCTTGGAATTTTGACAATAGTTCTCGTTTTTCTAGAGTCCACATTAATCTAGCGCTGACCATACGTACTAAAACCTTAGCCATGCAAGAAGTCAGACTAATCGGATACTTGCCTTTAGCCCATGTTTCGTTGAAGGCATCGAGCAGAAGCAACTTATAATCATTAGTGAGATTATGCAGCATTTCATATCTTATTTGATCTACACCAGGAGAGGAAGCTTTGGGTCTCTTAAGAGCGTTTTCCAGCTCACCGATAGTAAACGGTGCGTTATACTCCTCAGTGTTTGAATCTATAAAATCTAGTTTGAGTTCTCTTTCAGATTTTGTCCTTTGAAAGGATTCATTACAGTTTATAGAGCTACTAGCACGTTCAAACTGGTCTGCTAATAGTTCGACAACCTCGTCGGGGTTGTATATCACGGAGTTGCTATTTTGCAATTGTATAGAGTTTGCTGTGTGTTTTCCCGATATTGCTTTTATTTTATTCTATACAACTGAGTTGGTTGTGTCACGTGTTATGGTAGATACAAAATTATTCCATGAGTTTCGTTTACTTTCTAGAATTATTCGTCGAGTAGACGCCCTCGTTTTCTTAAATTTTATTAGGTTTTCATTGGTGGAATCTTTTCGGAAAGCATTGAGTGCCCGTTTTTTAATTGCAATTGCTTCGCTAACTTTTTTGTTCCACCATGGTACCCTGCGCTTAACACATGTTCCTCCAGACTTTGGGATAGCAGCAGTGGCTGCGCTTATTATGCAATTCGTAATACTACATATCTTACTTGAAGCAGTGTGTTGCTCAATAGGTGCAATGAGGTGCTCTTGGAAGATATCCCATCTAGCCTCAGATATTTTCCAACGAGTTGGAGTTACTATAGGTATACTGCGCTGTCCGGTCCCAATTATTATGGGAAAGTGGTCACTAAAGTAAAGATCATGAGACACTTTCCATGAGAATGATGTGGCAATCCGGGCAGATACCATTGTGATGTCTATGGCAGAAAAGGCACTAGATCTGGCAGAGAGGTGAGTATTTTCGCCAGTGTTTAATAAAAACAGATTGATTGTGTCCATTGGTCCATGGCTTCTCCACTGGCGTCAGTGCGGACTGCTCTCCATAAACGATTGTGAGCGTTGAAATCACCCAGCAGCATGTATGAGTCAGGTAGCTGAGCTGTAACGTCTAGAATGTCGTTTTGCTGCCAATCACTATTTGGTAGATAGATGTTGCAGATGACTAGTTCTATGGGTGCGGTAATCTGCACTGCAACAGTTTGTAGAGACGTCCTAAGTGGTATAGTGTCAAATTGAACGTCATCTCTAATGAGAACTGCAACTCCGCCTTTTGCTCTTATATTACAAACAACGTCTTTCCTAATGAGCTTATACCCACGCAGAAAGTATGGTTGACTTGGTTTTAAATGGGTTTCTTGTAGGCAAAGACATAATGGGCTATATTCGTTAATTATGAGCTTAAGCTCACAGTAATGATGAATTACAATTCCATTGGATTATTGTAGACATAATTAATGATATTAAAGAGCAAATAATAAGTAATCCAAAGTATCAATTAACGAATAAATAAATTAGAACGAGAATGAATAAATAAGTACAAATACAGAGGACGGTTAATGTTAAAATATCACAGATCAGATATGGTATCACAGATTTGTGGATAGACAAACAGGTAAATATAGATAATAAATATATAAAAATTTGGACAGAACAAACAGATAAGTGTAAATAATGAATAAATAAAAATGTATATGTAGTATCACAGGTAGATTTATCACAGCTTATTTAATAGAATTCCACGTCTTTCTCGACGCCTAGGGACTTTGAGGGTGGTTTCCTCAATTTTCCTTTTGGCCATCCGACTTTACCTTTTTTCTGAGAGGAGTTTGATTCCGTTGATATGTCGTCTTCAGAAACAGACTCTTGCCTCTCCGTGTTACGTTTCCGCTTTTCTTTACTTTGGCTAGCCGATTGAGTTAAGCGAGAAGTTGTTGGCGCTACAAATGAACTGGATTGACTATCCTCGCAAGGTTTCTGTATTAGGGGAGTGATCGTCCCAATTAAGAGAGGCAGGAGCTCTTTGGCCAAGGCTGGTACATCAACCTTAGGTGGTACGCTAGCACTAGAAATTGCAGCCTTGGCATAAGTAATTCCTATGGTAGACACTGGCGTTACAATTTTTCTTTTTGCCTCCAGGTAACTTATATTATCTTTTACGCGAGCTTCCTGGATGGCACACTCCTGCTTATATGTGGGACAATTTAAGGCTCGAGCAGAATGAGCGCCCCCACAGTTACATTTGATAGGTTCCTCGCATGGAACACCATTGTGTAATGCTTTGCCACAAACACAT
Source organism: Vesta saturnalis (assembly GCA_036346205.1). NCBI lineage: Eukaryota > Metazoa > Arthropoda > Insecta > Coleoptera > Lampyridae > Vesta > Vesta saturnalis. The sequence goes on from JARFJB010000218.1 coordinate 994,249, forward strand.
AAGTTCTCTTGCAATGCACACCTGACAGAGGTGTGTCCAAACTTGTTGCACCAAAAACACCTCATCGGTGGTGGTACGTATAAACGAACACCCAGAGAATAAAAAGCAACCCTAATTGTTTTTGGTAGTATTGGGGTGTTAAATGTTAGAATATGATGTGGAGTATCCACAAGTTCTCCATTTCTTTTAGACTTGATTCGTCTAACTTCGATAACATGTTGCCCGATTAACTCCTGACATATGTCTTCGACTGAACAATTCAATAAGTCATGACAGAAGACCACTCTTCTAGACACATTCATGGTTTTATGCGCAATAACCTCGATTTCGAAATCTCCTAGCCTTACTGTATCCAAAACCCTTCTGGATTGCTTATTTGTGCTAGCTTCTAATAAGATACCGTCTCTTACCTTCTTTACCATCTTTAACGATCCAAACAAACCATACAAAGCCTTCTTAATATAAAATGGGCTAACTTTATCAAAATTAAGCCCGTCCTTTCTCTTAAGAACCAAGAACCGGGGCAATGCCTCCGTCACTGGGCTCCCATTTTCGGTTGGTTTTAAAGGTGGACCCTCCTGCACCTCCATGTTTAGAGAGCTGGTACTCTTAGGTTTAGATTTAAATTGGCTCATGATTTCCCACGAGAAGGGACCAAAAGAAATCCCGTGAGTCAGTGGGTCCTTAATGCACGGGGGGGACTTAATACTGTAAAGAGGCCCCTGTTTCCCCACAGGCGTTTCAACGCTAAGGACCAGGCTCCCCCCTGGCCACGCTTAGGCTTCCCCTTGCGCAATCTCATCGGCACCTAAAACTGCCAAACGACCTTGAGATTGGGGGATTTTTTATAGAGGTTACCTTCCTCATATCCCGGGCGGTAAAACCAAGACCACCGACCGCTAGCTGTACAACGTTCCCTAGCCACGCCCTGCTAGAGTCTCTGAAGTACAGTTCGCGGTTGCGGTATTAGGACATGGCTAGCGCTCAGCCGTACCCAGCCAGGACATCCCGGGATTGCCACACCCGTATACGCTTTTGACGGCGCATGTCCTGGGAAGAGTAGGAAGAAAAAGGAAGAGGTCTCTCAGCTTTCGCTGGTAGCCTGAAGAGAACAAGAGTTGGAGCGAGGGTGCTCCGACAGAAAAGAGTTAAAGTAAGGGAAGTCACTCAAGACTAGTATAAGAAAAGTGTACTTCCAGAAAGGGGGACGCAGGGTTGCCATCCCTGACCACGTTAGATACGAGGCCCCACGTGGACTGGTCCGCGACACCGTATTTTCTAGAGCTAACAGTGACGGTTTACCGCCACGAGCTCATATTTCGGTGTTGGCCTTGCATCACTTACGATCATTTGCAAGGTCGTTCCCCTATCCGCCACCTGGGGACGCGCCTAGTAGGTAGTCCAACCCCTAGGATTATATTATATTATATTATATTATATTATATATATCATTATATATATATTATATATATATATATATATATATATATATATATATTATATTATCATATATATTATATATATATATTATATATATCATATTATATATATCATATATATCATATATATCATATCATATCTATATATATATATATATATATATATCATATCATATCATATCATATCATTATATCATATCATATCATATCATATCATATATATATATCATATCATATCATATCATATCATATCATATCATATCATATCATATCATATCATATCATATCATATCATATCATATCATATCATATCATATCATATCATATCATATCATATCATATCATATCATATCATATCATATCATATCATATCATATCATATCATACCATACCATGCCATGTCATGTCATGTCATGTCATGTCATGTCATGTCATGTCATATCATATCATATCATATCATATCATATCATATCATATCATATCATATCATATCATATCATATCATCATATCATATCATATCATATCATATCATATCATATCATATCATATCATATCATATCATATCATATCATATCATATCATATCATATCATATCATATCATATCATATATATCATATATATATATATATTATTTTATATTATATTATATTATATTATATTTTATTATATTATATTTTATTATGTTACATTATATTACATTATATCACATTACGTTATATTACATTATTTTACATTATATTACATTAAATTATACTACATTATATTATAATAATATTATTATTATTCCGTCCATACAAATAAATTAAAAGAAATATCAAATAATATTCAGTCCTTCCCGTCAAATTCGTCAAGGTGAAAAAGCGATACTTCGTCAAATATACCGTCCACATTCAATCAAGGAAATTTAACACCAACTTTCTACAACTTACCTTCTCTGTTAGCATCGGCTGTAAACTTACAAAATGCGTCTAATTGTACACTTAATATTAATATTGTCAATAACCAGTAGGTAACTAATAAACTTGTTCGTTTGTATCTAGTTATATTGTATCTAATTAAATGTTATTTCTTTATTGTCCTCACACGTGTTTTTCCTAACACGTGAGGAATGTGTGTTTTCCTACTTTGAAAAATAGCGTATTTCTCATAACTTATTTAATTTAAAAACCATGTATTGCTCATACTGTGAGAAATATTTTTTCTCACGGCGCTTTGCCCACACCACGTATATGGAGAATCAACAAAAATCGACAAAAACTTAGTTGGTAGCTGTTCAGCTTCAAATACTTGTCACAACTGTCAGATTGTAGAAGTTTTTTAAATTCTTAAGATAATTTTCATTCGTGCTTTGATAAAAATCACAATTTCCATTCATTATTATTTTAATAAGACATATTTCTAATTTATAATAAATAATTTTGATTTTGATAATACTCCGCCAGAGATATTGGAAAAAGCGTTAGATTTTTTGCCGGAAATTTCGAAAAAAAAGTATGAATTGGCATAAGAAAAATTTATGGAATGGAGAAGAAATACAAAGATAAAATCTTTTTCGGAAAGTGTACTTTTGGTATACTTTACAAAGCTGTCGAAAACTTTGGTCACAGTATTCAATGTTGCGAAGTACTATCAGTATAAAAAATAACATTAATGTATCCACGTATCAAAAATCACATTCATTTTTGAAAAGAAAGTTCGACAATTATGTCCCCAAAAAATCAAACATATTGACAGCCGACCAATTGCAAAGATTTTTTAACGAAACTCCAAACAAGGAATATCTACTAATAAAAGTAAATTTATTTAGAAGGAACTATTTTTAGTGTCTCTTTCGCTTTTTTCCTCGAATCAACATAGCTTTTTGTAATTAGTGGGTTTTTTTAGTTGATAAAAGGAATTAGATAATTATTAAAAATTCTATTTCAAATTCTGCTAGATCGGTATAAAGATGTACTTTTAAACAAAACTTTTAAAGTAAGGCTCAGTGGTGCAGTGAATCGTGTATCCCCTTGGCACATAGGCGGCCCGGGTTCAAATCCCGGGCTTGACTGTTATTTCTTTTTTTAATAAAATTTTAATTTTACATGTTGACATTTTTATTTGTAGATTGCAGTGGCTACTGGCGTAGCAGGGGCATGTCGTAAAGAAAAGTTATGTAAATTAAAAATCGGTAATTTAGAGAATTTAAATTCGGCTTTACTGGTGAAATTACCAAAACAAGAAAACCAAGAACGTTCTCTGTTACGGCAGAATTTTATAATATATGTATAAAAAATATGATGCTTTTCGACCGATTGATTTGTCAGAAGTAGTCGGCTTTAACAAATTTGGTAGTATGGCTAAGAAAATGGCAATTTTTTTAAAATTGGAAAACCCCCATCTATATACAGGTCACTGCTTCAGACGTTCTTCGGCAACAATTTTAGTAAATGCAGGAGGTGACATATCAACCTTAAAGCGTCATGGAGGATGGAAATCCACTACCTTGGCAGAAGGATACGTTCGGGAATCTATTAAAAACAAAATTAACGTTGCTAATAAAATCGTCAACTCTATTGAAAAACCACTCGAACTCTTTACTAAAATGGAGACAGCAAATGCACCGTATATGAACGATCAACCGTCAACTTCTATAACTAATATAACAGCAAATTTACTAAAAAGAAAAGACGTTCCAGCCAGTGGCGTAGCGTTGGTTTTCACCGCCCGGGGCCGATCGGAAATTCACCGCGCCCGCTATTTTAATTATTAGTATAAAGTATACATATTTTATTCAACGGATCTAATGTATATTATACAACTTATTGAAAGTCAAGATAAACTACCACAGGAAGCTTATCTTTTAAAATGTCAGAATGTTTACAAGGCATAACTCTATTGTTTTATTAACTTGACACATACAACAATAAATAATAATAACAAGTATTTAAGTATTTATTAGCCAATTGAGTGTATAATAGGATCTTAATAAATAACAAGTTATACTTAAGGGGGATACAAGAACCAACTAGCGCCACCCATCATTTTATTTCCTTTACTTCTAGATCAGATCAAATTAAAAAAAAATTAGAATAAAAATATACTCTTCGTGTTTTTTTCAAAGCAAAATCTTTTACACAATCGTCAATATCAAAATGTATCAACGTAGACATAGGCGATCTCAGATAATTTTTAATTAACTTTAGTTTTGAGAAGCTTCTCTCGCAACTGGCATTACTAACGGCACATGTTAAAAAAATTCTCAACATTATGACAATGTAAGCCATCTTCAAGTTTGGACTCAATTATGTATTTTAATAAACCCAGAGTGCCGCACTTAATAGGCTCCTTTTTACAGTCTGCATCTGTTGCAGCTACGAACGCGCGTAGACGTGCGCGCTCTTCTTTGAACTCTTCTGTATTTATGTCCCGAGGAGCTAGATCTGGGTTAAGTTCTTCCGAACCCAACATTACTGCAGGCATTAAAACGGCATATTTTTGCGCTAGATTTTGCAGCTGTTGGAATCGATCACGAATTTCAGCAGTTACTCTGTCTACTGAAGTAAACACTGTTCTCCTCAATTCGTCCTTGTACGATAACCCAACATCTACACTTCCGCCGTCAAAAATATGGCTCCTCCTGATTCGTCTTTAAGGTTCAAAAGATATTCCAAGCTCTTCACGTAAACTTTTGCCATGTCGTAGAGCGTCGTCCACAAGCTCCTCTCGTTTTTCTCTTAATACAGTCTATAAAGCACTTATTTTCTGAGCACACTGATGTATGTTTAGTCCCTCTGTTTGCAAATACTTTTGCGTATCATTAACTTCACGCAGTACCGGTTGCCAGAATCCTAAATAACATAAAAATGAAAACGATTGCATAGCGACTAATAAACTTCCTGCATCCGTCCGTGTGTTCAAACTCTTATCATTCGTTTCCGTCAGTTTTTCCAGTGCAGTTAAAGTTTCTATGTAATGATGTCTAATCGAATTTACAGCATCACCTCTAGCGCTCCAACGTGTCCTGGGCCCTTTTCAAACTTTTTCCTGTGGCTGCAAGAACTTTCCATCGGTGCGTTTACATAAGAAAAGGCGTATCACCGTTCTAGCGTGCCAAACAAAGTCACCGAATTTACCTCCACTGCAGCTGTATGTAGGCAAACCAGCTTTAGTGAATGGTTTGAGCAAGAAATAAATTCGGCGTAGGGGTTGATATCCTTTATCCGCTGTTGCACACCTGTGTGGCATCCAGCCATCATGGCAGCGTTATCGTAAGCTTGCCATCTAGAATTCATGGTATCAAGCCTGTCAGCCTTAAGTTTGCTTACTATAATTTCACTAATACCTTCCGCAGTTTTGCTTTTAGTTTCAATCAAATCTATAATAGATTCCCCAACTCCAACCTCCTGGTTTTCAATTATCACGTATCGTAATACTTGGCTCGTTTGATATATATGGGAAATATCCGGGGTGCTGTCAAAAATCATGGAATAATATTTGGTCTTTTGGACACGAGCTAAAATTACTTGGCGAACTTTTTTTTCCTAAAATTTCTATCAACTCGTTTTGAATTTCCGGTGAGATATAAGTAAGAGACATGTTTTGGCCCATTTTTAGCCTCAACAAATGCTCTCTGAGAACAGGATCGTACTTTGCCAGCAGATGCACCAATTCCAAAAAGTTACCTCTATTAGTACTAGTGTGATCGTCCCTGTGGCCACGTAACGCCAAATTTTGTTTTGCCAGACATGGTATAATATCAAACATTCTTGTCAGATTTCATGCCATCTTTTGGTTTCCTTTGCCAATATATCTTGTTCTTTTTTATCGATTGTTTATCCTTTTCGAAGCCTATTTTCTAACTCCTTCCATTTGTAAAATGTTTCGTCATGTTGTGCACTTGATTCATGATTGGCTACCTTGGGGGTCAATTTCCACCATGTGTTAAACCCGTCGGAAGAGCAAAATTTTGATGCATTTGATGAATTGGAGTTTTCAAATAAACAGCAACAGAAGCAAAACAATGAAGCTTTCGAAGGAGAATATGCCATGCGAGAGTGTAACACTTTTTCGCCGTTTGGCAATGTGCGGTAAAACAAATCCTCAGTCAGCCGTCTCGATACTACTTTTGATTTTGTAGAGTCCGTGTCTGACTGAATGGTGCGTGATACTGTTGACTTTTCAGAGAAATCTGTATCCGTGTGTTGAACGACTTCAGGCCCTATCTGTATCAATAGCAAACTCATGTTTGAGTTTAGACTTTCAGGCCATTTTCCAATGTCGTTGCTATCAAAATCGGTTATATTTTGTTACGGTGTCGGAATTTCAGCAGTCAACGCAAAAGTATTTGAATCTGACAAATTCGTACTATCAATCAAAGGTTGCGAGTCGTTGGTATCGGGTATTTGTCCCATTTTAGCTATTTCTTGTTTTCGAACATCACTAGTCTTCAAAGAACTCACATCCGAAGGGCCTGGCGTAGACTCTGGTGAAGCTGGCCTACATTCTGTCGTCTCCAAAACTTTCACAAACTTCCTGCATTCTTCCTGATATTCTCCGCCTTTGCTTTCTTCTTATTCCGATAATATGCTCCACATTGTTTTGCATTTTTCATTTTTAGTTAGAGATGTGCTTTAAAAGAAAAGAAAACGTAATAATATAATACTGCTAAGCTACTGTCATTTTACTGACTAGGTTTAAAAAACATAGTTTAAGGTATAAGTAAGTAGGTATACGATTATATCACTCAATGTCTAATAAGCCAATGATATTTACGTGTTTTAAAAAAACTAGCCAATTGTGATGGTGTTTCTCGAATATACTTTGTAGTAAGTAGTTCATTGCAAATTGACTAATTGTTTCTCTCCAATATTGTTTATTCAATGTGGTGTTTTCTTTTCCGATTGGACAGATTTAATAAAAAATGAGAGCTGGCGTAAATAATAAGAAATGACATTTTTCAAACGTCAATCAAAAGTATTAAAATTGTCAGTTTGTATTTTTTATCTTCTTGTTTCGTGATATAATCATGACAAATACCACTCGAGCACTTCCGTATATTCTAAACACTTTCCCTTTTTCGAAAACAATGAAAATGTTTATCTGCTTATCTTTACTCCTATGTACTTATTCGATGATGTTCCCGAAGACAATAGGTATTTTTATTTGTTTCAAACAGACACCAAACTACTAATAAATGGTAAGTAGGTATTTACAGTAACAAAATTATTCACTATTCGTACTTTACACTACACTTGAAACTTTCAAAGTCTTACTACGAATTACCTTGTAGTAGTTTAATTACATTCTGAAAGTCTTCGCTTTGGCGTGCGTAATGAAAATAAGAAGTGTTTGAATAACTGAGTACTCACTGTCGCTTGTTGGTTCGTTCGCGTTCGGGAAAACTTCGGTGCCGCCCTTGCCGACCGGTTGTCGCTAGCACTTCGGCAGTTCTCGACTTGATCTCTCGTTTTCTCTTACACATCCTTTTGCTTTTTATTTTCAATTGAAAAAATCGTAGTGCTTACTGCGCGCCGCACCGCCCCTTTTTGTATACCGCCCGACGGTTTGGCCCCCCTGCCTCCACTAGCTACGCCACTGGTTCAGGGTTTGACCATAAAAAATTGTACGAATTTTAAATTATTTAACTGTTAAGAAATATGATACTTTAATGTTGTTTTAGTTTTGCGAACCATAAATATAAATATTAAGTTATATTATTTTTATACTTTAAATTTGTGCAGTTGTAGGAAAAGTGTAGTGTGCAATATGTGGGGAGTTGCACAATATACTATTTTCGCTCTAGTTAGGAAAGTAACTGTTATTGCACTAATGCACTAAACGATAACTTTTTACTTTTTGTATTTAAATTGCCATACACATAAACAACCAACCCAACACTTGAAGTGTGTATATTATTTATTTTATATTTTATACTTTACGTTGTTGACTACAAAGTTGTTTTTATATTACATAACCATGCTCTTTAAACACGAAAATCCTAGCTTTTTCCATTTCTTTCTCAATGCTATATTTAATCGCTTTTTTTTTAAGTTCTAACTCTCTGCTTTAAGATATTTAACGGAAAAAAATCCGTACTTTTCTTATACGTAATATCGAATAAAAAACATTAATAAAATAAAATTTGCAATTTGCGTAAACTATTGAAAACGCTGAAAGCATAAAGGGCTTTTATCCAAAACTAATATGAAGCTATTAAAATGTAAACTTTCACCATTATTACATGTAATAAAATACTTAAGTAACATATATAAAGACAAAATTTACATCGATTGGGGCTTGAACCTTGATGGCGCAGTTGGTTAGCGCGGTACTCTAGCAAAGTACAGGTCGTAGGTTCAAATCCTACCCGAGGTAAACTTTTTATTTACGTATTTAGTAAAATTAATAATAATTTTTAATTATATGTTTACCTTTGAACTTATTCGTTCATAAAAAAAATAATTACTTAAATAACAGATTGATGGTGAAGCAATATGCAGTCTCCTTAGTCCTGTTACAGCTAATTTTTACATGGAAAAAATTCGAAACGTTTGCGTTACAAAATACACCTAAAAATTTGGTAGTTTGGTATATATATATATATATATATATATATATATATATATATATATATATATATATATATATATATATATATATATATATATATATATATATATTGAGATGAATCTAATTACGTGCAAGTAGCTATGAAATTTGCATAGTGAAGTTTTACTTTAGTTTGTACAAAATGGTACATTTCAGTTAATAATTCTAGAATAAAATGATTAATAAACATTGAGGAGTTTGTAAAATTTATATATTTCTTAATATAATTTTAATAATGTTAGTTTAAGTTATCAACAGCACAGAACATAGAAGTATAGGGGATGTTTGTTTTCGTTTTTGAGTTAATTCAAGTTTTCATTTAGTTTTGTAAGTTTATATTAAACAATATTCCCTAACGACATGTAATACAGGTTGTGGTTGACAGAAATAATGTTAAAACTAGATTTAGGCTGGTATCAATGTCGCAATTCACTTGTACGCAGCCAAGAGTAGTGAAAACATTCGTATTTGTGCGTTTAACACATATTTGTGCAAAATTTATGAGAAAACCAGAACAAGCACATTAGTGAGTGACTATAAAACATGAATCATGCAGCAGCTCTGGGATTATTGTGTTTAATCAACAGTTTATGACCTTAAAACTAGTGTATGACAACATTCCAACACTAGTCGTAGGAGAACTTATGAACCTACGAAAGTAATCATATAAATACAAGTGGTTTAGCTTCACAAACTCTCTTGATTTTCATCTTTTGCAACAACTTGCCAAAGTAAGCTGTTGCGAAATTTTTTTGAAAATAATTTAAAAACAAGTTAATGTCACTTCGGGAAAATAACAAAGTGCGATTTAGTATCGGAAGTGGTCACGAAACAAGTGATAGTTTTTTGTTCGTGAAATAATTTAAAGTAAGGTTAGTTTACCTTTTCAAACCACAAATCGGAAGTTTTCGTTACGTTATAAAAATATTTCCGCAGTTCGACTTTGTTCATATTAAATTCATATTGTTTATGTTGATGTGCATATTTAATTGTGTTGTCTTCAAGTTTATTATTATTATACACCTTATTTATCAAAAGTGTGTTTAATTTACAACCATCAACGATCCATGCTATTCAAAATTTATTTTGAATTTAATTAATAAAGAAGTGATGAGCCTAAAATAAAGATTCGTGAATATTTTAATATTAATAGTGAAACCTACCTAAGTGATTAAGCTGGTTATTTAAAAGAAAACTCTGGATGTTCGAGAAGCAGAATTGCAGTTCGCAGGAGCTGTTGTCTTCAATCATCTTCAGCAGCAGTAACCCACGAAGGGAGGACATTTTATGTGAGTACTTTGTTGACATTGATACTTTATTGTTATGTTCATAATTTATATCCTTTGTAATAACCATGATGTGCAACAACAGGTATGCATGTCAAAAGGGAATGTTATTTGTTCTAAAATTTAAATGATTTATATTAATTGTGTTTTTATTATTCAAACGTCGTTATACTTGCTTGTATGTCGAATTTCACTTTTCTTTATGGTCAAAGCATATGGTTGCGTATTCACAGCGCATGCTCACGTATATTTTTAAACGAATTTTGTTATGTACAGGGTGTAACACAGATATCTATGCGAATTAAAAATTATAATTCAATTTATTTAATCAATTCAGATACTATAAAAATAAATAGGACTTTAACTCAATGTAATTTTAATCATATTAACTATAATTATTATATTCAAACAATTAATATAATTCAATTCATGATCATTTATTTTTATATATATATATATATATATATATATATATATATATATATATGTATAGATGACATTGTTATTTGGAGACATGGGGGAGTATATAAATGGTATGCATTCTGGCAATCAGTTTACCATGGAAAAAGAAGCAAATGGAAGTCTACCATTTCTTGACATATTAATATCTAAAAATAATAATTAACTATTTTTTAAGGTTTACAGAAAGCTGACACACTGATAGATACCTTCATAAATTATCCAACCACCATCCACGTCAAAAAATTGGTATAATTAAGTCTTTGGTAGATCGAGCAAAACGAATTTGTGACCGTTTTTGAAGGATGAATGTACATATTTAACAAATCTATCATGACAATCAATTTGACAATATGGAAATATTGTCAAGACAAACTCATTGTTATGTTCGTTTACAATAATTTTAATAGAGAAGAAGAAAATCTCCGTTTAAATAGGTTTTGGTGTCTTATAATTAATAAAAGAGATAATGATACGCCTTGATTCTGATATTAATTTTCACTTTTGGGATGTCTAGGCTTTCTGCTGTGATTTTTCTAGACCTTGAAGAAAACGTTTTACCAATTATGTGTTAAATTACCACAGCACTATAATTTAACATAAGCAGCTGAAATTAAAAAATGGCATATAACGTTCTGCATTATGCTTTTCATTGTTAATAACACTTGCACTTATTGATAAAGCTATTTCTTTATTAGATTTAACTGGATTATTTTAATCGATATCATGTTTATATTTGTGGATGCTTTCACAACTTTACACTTACATCGTAACTTGATTAAATTTTGTTAAATGTGTTTTTTTGGCTGACATTTTTCATTGTTAGCATAGTTAAAGATATACAGGTATGGAAAAACATTATTACGGGTCTGACTTATAATAAGCTAGATAGAAACCCAATAAGTATTATATGAGTGAGAGGGACATAACTTTACCGATGTGGCACTTGTACATATTTGCATGTAGGCACAAAATATGAACTACTTAAGTCTCCTTCAATCTAGCCTCAACATTTCTAATGAAACCAAAGCAATTGGGATGATGTTGAAAAGTCGCGTGTTCTTTTAAACTATTAAGTAAATACTTTACTCTTAAATATTAAATGATGATACCTCAAACATCGAAGATTGTTGTAATTACGAATTTATAACATGGTTCGATTACTACTCGTAAGAAGAACCAGGAAGAAACTTACGAGAGCTACAAACAAGAACATTAATATTAACATTGATAGTATAACTTAAGTTTAAGGTTTAATTTTAGCATTATAATTCTTATTGAAAAACCAACTATTTTTAAAAATGAACAGAATACCCTATTTCAAAACTCTACTTTATAAGATTTTCGAAAAGACCTCCTTACGCAAGGAAGTAACCCAATCTGTGATAAAATTTAGTTCGGGTGTTTTCTAACATTTCTTGGGTGATGCTGTTTAAACAGTCTGTAATTTTGACACGAAGTTCGTCCATATTGTTAGCACGGTCATTTATGTGCCCATAAGTTTGCTGGGATACGAATCCCCGAACAAAAATGTCGTTTGGCGCGATATCAAGTGAGCGAGGAGGATATTTAATAGTACCTTTTCCACTAATAATACGGTTAGGGAACGTAGTTTCCAAAAACTGTTGAACTCTTATTGCAATATGAGCAGGACAGCCATCTTTTTGATACCAAATGTCATCAAAATTTATATTGAGGCATTGAACAGCTGGAACTATCTGGTTTCAGATAGATGGATTGTGATGGCCATGTAAGTTAAAAGAACACTCGTTGGTAAACAAAATATTTTCAATAAATCTTTTGTTTTCATCAATGCTACTGCATCTTTTACAATTATTTAAACATCCACATCTTTCAAATTTACAAACAGTACGCATAATAGTACTTTCTGATGGAATTGGCCTGTTTTCAAAGGAAAAAGCAAACGTGCCCATTATTTCTTGTGCAGTACTTCCTGAGTAATACCACTTAATAATCTGTATTTTTTCTTCAGTGGAATACATTAGTACTGCGTCGGACTTGCAAAAACACTGATTTTCAATTCTCGTTGACAGTAGCAATTGAATGTGTCATTGATACTAGCCTACTCGAAAGACGGATGTATGGCATCTGCGCTTTTAGTATGTTGTGTATTCTATCTCACTTAGCACATGAACTGATTTTACTGTCCTTGTTTTACTTATTATAAGTCAGACCCGCAATAATATTTTTCCATACCTGTATAAGGATTTAAATTTTACAACTTTCTGATTTTCGAATTGTATTAAATTTGAAATAGTGTGTAGATATTTAGTATTGAATCTAATGCATGATGCCAGTGAAATAATATGAAATAATTAAAAGCATTCATTTTATTGCAGTGCTTGCAGATGAAAATAACATACCTTCAGTTACTCACAGCTGTTAGCAGTGTTCTGTGGGTAAACGCAAGTGATTTAGAGATTACTATTCCACATGGGACATTAAGAGGGATTAGTCGAAAAACATGGACAGGGAAAGAATTTGTGGCTTTTAATGGGATCCCATATGCCAAACCACCAATTGGAAATTTGAGATTTGAGGCACAGAATGTAAAGTATGTTTAATAATAATGATGATGTGTTTTTTTAGGCGCCTATACCTGCAGATCCTTGGAATGGAGTATTAGAAGCAGTACAATATAAGTCAGACTGCACTCAAAACAATCCTTACATGAACATGATAGAAGTAACTGGTAGCGAAGATTGCCTTTACATCAATGTGTATACACCACAGGTACACTATATAGTCAAAAAAATACTTTAAGTATCAGTAAAACTGTAGGTGAGAACGTCAAGCAACACCAGTTTACCAGTGATGTTCTACACCTACGGAGGGGGATGGACATATGGTAGTAGTAGTGATTCTTGGCACGGGCCAGATTTTCTCCTAAATGAGGATATTGTTCTAGTTACGTATAATTACAGACTTGGTAATATTCTTGATCGTAGATAACTCAAAATATTATGATATATTTCAGGTCCACTGGGATTTATCAGCATGGTAGATGACGTCATACCAGGAAATAACGGTTTAAAAGATCAAGCGTTGGCCTTACAATGGACAAAAGATAATATAGGTTATTTTGGAGGTGATTCTAACCGTATTACCGTTTTTGGAAACTCTGTAGGTGCAGGTAGTTCACACTTCCTGTTACTATCACCATTGACGAGAGGTATATTTTTTTCGTTTACAGCACATATATGAATTGAAACTTTAGGTTTAATTAATGGAGCTATACTTCAAAGCGGTAGTGCTTTTGCACCTTGGGCGTTGTTTACAAAAAAACGAGCACGAACTAACGCTATGAGGCTTGCTAAACATTTAGGTTGCACATCCTCTAGTTCTAAAAAAATTTTAAACTGTCTAAAAAAAGTTGATGCTTCAGATATTATATCTTCAGCTTCAGTAGTTTACGTGAGTGTTTTTCTTTAAATCGTACGTGAAGTTAGTACTGTTTCATTTTATAGGAATGGGCAATGGAACCTGTAATACCGTTTAGACCGGTTATAGAACCCGACTCAAAAAATGCCTTCATTACAGAACACCCGGTTTATATAACAAAATCGGGTAAAAGTGCTAAAGTACCTATTATAACAAGTATAACAAGTGAGGAAGGAATTATGAGAGGTGTATGTAAGTAAAACGATTACATTATGTACTTTTTACTAAACTAACACAACTTTAGACTTTTTAAAGAGCACCGAGTTAATACAGGAAATAATTGAAGATTTTGATAGAGCTGCACCTCTAATAGGACTTTATAATGAATTTGATGATCAAGATAGTATTACAAACAAAATTAAGGAATTTTACTTCAATAATAAAAAACTTAGCGATAATAATACAGCGGAATTACTTAACGTAAGTAATCAAGTAGTTACAACAATAAAAAGTAACGTTAAGTTTAGCTTTTTGGAGATCCCTATTTTGTACACCCGTCGGCGGTAACCGCAGAAATGCATACAAAGTACGTTATAAAACCAGCCTATCAACTTATATACAGTTACCGTAGTCCAAAATCTTTTGGTGAATTATTTGGAAATCAAACAAATAATTACGGTGACGTATAGTATTATTTGTGTTTTATCTAATTTTATTTAATACAGGAGTTTGTCATTGCGACGAATTGCTGAATTTGTTTACTTCGAAATCATTTGGTATATATCATAGGAACAAGATAGATGTCAAAGCCGTACAAACATTAACGAGATTGTGGGCAAATTTTGCTCGAACGGGGTAAGTATTTTTGATAAAGTATGAACGTGAGTTTGCTCGCGAAATCTTTTTGTGTATAAAATTTAAGTGGCTGTAAATGCTGCGCTACTGATTATTAGTAAAGCGTTGAGTATTATATAAAATCATGATTAAATGTGATTTAAATATTTAAGAGTTAGAAGTATTACATTTTAATGAGAAATAATGCTTTAGACACACCCATATTGAGATGATAATGAATATTACTGTATTTGGCTACTGTATTTTAAGGAATGCAGAGTTTAAAATTGTTATAAAGGTGTAGCGTCTAAATTTATGACATGGTGATATTGTATTAAGCCGTAGAGTTTGCGTTTTCACTTCACAAATTTCATAAATTTGTTTCAACATCTTAAGCAATCTGAAAAATTGTATCACCATTGACGAAAATAACTGTAATTGGTATTGCACAATGAAAAATTTTATGTATGATCATTGACAAATGCCGAAATTTACTTAATTTTGCAGTAGGAAAGTGCGTGCACATGTGGGAATTTCATAAAATGTTAAATCTAGATCTGAAAGTTATGTGGAGTAAGTATAAATGCGAAATCTGGAAAATTCGAAAAATTATTAAGATTTTTATAAATTAAGTTGTGCGTTGGTGCTCCTGTGGGACAGGCTGTTTTGGTTTGATCGGGATAAGTGTGATGACGTTTTCCGAGCATGATGATCTTTTATTTCGTAAACAATCAGTGCCGCAGAGTATATATATATATATATATATATATATATATATATATATATATATATATATATATATATATATATATATATATATATATATATATATATATATATATATATATATATATATATATATATATATATATATGTATATGCAGGGTCCGGCAACAAGAGCGCCTTCTTCTATACCTTCCGTTTCATATAAGCTAGATTGATAAAATTTGGGATAGGGATACAGTTTAGTTGGGTGCATATTTTAAAATTATTCACGTGTATACAGGTTGTTTATTTAAAGATGACCAAACTATAATAAAAGAAATTGAAATGGAACACTCTGTATATTATTACTTTTTTGAATTATACACATTGTGCCTAATAAATTCGCAATATATTTCCCTATCCCTAAATATACCCGTTTTTGAGTTATGTCGATTTTTATAAAAAAAATTGAAATTACAGAGATAGCTTTGAAAATGTACCTCCTTAACCGTTGAAAAACAAAAGTTATCTAATTTATATCAGTACACAGATAGAGCTTTCTTATAATGCAAAGAAAATGTCTTAATTTCATACAGGGTGTTTACAATTGATTTGCCAATCAGACATTATTCCAACTAGTAAAAGTTTACTTTTTCAAATAAGAACACCCTGTATATTATTCCGTTTTTGGTTTCTACATATTAACCCTTATCAATTCGACATACAATTCCCTATCCCTAAATATAGCCGTTTCCGAATTATTTTCAATTTTTCAACATGTATAATATTATTGGAACATTTTTTTGAATCCATGGCCTCGTATAAACAGAAAAAAAAACAGTGGAAAACAATTGTATTGCAAATTAAAAAACGCAACAGAAACTAATATACTATAATTATTAAAATTATTTCTAAAGATACAAAACTAATAAAATAAAAAAAAAATAATTTAAAGC
Source organism: Vesta saturnalis (assembly GCA_036346205.1). Taxonomy (NCBI): domain Eukaryota; kingdom Metazoa; phylum Arthropoda; class Insecta; order Coleoptera; family Lampyridae; genus Vesta; species Vesta saturnalis. The sequence continues at coordinate 1,010,922 of JARFJB010000218.1, forward strand.
TAATCATTAGCGATAATGATTTATGATAATTGTTCAAAATGTTGTCCGTTTTCTCGGATGCAGACCTGAAGTGGATCTTTAAAAGATTGTTCAACTCTACGCAACATCTCAGGAGTAATGTTATGAAAAGCCTGTGTTATACGATTACGCATATCTTCGGCAGTGGTTGGTGGTTCCCTATAGACAATACTTTTTATGAATCCCCATAAAAAGAAATCTATTCTTGTCAGATCAGGGGACCTAGCTGGCCACCTCACAGGTCCATTTCGCCCAATTCATTTATTTGGAAAGACTCTATTGAGACAATCTCTTACATCTGCAGAGTAGTGTGCAGAAGCGCCATCATGTTGATACCACATTGTGGCTCTAATATCAAGAGTAATATTTTCTAATAAGCCCGGTAAATCGTTACGCAAAAAGTTATGGTACTTCTCACCATTCATGTGTCCATCAAAAAAGAATAGACCAATGACATAATCCCCAACGATGGCACCCCAGACACTTAAAGACCACTTATGTTGATTATCAACTTGTCTTAATAAATGTGGATTTCCTGAGGAATAATAATGAAAATTATGTGTATTAACAAATTCATTCTTATGAAATGTTGATTCGTCTGTCCATAAAATATAAAAAAATTTGGGTTTTGAGTAATTTTTTCTCTGGCCCAGTTACAAAATCTTACTCGATGATCGAAGTGTACATCGCTCAATTCTTGGTGTAACTGAATATGATAGGGATGTAAGCGATTGTTCTTTAAAAGACGACCAACTGATCTCTCACTTATACCAACTATTTTACGTATGTCCTTTTGGCTTCTGTGATGATCCTCTTCGATGGCGAGAAGAACCCTCAATTCACTATCTTCATTCGTAGAAGGTTTAACACGTTCATGTTTGGAGTAATTGGCACATGAAGATGCAATAAATCTACTCATAACTTTCTGAAACGATCTTGCGTTTGGATGTCTTCTATCTACATATCTTTCAGCATAAATTCTGCTGGCCAATAAACAGTATCTTTCTGCAACACCCAACACGAATATCATATCAACTAACTCATTTTGTGTAAAATTCATTTTATCAAAATCTTGATTACTAACAATAACACTCGTGAATGGTTAACTACAGTTTTATTTATTTACGTCAAACATTCAATTTTTATAAGAAGCACACTTGATTTTAGAATTTTACTTGAAATTGAAGTAAATATTTGTCATATTCTTGTTAACATACAATGCCTCCAGTACAAAAATTGTAATTAGTCTTCTATCATAATATATTAGTTTCTGTTGCGTTTTTTAATGTATAATACAATTGTTTTATGATGTTCTTTTTTATCTATACGAAGCCATAGATTTAAAAATGTCTCAATAATATTATACATTTTGAAAAATTGAAAATAATTCGGAAACGGCTATATTTAGGGATAGGGAGTTGTATGGCGAACTGATAAGGGTTAATATGTAGAAACCAAAAATGTAATAATATACAGGGTGTTTTATTTGAAAAAGTAAACTTTTACTAGTTCGAATAATGGTTGATTGGCGATTCAATTATAAGCACCCTGTATGCAATTATGTCATTTTCCACATTAAAAGGAAGCTCTATCTGTGTACTTATTCTCATATAAATTAGATAACTTTTATTTTTCAACAGTTAAGGAGGTACATTTTCAAAGCAAACTCTGTAATATCAATTTTTTTTGGAAAAATCGATATAACTCAAAAACGGCTATATTTAGGGATAGGGAAATATATTGCAAATTTATTAGGCACAATGTGTAGAGTCCAAAAAAGTTATAATATACAGGGTGTTCCATTTAAATTTTTTTATAATAATTTGGTCCTCTTTAAATAAAGAACCTGTACTCGCGTAAATAATTTTAAAATATGCACACAACTAAACTATAACTGCATTCCAAATTTTGTTAATCTACCTTATATAAAACGGAAGATATAGGAGAAGGCGCTCTTGTTGCCGGACCCTGTATATATATACAGCTCGCCCGTTTTTCGAGCTACAGCATGGGATCTCAGTTATTTGAAGAGACACAATGTCGGTTAAATTACGGAAAAGTTGCGCATTTTAGCGCTCAATAATATGTAGTTACGAAATTTCGGATCTATTCAGAGGTTGGCGAGATTTAAAAAAAACTGAAATTTTCAACTTTCGATTTTCCTTTATATACCGAAAACTGCAAAGCCGGACGTTTTAAACTGAAATATTATTAAGGCACTTTTTTACGAGAAACCCAAATATCTTATCGAAAATTTCAAGGTACTCTAGATCTAGGAGTTATTGTAGTTAACTTTGTTATTTCTTATGGCAGCCATATTGGATTTTTACATTTTGAATGAAGCTCTTTTTGCTAATTAGAATGATATATCATATGGTATGATTCAACTTCAAGATTCCCTCAAAATATTTTTTCTTTTGTTTAAAAAACACATTTTGATTAAATTTAAAAATGTGTTGTTTATTTTTAAAAATGTATTATGCCTCATGGAAAATGCTCTTATGAACAAGAAAGGGAACAACCTGTTCAAAACTATTTTCTAACAAACACAACTTCAGATAAATACATTTTGACTAAAATTAAATAGTTAATCCTAATAATAGTAATAGATGAAAACTAAACTATGAATGTATAATGGATATAACTGAAAGAAGCATTATATCGTATTTTGGTCGTTAAAGTCGTAATTATTTTTCTTCGTAAGTCATGAATATCATCGGGTACAGATTTGTGAATAAAATTTTTCATAGCTCCCCATAAATAGTAGCCTAAGGGGGAAACCTCCGGTGAACGCGCTGGCCAACATATAACTTTACGAGGGAATAATTGTAATAAATAATCAGCTACCCTTCTAGCGTTATGTGGCGGAGCGCCGTCTTGATGGAACCTAATGTTAATCGATCGGTTGAGGCAAATATTATTATCAATGTAATTCGTGAGATATGTCCTTAAAAAATTCAAGTATCCACTTGTCGTTAAAGTGTCTTCATAAATTATGGACCAATGATTGTGTTGTCAAATAAACCGACCCATAGATTTGGAACGAATCGTATTTTTGTGGTTGACGCCCTTGATGTTCATGAGGATTTTCAATGAGCCAGACGTGTTCGTTATGACGATTAAACATACCTGAGTTTGTAAACTTACACTCGTCAGTAAATATGATATTAGAAAGGAACTTTGGATTTTGTTCTAACTGATCCATGAAGTTCCCACAAAACATTACTCGCCGTTTACGATCTACAGGATGCAGTACTTGAGTCGCATGAATTTTGAATGGGCGATATTTTTGTTTCTAGTACTCTCCATACTAGCTATCTCGACATATTCATATTTGTTGCGATGTCCCATGTGGAAGTAGAAGGATTATCTTCAACGTATTGGATAATTATCTATGGTAATTTTCTAATGATTTCGATGTAGCTATAAAAAATCATTTCGAGCAAGCAGTTGCCTTTCTGGATACCACTCTAGATATATTTGTGCAGTAATATGGGTATTTCGATGCAGAGCGTAATCAATTACTAACATATCTCGTTTTTCTTCATTTTAAAGCGGCATTTTATTGAGAAACATGTAATAAATTGATGAAAAAGTAACCACTACTGAAATTTAAGCAAACTGTCAAAGATGTGTTTATTTTAAGCAAAAGAATGCATGTTCTCCCCAAAGCACTCTTCTTCTTTCAGTAATGTTTATTATACATTCATAGTTTAGTTTTTATCTATTATTATTAGGATTAACTATTTAATTTTAAATACCTGAAATGTAATCGAAAGGTTTTTGTCTGAAATTGCGTTTGTTAGAAAATAGTTTTGAACAGGTTATTTTTCTTCTTCATAAGGGAATTTGCCCATGAAGCATGATAAAGTTTTAAAAAATAAATAATACATTTTTAAATTTGAGCAAAATGTGTTTTTGTTAAACAAAACGATGTATGTTCTTTCCAAAGCACTCTTCGCAAAAACAATTTTTTTCCATATTTTGAGGGAATCTTGAAGTTGAATCATACCATATGATACATCATTGTAATCAGCAAAAAGAGCTTCATTCAAAAATGTAAAAATCCCATATGGCTGCCGCTACAAATAACAAACTACTATAACTTGTAGATCTAGAGTACCTTGAAATTTTCGAAAACATATTTGCATGTGTGCCTTAGTAATAATTCAGTTTAGGTATAAAATGGAAAATCGTTTTTTTTTTTTTGAAAAATTTTGGCAACCTTTGAAAATATCCCAAATATCGTGACGGCATATTATTGAGCACCAAATGCGTAACTTTGCCCTAATTTAACCGAATACCTATATATATATATATATATATATATATATATATATATATATATATATATATATATGGCAAGTGAAGCTTGCCCTCAACGAAGTCCAACTCAAAAAGTAAGACTTGTTTGGGAAATATGTTTATTAATTTTACTTATAAGTTACGGTATTTTATTTTATGTAATGCTCCTGGACGTTTGTGGACAGCGGTCGTTTGTTCCAGGGGTTAGAAAACAGATCCGGGCGCCACCCAAAGATAAGCTATCGTTCAGGCGGTCTTTGGGTCCACTTCTGAGCGTCTACGGCTTCCCAAACGGCTGCGTCGGGTCGGGTCTCCCAGTGGAGGATAAGATTAAGAGTCTGGTCCTTATGATAGAAGATGTACCTAAAACTTAATTAATACGGACGGACGGCGGATACGGTAGATAAAGGTCACAGGTCCCCTTGACAAACAAAATTCCTTCACCAATGATGGATGAAAATGAAGGATTCTTAATAAATATGAACTTTATTAATTATTTAGATTTCAATTATTACGGTTTAAGCAAAACGGTTCTCGGTAGCAAACTAACTTTTTGCTAGTTATAGAAACAAGTCAACTAGGTTTCGAACGTTATTACAGAGCGAGTCTTTATTACGTTCAATGGGATTAATTAATTCTTAAACTATTCTTTACCTCATATCAATTCACAATTGCAGCTTCGTCTATACGTAAGGCAGTGAGAACGAAAAAGATAAAGATTTTTGTGAAAGCACTAACCTATATAGGGTACGATATTTAAAAGTGGGGAACGGCTCGAAATTCCATAATTTTAACGATAACAGCGTAACAATTTATTTTAATTGATACTAAATGTGTACAACATACACTACTACACTGGTAATTTTAATTTTGACGTAAAAGGACATTTATCATCGCTTTTCAGAATTGCAAAAACCCATTTTGGGATGGAAGAAATTAATGTAAATTAGAAATTGTTATCAGACTTTTCGAAAAATGTTTAAACAGATTAGTAATAAACAGCAATCACTGTATTAAAAGAAAGTATTTTGTATTAAACCCGCGCAATCAAAAAGAAGCTTAGTGATCCTTTGTGTAACTAAACATGTGTAACGCTTTGTAAATTAAAGTTCATGGTATTGGGCATTAGTAATAATAATGAGTTAAGTATATGTGCGTTTATTAACAGCGTTTAATCGATGGTTTACAGACAATTAAGAATTTAGTAATCAAGTACAATTAAAATAATCTGTGAGTGAAACAGACATTTATTTTATAATGTGACGGCCAGTGTTAATCTCGTTAAAGACTGGTTATTAGTAGTGTGAGAGGAGATACACACAAAGGATTAATCAAAGCTAGTCAATCTTATTAGATATGAGATTACATCGGATAAGGGACTACGGAATTTCTATATTTGAGCTATTTGAATGGTGGAAGTGTGATTATCTTATGGGATGTCATCGTTTGCATTGTAAATTGGACTCGGGCATTAAACATTCTTTTGTATTTGGTGCTTTACGGAAGCAATATACGAGGGATGAATAGTATTTAATGTCTGTAGCACAGAATGCATTATTTTTTGACATAACCTCCTTGAACGTGAAGACACTTATTCCACCTATGTTTATGCATAGCAAAACCTTTTTAGAAAAACTCGGAGTCTTGACCACAGAAGAAGTGCTGTACTGCTGCCATAACTGCGTTATCGCTCTCTCAGGTCAGGGGAGTAGGGTGGATGCTCCATAACTTAAAACCCAGCGTCATGAACTGCATTCATACAAGTAAGGCTCCCATGAACTGGGGCGTTGTCTTGATGAAAGAGAATTCCGCGTGACAGCTTTCCTCTTCTTTTTTTTTAATGCAATAACGAGGTTTTGTAACTAATGCTGCATAATATTGACCAGTGATTGTGTGGCCACGTTCCACAAAATCTACTGGTAAAATTACTTCGGTATCCCAAAAAACTGTAGCCATTATCTTGCCAACTGAAGCCTGCACACGGAATTTGGGTGTTTGTGGTTTGCTCTCGGGATGCACTCAAGTTCCATCAACCGTAACATAGCGATCGAGGAAGCATTTAGGATTACGGTTAAACAAGGCTAAATTGGCTATTGAAGAAGTGACTCTCAAACGCTTTTGTTCGGTCGTTCAACATTCGGGGTAACCGTTTTGCCGGCACCTTATGAAGCCCTAAATAGTCATTTATTATGGTTCCAATCGTACCATCTGAAGGGCCTGTTATCTCAACTACACGTGTTGTTGACAACCGACTGATCATGTCATTCACAAGATCAATGTTTTCTTGAGTACAAGCAGAATGCTGCTGACCAGCATCTGTTCGCAGGTTGCTCTGCCACATTTGAACTCTCGAGACCAATTTACGTAATTGGAAAGAGCAGACTCTCCAAGCACGCCAACCATATCTGTACGAATTTCTTTAGGTGTTAAACCTTTCTTTTGTAGGTACTTGATGACAGCATGAAACTCACTTTTTTCCATTTCCCAAAATTTTTGTGCAACCACTACTTTCGACTTGGACAACTTTGACATTATTAAAGCTCGGGTAACCAAATTTGGCAGTATGTTTGTCAATAAAATATCAAAACTAGTGCGGTTACTAGGGGCAACATATTTCTAAGATGCACATACCGTACATCCCTCGTATGTAGATATTTTGGCAAAATACAGTTTAAAGAGAACCAATATTATATTATAAGATTCCATTGTTTTCTTTGATGTGTTTAAAAATAATCAAACTTTTATCATTTTGGATTGATTTAAAAATTGTTTATTTTGAGTTAGATCGATCACAAAATTTAATTACTTTGCATTCATTAAGTGTTAGTGAGTACACCACACTGGTCACGATTTAGTACAAGTTTCAGATTTAAATCACGTTTAAGAACAGTTGAAAAATAAAACTCAAACAGTACTAGAGAAGACATATGATTCATTAAAGACGGATTGATCTTTAGGTTTTTCAATTTTTAAGATTCGAATTCATGTTTTGTGGTTAAAAGTTAATAGACTGAATTATTGTTTTTCCAAATTGGGTAATATTTATTTATTCCAGAATATTTGACAGGTATCAATAGTGTTTTATATTTATACGAGGGTAAATCTTAAAGTATCCAGATAACGTCTTACTACTTCGATTTTATCAATATACAGGATGTGGCCAATGAGTTCACGAAATCGTGTATGTTTCTAAATTTTATTAAGGGTTGGATAATTTCATTTTTCATGTTAATTCAACTTCAAAATAGAATGTGTATGTGTTTGTTTTTTTGAGATTAAGATGGATTTATTAGGACTACTGTGGCGAAATTTAACGTACTCTTTTAAAATGAAAGGGTGTTGCACGAATTGAACGCTTGAACTTGAATTGTATATGATTTTGCTGAGTAGGGTGCAATTTTATCTTCTACAGTTACAGGATTAAGTTGACAACTCGCCTAGGATTATTTATTTCCGAGAAATTTTAGATTGTGATAGCGCCTAGAGACTATATTTTCCGGATTGAATGTTGTTATTTGTTGCTTTGAAGTAAGTTTAAGGTGTTTGAACGTAAACTTCAACCATTTTAAGTCTTGTATCGAACACTTCTATTTCCACTGCAGTTAACTTGGCAACCCGCTTACCTTGGCAAGCCTTCACAACACCTAGTGCGGTTTGATCGTGTAACAAGTTGAACCCAATAATATTTACCTCATCTAATGCTTCTTGTATTATTGTCTTACGAGAATGTGTGCCCTAGTAATGTTAAGATATTTGATGGTCTACCACAATTCGCCATAGCTAAATGGAAAAAAGTTGTAAATACATATTTTAATGTAGCATATCGTTATAAAGAGCATTCATTGATGAATAGGAAGTATCACATATGATATTGGTTTAGTGAGTTCAGTGAGTACTTATCTTATAAGACACACTTTGGATAATATTCAAGTAAATAATACAAAAAATATCTGTTACAAAATATAATGCAATATATTCATTTTAGTTATCACCACGTAAACTTTGTCTTGTTTTCGCTGGGTTCTTAAAGCATTTCGTGCTTGTCTATTCTCTTTTCTTATCCTATTTATGTCTATTACTTTCCAAGTTCCTTCTCTGGTTACCAGTCCAATGTCTTTTAATACGGCCTAGCAGCGGTTCTATTTGTAACACCCCATCACATGCTTGCACAGACCTAAAACCGGTACCCGTTTCTCAAAAACAAGTACCTGTTTCCCAGAAGCGGTGACTGTTTCCCACAGAAAAGCTCAACGCAGCAGACTGAAAGCAGTTTAAGTTCTCCTAGTATATTCCGCAAGAATATTGCTTAACCACCTCACACGCTTAATTTTAAAGTTACTCAATGTTGTTGGGGCTTGCGTAAGCTGTGTGGGTGGTGGTTCTGCTGCAAGTTCCTTCTGATAATTATCATGCTGTATTAATGCAAGATTTTTCCCACCATATTGAATGGGCCTAAGTGTTGGTGGTAGCGGCTCTGGTGCGGTAGCAACAACAACTGGTGTAATACTAGAGAAATAATAACAAATTATGTTAATGTGTTAATCAATACATAAATCGGTACCCACTTTTCAAAAAACCTAGCAGTCATCATCCTCTAGATCACTATCTCTGATGAGATAGGAAGCGTCGAGGCCTGTGCTGTGGTGAGTGGAGGTATCGGGGCAGTTGAGGGTTGTAGCAAGATATCCTGCAGGATATTAACTTTCTTCTTCTTCAGCGATAATTTAGATTTATTAGTAGGTGGAGTCATCATCATGAGTACTACTACTAGGTAATGAATGAGTATTCACATAAAACTTTAACCCCACATGTAAATCTGCTAACGTTAACTGAATTGGGCCAAAGTGGAAGTGGTTACTATTGATCGAAACTGACCTCTGTAGGCAAGGGTGACTCAGCATAAGTCATAAGAAAAGTATTGACGTCAGCAAGGTATTATTAGTAAACGCTACAAAGTGCAATGTATGTATCTGTCTGGAGCTATTGCAGCGTAATCTAAAGCGTGTAAAAAGAATGCCACAATAATGAGTAGCAGACGTGATATCAGCGATAGATATTATCAGTTGCGAAAACGCAATGTATGGTCTGTCTGAGGCTCTTTTGCAACGTAATCTAAATCTTGTGAAAAGTATTCCAGAAAGCAGTTTAAGTTCTCATCATCCAAAAAAATTTTACTACAGCTAAAAAAGAAAAGAAAAAAAATGTGAGCGATAGTCCAATTTGAAAAATGAAATGATCTACGTTAAGGAAAAAATTGAAAACATCTGGAACTGTGACTTACTCATGTACTCATGTATAAATTTCTGCATCAAAGTAAAGCAGTCGTTTTTTGCAAATTTTAAGTCCAATCCACAAATTGATTTATTGTAAAATATCATGCATATACAGAAAGTGTGAAAATATAGTACAGATAAAAGTGAAAAAAAAAGCTTGCGTTAAATAAAAGTCAATACTTTCAATATTTAAGATAAATACTGATGTAAAATAAAATCCTTTATTTATTTCGGAAATATTTGTAATATGTTGTTCATCTAAAAAATTCTAACGTTTTCTTAATTAAAGAAATCCTTCTTTAACTGTGAAATATTACAGATAACTATTTGTAACGTATTTGTAATATGTTTTTTTTTTCTAAAATAGATTCTAACGATTATTTTTTTTATGAAATAAAGTAATACTAACTCTCATAATGTGTCTTTTGACATTTTACAAAGAACAAGTATTAAGTATTGTTGAGCGAAAGAAGAGGTTGGAGGTGTTGATACGAAAAATTAAAGATTTAGACGTAGATGTAGGGGTGTATGAAATGTTGAAGTAAACAAAAATTTTATGTGTGTGAAATGTTTTAAAATAAATAAATATACTCTTTTTATTATAGCAGTTTAATCGTTAAGTCCAAAATTCTGAATTTTTGTTTATAGACTGAACAAATAACAGCGCAAAAGATAGCAGTTAAATAAATTCGGAATTTAAAAAATTTTAAACCAAATAGTCTTGTGAAAGTGGTACATAAACGTTGATAATTGCATATATTAATAAATCATAACGCGCTAGTCCTTTACCCAAAAATTGCCATTTTTTGCGTAGAACTTAGAAAAATCTTTGCCTATAAAAAGTTTACTGAATCATGCACACGCAAAGAAAGCCCTTTATTATAAACTAAGAAATGTCATACGATACGCCTACAGGTCAATAAACTTTGACCTTGACCACTCTATTTTTCGACTTCTAAGAATTGTAATATGATGATGACATTGCAATTTCTATTTCTAGCTTTAACCTTGACCAGCTCCAAAAATTTATATTTCCCGCCAAAAAGTTTGACCCTGAAAATTCTATTCTTAGATTTTCTATTTTTTAGCTTTTCACCTTGACCTTTTTATATTTCTAAGAAAAGTAATATGACACCACCGTAGGTCAATAATCTGTGATCTTGAAAACTCTATTTTTAGGTTTCTAAGAATTGTAATATGATGATGACATTGAAATTTCTATTTTTAGCTTCTGACCTTGACATACAAATTTCCTGCCAAAACGTTTGACCGCATAGTGACCTTGTAATATGATGAGGATGGTGACATTACAATTTCTATTTTTAGCGAGCTCCTAAAATTTAAATTTCCCGCCAAAAGTTCGACCTTGAAGGGATCCAAAAGCTTACATTTCTCACACCAGAAGGCGAGTGACCTTGAACTGGTCCAGAACCGGCCCTTAATCGCTACTTATATATATATATATATATATATATATATATATATATATATATATATTACATACATACATAGATACATTGATGGATTCATCAAATTAGTAATCAAATAAATTAAACACTTTATATTAAGTGTATACATAGACCAGAACTAACTTCTTTACCTTAACAACGAAAAAATTCCAGATTGTGTGCCAAATAAATTCCGAAGATGGCATGTTAACGTATTAGGTAGATAAAACATGCGTTTAATGAATTAATTAATTAGTTCTTTGTGTGCTTTTTAGGTGATAAATAAATGTAAATTATCACCATACTTAAATTTTTTTTTTAAGTTACCATACGATTTTGTAGTTTTAGATAATTACAAATTAAGGAAGACCACAATTAAAGGTAAAACATAATAAAACCCAGTGTGGATAAAATTTCAATTCTATTAAATTTTGTATACATGCTTCATGATTAAAATAAGTATTGAGATTGGTAAGAATAACATAAGAGTTTAAAAAAAGTTGTGACAATTAATTACAGTCATCTTCAGTAAATGAAAATGGTTTAAAAAAATGTTTTGAACTATTATTACTTACTGAAGACGATAACTGTAAATATTATCAAAACATTTATATTTCTAAAAAATTAATAAAATTACACGATTAGATACCCTAAAGATAGGTATCTTAATAATTATTGCTGTGAGAGGCTATTTGGATGTTATGTTCCTGAATTTGAATTTTGGTTCCAATTTTTCAATTTCAGGTAACTATAACTACAATGATAGCGATTAATATTTTTAGTAATTTTCTTGTCAAAAGGTACTGAAATGAATATACGATACGTTGATGGCAACTGATAGGAAAGGGATCTCTATGGTGATGGGAAAACCTTTTTAATATGTTACACCTTTCTTCATATAATGTTGATTTTGTTCCGTTATGTTATGTTAAACCATATTTAATTTTTAGAAATCCTACTCCGGATGGACAATTTCCCAAATGGGAAATCACAAGTGAAGATGTTTCAAAAGTTTATTACATTAACAATAATGTGGATTCTGAAACAATAAATCATCCTTTCACAACAAGGATAAATTTCTGGAGAGAGATAAACAAACACCACAATAAGATAACTCAATTTAGTAAATTAAATCCTGAGCTATAATAAATAACTCAGGTTTACAAAAAAGATTTGTTACACGTAAGAGAGACAAATTGTGTTATCATATAGTGGTAATATATTCATATCTTTGTTAAATTGTTCTTATTTTTTGAATAAATATATTATTACCAAATTTACATGGGTATTTAACTTAATTTAAGCATAGATATATTAATTTCGAAAATTAATGAAGCACAGGTTTAAAAACATTAACCGGTAATATCAAGGAACATTAAGATGTTCCTAACATCTGTAACCATAAAGTGTTACTTGGAAAAGAATAACCCAAAGAGGTCGATGATATACAATCACTTCGTCGCTGCAAAGTCGGTAAGTCAAGGATGGCATGTTCAAAGCGAGCAGGGCGAGAACAAACTAGTCTTTGAGCACCAGAAGCACACGAAGGACAACTAGAACATTTAGAGGACGGCCATCACAGAGAAAACCGCCGGGACGAGCACCATTTTAACACTGTTTTCCACTTTTCTGGTGATAAATATAAAACTTTTTTGCCATCGGAAATGTGTCGCCCTAAGTCGCGGCCAACTTAGCTTAATTCTGAGCATGAATTCATCGTCGTTATGTATGATATATCGTTTTTGAGTTAGATTAGATTAGATACTTACACTGATAAGAAATAAAAAAATTTTCTTATTTTTATAAAAGGATTTTATGCTGAAAACTATAAAAACATATCCTGAAAAAGAGTCGCAATTTGAATCATTTCTTCATGTTTTAAATTAAGCGAAAGTTATTCCTATTTTTAAAGACGGCAATAGTTCTGAAGTCTGAATATGATTTTTCACAACTAAATATTTACAAAGCCGTTCATAGTTACATACGCATAGTTATATGAGTTATGTTATTTATTGTAAATGTCATAATAATTGTTATTATTTATTAAGACAGTTGCGAGATGTCCATACCCCAGTCTCCCGCCGAGGTTTGCTTTATAGGAAACGAATCGTCATTACAAAAGTAGATTCAATGTTTTCATCCCGACATAAAAAACCGCCTTTTGGGCTTACTAAGAACTTTCTTAGTAGGAGTAACTATTTTACTTATTTCCCTATCCCTTCTTCCTTGTATAGACAGTGATGATCTGCAGAAAGCTCAATAATGATCCATTATTCTTGACTGCAAACTTAACTTAAGCAATGTAGCACAATTAACATTGGTAGTTTGCATGCAATTACGGAATAAGAAATGATAATGACATAACAGTTTCTTGGATTTTTTTAGGTTTTTGTCTCATTTGGCGAGGCCAGGGCCGTGACCTATCATTCTGGACAAAGACAAATTTTGCTTCTCGCCTACTCCATAAGCTTTTTACTTTTTACTTACCGTTAAAAGACGATTCGTAAAATCATATTTTGTTTAGTGTTCTTAATTATTTCAAGACCCGATTTGATGTATATTGTCCAAGTTTTAACAAATACAACAATCCGATTTTTAAAATTTTGCATACATTTAAACAGTGTAGAATCACATACACATACACATACACATACACATACACATACACATACACATACACATACACATACACATACACATACACATACACATACGCATACGCATACGCATACGCATACGCATACGCATACGCATCGCATACGCATACGCATACGCATACGCATATTCATACGCATACGCATACTCACACGCATACGCATACGCATACGCATACGCATACGCATACGCATAAGGCATGCGCATGCGTACAAAATTATTTTTTTATTTTGAAAAAGGCATATGGTCGATTTTATAACCACTGGCCAGTGTTGAAACGCCCAAGTAGTTAATAAAGCGATGTTACCTTTAAGTACATACTTGATTGATATCAAAAAGGTAAATTCATTGAACGTTTATTCTTGATGACAATTCACCCTAAATGTGTTTAAGATTCATCTTTATGAGCATAAAACACGTTGAGGTTTACATCTATAAAAATTTTAACTTGATTGACCGCTGCCCTATAAAGTGTTATTCTTTGACTGGATAACGTATTACTTGCAAACTGAGTATAATGTTATAGTTTATAAATTGATTAAATATTCATAATTATTATCAACCTTTCTTGTGCAACTTAAGTGAAAGAGAAACAAAGAGTGCACATAAATGAACATATTGTGGCGAGAAGGTAATACGATCCGGTGCACTGGTCAGAACCGTCACCAGGTTAGTCGGTCAGTGGTGACACGATCTACTTGGTATTCGGAAGGTGATGAGTTCGTTTCCCATTACCGTTTATCGCTTATGAGGTTTTTTCGGAGGGGTGTTCTCACACACATATAGCGGCATGATCAGTGCGTATACACACATCATATACGGTTATTTAAGCGAATGCTGCGTAGTAAATTCCCCCTCGGAGACCAAACTCCGTTCCTTCTGATCCTGACCGCACCTGTCCTTAATCCCATCATGGGAGTCCATCACTGTGGCTGAAGAAGCTTGGAAAGCCTAGCAGCCCGCCCTCCCACTTGGGCAAAGAATGAAACATGTTGCCTTTTCATTCTTTATAATGGTCAACACAATCTGCTTAGGATTCGTGAGGTAATAGCTTTGATTCCCGTTACCGTCTACCTTGTGTAAGGTTTTTTCAGGGGGTATTCCTAATACATATATAACAGCATTACTAGTGTGTATTCTCGAATCATGTGCGGTTATTTGAACGAACACCGGGGTAGTAAGTTCCCCCTGAGAACTCTAGATCCGTTCCTTCCAATCCTATCCTGACCGCAACTATCTTTAGTAGCACCATGCATACACACTTAATATATGTACGTTGGAAACCCATGACTGTGGCTGAAGGAACTTGGGAAGCTCAAGCAACCAGCCCTCCCACTTGGGAAGGTATAACCCCCATTGGTTATTTCAACTCCGTTGAGTAACCAGTGCCGTCATGCTCAAGTACGATAAAATAGATTATATAGAACTGGAGAAAAACTAATTAATTACAAAAGAACTCTAAACAGTTACTTTACTTTAGCCTATTAGCAGACACTCCAGTGAGTCTATTATTACTTTTGGATTTGTACCGAAAGAATAGTTGCTCAGTTTCATTATACCTACAAATTCTTCATCGGAAAGGAAGAAGTGTACTGCATTTATTTTGTAGTACTGTTATATTTACAAAAAATGAATACATTACTTTAGAATAAAGTAACTTATAGAAGAGAGTTTCATTTAATTTTCTTTTCCTGCCAAATTTTGTTCCAAAATGATATTCTGTGTAAAAACGTATTTTCAGTCATTTTCAAATTTACGTTGTTGTCAATTCGATAAAACATTGCAGACTCTTTTTGCGTGGGCTCCCATTTGGGTATATCATCGTTAGGCGTTGGATTTCTAAAAAATAATTGTATATGCTATCTACATAATTAAAGAAAAGAATAATAACCCTGTCCGTGCAAAATTTGCCCATAGCTTCGTTATGGTTTTAACAGCTTTTGTGTCTAATCGATTTTTATGGTATATTCCGTAATATTTGGTAGTGAAAAGGTATAATAATTCGTCGCTGTGGCACACACCTGCGGACATAGTTTACTGTGGTAGTTTTGTTGGGGTACTGAATTCCTACCATAGTTGTGGTTAGGATCACCGTACAGGTCTCCATAGGTTTTTGGTCCACGATAATTGTATATGAGCTGATAAACAGGCGCTTGTGTATAATCTATATGCATTTGGGCTGATATATGTAATGGTTGCAAAAACCACGAATCAGTTAACATCTGAAATTTATCTAAATTTCTGTCTTAATTATCCAAACTACTTACATCAACTATTTTTGATGTATGTTCCCAACTAATTTTCTGATTATTAAAATAAAATCTTCTAATTTTTTGTGTGATATCATTAACATTACCAGCCTCATTATACATTAATACAAATGGAGCAGTATTTTCCAAATTTTCTGAAAATTCGTGCATCAACTGACTGTTATTAAAAATAACTGTAACAAGGTATGCTGTAAATTTTAATACAAATTGCCAGTCACATACAGCCAGCTTTTATAATACCATCTTCGGAAGTAATACTTAATATTATTGGAACTTTGGCAGCTTTACCGGATTTGATAATATTTTCGGGAAAATCCGTTATGAAAGATTTTTCTGAGTTAAGCTCTACTACAGGTCTAAAGGCAACAACCGGATCGTAACTCCATGACTACAAGAAATTCTCGATGTTTTAAATCATATTAAACAATAAATAGGTATTAAGAAAATATTTAAACCATACGTAAATCACACTGTACATATCATGGTGACAGATTAGATACTAAATTAAACAAGTTACAAAATTAAGTTTTGAAAATTAGTCTTGGGGACAGGTAGCCAAAGTAATAAGAAGCTATAAGGAATTTTAAGCTTTTTAAAAGTTATTAAGCCATACGCACATAAAACGTAGAAGTTATTCTAATCAAGTCTGCGGCATCCTTTTCTTTCAAACATTTTAATATTTCATTACTTTCAGTTGATAAGCAACCTGCTTTTTCAGCTAAAGTAAGTGTTTTGTTTTTCGCCTCTTCTCTTGAGGATAATGCCCACTGCCCGAAAACTGTGCCACTTTGAATAATAGCCCCATTGATAAGTTCTGAAAAACTACATAACTCAATTATTCAAACATTCTTCAGAATAACCTCTGGTAAGCGGTGAAAGCGTTTGGAAATGAGTACTAGCACCACCAGCAGAATTGCCAAAAATTGTAATACGATTAGGATCTCCTCCAAAATACGCCACGTTTTCTTTAACCCACATTAATGCTATACTTTGGTCTTTTAGTCCATTATTTCCTGGTATTATCTCATCACCCATGCTAATAAATCCCAATGGACCTGAAACTCGTATTAAATTATTGATGCGCAGTAATTTACTGAGTTACCTAATCTGTAATTGAAAGTGACCAAAACAATATTTTCATCTAGAAGAAATTCTGGACCGTACCATTCATCACTACCGCTGCCAAACATCCAACCCCCTCCATGTGTAAAAAACATAACCGGTAAAAGATTTGTGATTTTGGTTAGTATTTCTGGCGTGTATATATTTATGTATAAGCAGTCTTCACTACCAGATACTTCTTTAATGCCCATTAATAAATTATCTTGAATACATTCAGATTGATATTGTGTGGCATCTAAAACATCTAGCCAGGCAGGTGCGGGTACTGGCGACTAATTAAAGTTTTAATATCAAAATTTTATTAGAAACAATTTTTACCTCAAATCTTAAATCTCCAATCGGGGGTTTTGCGTATGGAACTCCAGTGAAAGATATAAACTTTTTATTAGTCCATGTTTTCTTGTAAATCCCCTTAAGTTTTCCTTGCGGAATAGCAATTTCTACAAAATTTCCTTTTACGTGTAGCCAGTAAATGGCTAAACAAATAATTTCTAGCCAAAAAAAATACATGTTATTTTAAAAATGAAGCAAACAGAATGGAGTCAATGATTGTAGCTAAGTGAGTGGTATTTGTAGATAACTATTCATTATGGCATTTCTTTGGTAACTCACGCCTTGTCCTTGTAAGTATTTTGTTAACAAAGTTTGGCTATCATTTCATCCAAGGTTTTAGATATGATAAAAAAAGTAGCCTAATCCGGCGATAACTCGACACGAGTATTAAACAAATATGTTTCTCATGTTACGAAATATGGGTCTACGAATAAAAAAAAAGAGAATTACCAATCCATATTTTTATTTATTTGATTACAACTTATTTTTGTTACATTCCCTGTTACATAAGACATATTATGTTAATCCAGAAAACTTTGAATTATTTATTAGCGTATATAATAAATTAAAAATTTCTACCAAATTCAATGACTATTGGTTTCAATATTACATATTCTCGAGTAATAACTACATCTTCAATAGATTAAATACAATGTATTAGTTACTCAATAGTAAACATGAATTAAACTAACTAAACTTAAGCAGTTATTACTAATACTAATACTGTACTGCTACCACTATACTAATAATACTAATGGTACATTAAGTATTAAGAGCGTTAAAGGTTGTTTAATGGTCGAAAACAATGTTTTGGAGAATGAGCGCAGCGAGTGCACAAAATTTCGAGTACGTTCGTTTAATCGTACAAGAGCTATAGTGGATACATACATACGTACATACAGCCACACACGCACGCGCACGCAAAAGTACGCGCACACGCGCACGCACACGCACACGCACACGCACACGCACACGCACACGCACACGCAAATGCACACGCACACACACGTGTAGACGCGTACGCACACGCACATACAGACATCAAGTCCAAAATGGATTGATTTTGTGTATGAGTGTGTGTGTGTGTGTGTGTGTGTGTGTGTGTGTGTGTGTGTGTGTGTGTGTGTGTGTGTGTGTGTGTGTGTGTGTGTGTGTGTGTGTGTGTGTGTGTGTGTGTGTGTGTGTGTGTGTGTGTGTGTGTGTGTGTGTGTGTGTGTGTGTGTGTGTGTGTGTTTGTGTGTTTGTGTGTGTTTGTGTGTGTGTGTGTGTGTGTGTGTGTGTGTGTGTGTGTGATGTGTGTGTGTGTGTGTGTGTTTGTGTGTGTGTGTGTGTGCATGTGCGTGTATGTGTGCGTATTACTGTGTGTGTGCGTGCCCGCGTGCATGTGTATTCGGCTGAAGCAGGGATAGGCTAAAAATAGGTAATCGATTTTAATGAAACTATGTCTAAAGCAATTTTGAAAATGTCTCGTTTCTGTCAAATTTTGATCAAATTACATTTACATGTAAACAGCAGGAAGTGATGTGCTGAATAGGGTGAACGAGATAGTACAGGGTGAGTGTAGCTTGAGGAAATGCTGGAAATGATATTTTGAATAACTGCAACTGCAAATGAGGATAATATTGAATTTAACGACGTAAACAAAGGTGTCCAAAGGTTAAAGAGTGGTAAACCTGCAGGAGTAAATAGAATTACTGGTGAAATGCTGAAATATGAATGTGTAAAGCTTGGGGAAAGAGTAGGTGAATGCATGTATTAAGCGTAGAAAACTACCAATCAATGGGTAAGGTGAGATTATTGTTCCGCTGTACAACAGTAAAGGAAATTCGAGAGACTATGAAAACTACAAATAGAAAAGTTTCTTGTGTGTACTTGGTGATGCATTTAGAAGAATTTTGATTGGAG
Source organism: Vesta saturnalis (assembly GCA_036346205.1). NCBI lineage: Eukaryota > Metazoa > Arthropoda > Insecta > Coleoptera > Lampyridae > Vesta > Vesta saturnalis. Next base: position 1,030,251 of record JARFJB010000218.1, read on the forward strand.
GCGTAACAACACAAAGTAAGATTTAAGATGTTAAAAGTGGGCACGTGCAAGCAAAAAGGTGCGTGGATCTGGTTATTGCTCTGCAACAGATGAATGAAAAGTGTTTAATTGTGCGTTTTACACTTGAGGAAAGTACATGGAGACGCTCTGGAACATTTTGAGTGAGTATAAAGTGTATGAATGGCGAGTAAATTCGTATTGATGCAAACGGTTTAGTGTTTAGATGTGATTGTACGAGTTCCAATATGTGCTGATGATACAGTAGTTGTGCTAAGCGAAAATCCGAGGAAACTTCAAATAATATTCAGAAAGCGTGATGAAGTGTGTAAGAATACTGATCTTAAGGTAAACGTAGGTAAAACGAATGTGGTAAAGTTTAATCGTAAATATTAGGAAGAGAATAGGGGAAGGTGTTGTACCTTGGACCGGTTTGTACCTCGGGTCAGTTCGTTTCCTACATTTACGCATTGCAGATTTCTGATCTTATATTGCTTTATCATCTGGTGGGTAGATGTAGCTACATAAACGCTTAATAGGAAGATCGCGTGTTCATGTTCAGAGTGTTTTGTGTTTTTGCCTGATTGTAAGCAAATTTTATAACAATTTATTATACACTAATATACGTTTTAATCGCAGATATAAATATTTTTTTATTATTTTCAATTGATAGTGTGGTTTAGGCTTCTTAATTCTGTACATATTTTTTTTCTAAATGCATAACCTAAAATAAGAGAGTAAAAAACAGGTGAAATTGTATAGGTGTGTACCTGGGGTCACTGATATGTCATGGACCTTGGACCGGACCAAGGTACAATCTTCTTGCAATTCAACGTTATTTTGAAACTTATATGAAACAGTTGATTAAAATAACTTTACCTGAAATAATTTTTTTTTCAGATAGTATTTTAAAAATGCTGCGAAGTAAATCAGGTGTTAAAAGACCAGGTATAAACTCTCAGGATTTAATCGCAGCAGCAAACAAATGTATAAAGGGAGAGTTATCAATTAGGGAAGCAGCAAAATCCTATAATATATCAAAAACCACTCTAATTAAGCGCGTGCAATCCTTTAAAAAATTAGGAGACAGAATTTTCATATAAAGCCGTCAATAATGTGAAACAAGTAGTTAGTAAGGAAGAGGAAGTTGCATTGAAAATGTACCTTCTCACTGCTGCTCGGCTGCATTATGGTTTGACGAAACGGGAAGCCGTGCTTTAGCATACCAGTATGCAGATGCAAATGGCAAGTCCTATCCGCTTTCTTGGAATGAAGGGAAGATAGCTGGGAAGGAATGGCTTCGACAATTTCTTAAAAGACACGGAGATCTATCAGTTTTCAAACCCGAATTCCACTAGTTTGGCCAGATCAACCTCGTTCAATAAAACAAACGTATCTTCCTTTTTTATCTCGTGGAAACTTTACCCCAGAGAAAATATGGAATTGTGACGAGTCCGGACTAACGACGGCCCAAGTTCCACCAAAAATTATAGGGCCGAAGGGAATAAAACAAATTGGTCAAATGACCAGTAGTGAGAGGGGGCAAAATGTGACCTTAATAGCCACAATAAATGCTATTGGAAATTACATACCGCCGATAATGATATTCCCGAGGGTAAATTTTAAACCCCATATGCTAAAAGGTTGTCCTACTGGTACTAAAAGAGGAGCAAATCCGTCGGGCTGGTCAAACGAAGATTTATTTTTGGAATATCTCAAACGTTTCAAAAATTATGTAAAACCAACAGTAGAAGATCCAGTGATTTTACTGTTGGATAATCACGATAGCCACGTGAGTATCAATGCTATTGATTTTTGTAAAAATAATGGCATTCACATGATAACATTTCATCCACATACCAGCCATAAAATACAGCCGCTGGACAGAACTGTTTTTGGGCCGATGAAAACCTATTATAATACCGCATCCAGCGAATGGATGATTATGAATCCTGGACAACCGATTAATATTTACGACATAGCTGAACTAGTTGGTAAAGCATTTCCAAAAGCATTTACTGCTTCTAATATTCAGAATGGTTTTCAAGTTAGTGGTCTTTATCCCGTCAATGAAAATATTTTTGAAGAACATGAATTCTTATCAGCATACGTAACTGATCGACCTCTAACGAACCAGTCTAATGAACTTCATGAGCAAGTCGACAATGAACAACCGATAGGGGTACAAGGTAAAATAGTTATGGATATGGACCTCTCTACTCCTACATCAAATGGTTTCCAAGCAGGACCCTCTCAAAGTTTTATTACGCCTGCCCAAAAGCACCTGCCCGCAAAACAAAATCAAGAAGGGCAAGGGGAAAGTCACGTATACTTACTGACACTCCAGAAAAAGAAGAAATATTGGCACTTAAAATGGGAAAATCTCGAAAGCTATCAATGGAAGAAGTGCAAGCGGTTGCCAGGCAAATAGCGACAGAAGAAAAGTTCTAAAGAAAGTTGCTAAGCACGAGTCGAGCTCAAGTGACAAGAAACATCAGCAGACATCAAAGCTACAGAAGAAGAATCACTAACTGACCAAAAAATATACGACAGTAGTGACATTGAGAAAGGGGTTTTTGTTTAGTGAAACTGGTGGGCAAGAAATCCTTTTTACATTATGTTGCCGAAGTAATAAAGAATTCCACAACCGCAAACAATAAGTGGAACTGCACGGCACGATATTCTGTGTTATTAATAAATATATTTGTGATTTTTGAGCCAATTTGTTATTTTTTTATAACTGACCCAAGGTACAACATCCGCTGGTCCAAGGTACATGACCAGCTTGTAGCTCGGGTCAGTTTGTAAGAGCTGACTAAACAATTTTTTTGAAAGGTATTCCCAAAGCTGAATATCATATAAAAATTTACTTATGTAGCAAAATAAACAACTTATCTAAGGCATTAATTAAATTTTTCAGATATTTATTCTGGAATTTATAATACCAATACCAAATAATCTAAAAATTGACCCAAGGTCTACACCTTCCCCTGGCGTGTTTAGCCTCCATGATGCTATTTTCGGGCAAGTTCATGAGTTACTGTATGTAGATAGAATGTTCATTGAAGATGGTAGAATGGATGCTAAAATAGAGCGGCGTTTCAATTCAAGAAGAAAAGTAATTGGATCATAATAAAAAAAAGCTTTATTTCATAATAAAAAATTAATCTATAATCTGGAATTAATCTGACATTACATGAATTTTTTAACATAATAGCTCTGGACGTCGTAAGATGCCCGTTATTATCAGGATGACCTCATCTATATACTTTTGATTCTTAGCAATATTCTATTATAAAAATTTTATTTAGGATTTTTTTCTATTAACATTTAGGTTTGGTAAATCTGCTTCCCTTCCGGTCATATTTTTTCCGGTGTAACACCTTTTATTGGACTACGATTTCTTAAATGTACTGTAGTATGTATTGCTTTGCTACAATATCGTTTTGATACCTCCCGAGCAATTAGCATTGTCCTTGCTTTCCCAAACAATCTTGAGATTTTAACTTTCAATTAAAAAATGATTTGCGAGAATAGTCATCAGTGAAAATTAAAAAATATTTCGCATCCATCCAACTAGGTTTCGACATAAGACTACTTACGCCTGAATGAATTAATTTTAGGTCGTTTTGTGACCATCTGGCTGGGCCCTTTGGAAAAATATTATTGGCTTGTTTACGTTTTATACATAAAGTACAAGGAATAACGTTTTCATTATGAAAATTTATACCTACTGCCAGAGATTCCTTTAATATTATGTGAAGCACAAGTCGATGCCGCAGCGATAACATTAGATGATTCACCTGGTAGTAAAGATGAATCATCTTGATTTACGTTTGTCTGTTGGTTTAGAAGTTAAAAACCATCACTTCTTCTTGAGCCAATAGACTTGTAATCGCCATCCTTCAATTTTACAATTCTCAGCTTCATAAAGGCGACACTCCGTTTTGTTAAACATAGCACGGCTTTTATCCGTCATTTTACCCACTGATAGTAAATTAGTAGCAACATTCGCAAAATGTAGTACATCCTTAGTTATAGCATTAGTTGTATATTATACAATGACGATTAACCAAGAATAGACCCAGCATTCCTTATCACTTTATAAGGAATTGTTTTGCTTCAAAATAGGCGTACATTTCTGGAGGGACAATGGTTATTACCAGCGTCAATGTAACCAAACAATAAACAATCAAAAGCAACACTTGGATCACGTATCTTTTATTAAAAAGTTGTAGTAAAATGTGAAACAGTATTTGCTCTTAGGGTTAATAAACAGCCAAATTTTAATTTTCTAATTTTGCTTACTTTCTCGTACACATTCGCTGCGTGCAAGTAAAAGGTTTTTCAAGATCAATGTCATTAAATCTCTCGTACACATTGCCTGCGTCAAAGTACAAGGTCACGTACACGTCCCTGGTATACAAGGGGGATCCTAACTCACCGTGTACGTACACGCCCCCCTCTTCAGGGTCGAAGCGCCCAAATAAAGGTTTTTCAAGGTCAAGGTCATTGAAGCTCACGTACACATTGCCTGCATTAAAGTACAAGATCACGTACACGTTCTTTACGTCGAAGTCAAAGAATTTTCAAGGTCAAGGTTACGTACACGTTTCAACCTTCAAAGTAAATTCGAATTTTCAAGGTCGTGTGGGAGATTCTCCTTTTCAGGGTCATTAATTTCAAGGTCACCAAGCGATTCTTGGAATTTGGTTGGTCAAGGACAAATTGCAGTATTCCCAATCAAGGTCACGTGGCCTTTCATGGTAAGCAAGCAATTCTATTTGAGGCAATGCCTTGTGACAGGAAATTGTCACGCTGTTCAAGCAATTCTGGCTGAGTCAAGGTAATGTGTTAATTCATTGAAGTTATTTTCGGACATCAATTTTCAAGGTTGTCTGCAGGGGTATTCTTAGAAATCAATTCCCAAGGCTACCTGTACGGGTATCCTTAGAATAGGTCAAGTTTATTGAAGGTGTGAGTAATCCTTTGAAATTTTTCAAGGTTAAATTTTCAAGGTCGCCAAACAATTCTTAGAATTTGGTCGAGTCAAGCCCACGTGTTAATTCCTAGAAATCAGTGGTCAGCTGCAGGAGTATCATGTTACAATTCAAACAAACTGTTACCTATGCTAAAAGTAGGGTCAAGACTATATTGAGTGAAAGTCAAAATTTACTGGTATCAAAATCAGTTTTCATGGTCACATGCAGGGTGAATTCTTAGAATCTGAACGGTTCATAGAATCGGTGTCTATTGAGGAGTGAGAGGTTGTTGCCTATGTTAAAAGGTAGGTCAAGGTTAAATGGTTCTTGTATTGGCTAAATGCTCTTCAAGGTCAAATTCAGCAACATTCCTAGTCATAGGCTTTGCACATGCGCGGGTGAGTATCAATGCCACCTACAGTTTTAATTTCGAGCTACCCCCATCATTTGATTTAAAATTTTGAAGGTCACACCTACAATTTTGAGAAATCAAAAAATAGAATTTTCAAGGTCAAAGGTGATACATTCTTCTTATATAAACCATTCAATTGGCTAAATTACCTTCAAGGTCAAATTCTTGGAAATAGCAGATGGGTTGACTGCACAAGGATAGTCGAGCATTACCGAGCGTGCGCAAAATCAATCATTTGATTATGAATGAAAACCAGTACTACATTAATTAACAGAAGCTTTTTGAAGTTATTTTGCTGTTTTGTAATAGAATCTACGGCTCTTTAACTTATATGAAAAAAGAACACCATATTCACAACACTTAAAGTCTGTATTTTTTAATTATACAATATAGTTCTTTAAACCTAATACATATAATTGTGTTTTTGAGACATTTATAATAACATTTTTTTTACACATTCTTTGTACAGTTCTATAAAATGATTCCAGTTAAAGCATGTTTACATATGGTTTGGGGCACTACTATTAAATATTATGTTTTTTTGCTTTTCCCACTGCACCCAAAGTACTCATAAACACATCCTTTGTATTTAGCAACGTTTTAAATTCTTCAATTCGATTTTCTTCTTTGAAATACTCATAAAAGCGCTGACGTAATACATCTTTAAAATTCTCCGTTTCAAACACTAACCTTGACTCACGGATGTGCAAAGCCAGTTACAATAGTCACTAATTAGGAACGCTCATTTTGCAATTTCCAAGAACTTGAATTTGAAGAACTTGACTGAATTTAAGCAATACACGAACCACTTAACCTTGACCCACTTTCACGAACTGATTCTATTTTCAGATTTCTAAGAATTGTAATATGATACCAGCAAAAGTTTATCTAGAATAGCTTGACTCAATTTAGCTAATACGAGAACCACTTAGCCTTGACCTACTTTTTAGCTTAAACAACAGTCTTCATATTTCTACGAACTGATGTTTAGATTTCTATGAATTGTAATATGACACCCTTCAGATCAATAAACTTTAACCTTGAACATGTATTTCTTAGAAATGATACCAATAGATTTTGACCTTGCAGAGCTGGGTTCAATTTAGCCTCAGCTACAGTGAATGAGCTATTTGAAACAGATACCTGTTTTTGAAAACGGCTGTCTGTCCGGTTCTCGAGGAAACTACCTCATCATGAGACAAGTCCTGATGGTTAGTACAGTAGTATTATGTAAATAAAAACCCACATACAGTAAGCATAATCTTTTTATTATTACAAGAACCATCTAACATTGCTATACGTTTTAACACGGACAACAACCCTATCATTCTTCTTGTTTCCACGAACTGATATTATTGTTAGAATTGAGCAATAAGAACGCTTATTTGCCATTTCCAAGGAAATTTGACCTTATAGAGCTTGACTCGATTTAGCCAATACATGAACCATTTAACCTTGGCCTACTTTTAGCATAGACAACAACCTACTATTCTTCACGTTTTCACGAACTGGTTCCATTTTACATTTCTAAGAATCGTAATATGATATCCCTGCAGTCAATACTCATTCAGATTGAGCACTCAATTATGATACCCTCCTTCAGGTCACTAAACTTTAACCTTGAAAATTCTACTTTTTAAGATTGCTAAGAATTATAATGTGATTACTTTGAAAATTGTATTTTTAGATCTAAATTTCCCACCAAAAGGTTGCCATTGAAATTTTGACCTTAAGAAAAATATGTCCTTGACTTGAATATGTTTCAACTTGTCAAATACTCAACTTGGCATACGTATGCGTAAATCCAGAACAATGAACCATTGATTAAGAATACTGCTATTTCCAAGAATTTGCCCTTGAAGAGTAAGGTCAAATAAGATCGGCTAAGATCCGGATATCTCTGCAGGTGATCTTGAAAATTGATTTCTAGGAACACCACACGCCCTGCCCGCGCGAGTGCGAAAGGTAGAACTGATATGAAAAATTCTCTAAAGGTAGTTTGGATACATTTAAGAAAACGCCAAAAACGTTGAAAAACGTCGCAAACACCAAAAACATAGATGTGCGGATATGCAGATATACACAAGCACACACACACACACTCACACACATACACACACCTACACACACACGCACGCACGCACGCACGCACGCACGCACGCACGCACGCGCACGCACGCACGCACGCACGCCCGCCCGCACGCCCGCACGCACGCACGCACGCACGCACGCACGCACGCCCACCGCCCTACAGGTAGCCTTGGGAATTGCTTTATAAGAATACCCCTGCAAACAACCTTGAAAATTGATGTCCGATAATAACTTCAATGAATTAACACATTACCTTGACTCAGCCAGAATTGCTTGAACAGCGTGACAATTTCCTGTCACAAGGCATTGCCTCAAATAGAATTGCTTGCTGAACTTGTAAGCCCCGTGACCTTGATTAGGAATGCTGCAATTTTCTCCTTGAATATCTCCCGACACATGGCCTTGACTCAACCAAATTCCAAGAATCGCTTGGTGACCTTGAAATTAATGACCCTGAAAAGGAGAATCTCCCACACGACCTTGAAAATTCGAATTTACTTTGAAGGTTGAAACGTGTACGTGACGATCTTAAAGATTCTTTTACTTCGACGTAAAGAACGTGGCGCAGGCAATGTGCACGTAAGCTTCAATGACCTTGACCTTGAAAACCTTGTGATTGGGCGCTTCAACCTTGAATCGGGGACACGTACGTGCACAGTGAGTTAGTATCACTCTAGTATAGTAGGGAACGTGTACGTGACCTTGTAAAGTAATGTACGTGAGCTTCAATTACGTTGACTTAGTAAAACCTTATACTTGGACGCCGCGAATGTGTACGAGAAAGTGAGCCAATATCACCCTAGTATATCTACTACGTTACGTATATGGTTTGTTTACTTACCGATGAATGTAAGGTTACGATTTAAATAGTCCATTTTCTACTTACAAGGCACTGTCTCAACATTGTAAAACATAAGTTATGCTTATTATCACTATAGACAACAAATAATAACGTTGCACGTATCTAAACCTTAAAAAACACTGCAATAATAATCAGTAAAATAAGATGTCAACTATTGTGGCAGCCATCTTCTGGCAGTTTGCTATTATGTCGAGACATACAAAATCGTAAACAAATAGGTCTATTCTTGGTTAGTCATCATTGATATGATTCAATACGTTTGATAAGTAGCATAAATGCCTTAATATAAACGTGTGTGTAATGAGCTTCCCCTACGACCATTTACGAAAGTGATTCATATCGCACAATTAACCGTACAGAAAATAATATTTCAGCACACTAGTGCATTTCACTTTCTCATTGTACCCAATAAGAAAGAAAAGAACAACGCCTGAGATTTCACATCAAACTTTTCATTCGTTTCCAAGTTAAATTACATGAAACACTGAGGTCAATCACCCTACACAGGGTGTCCCGTAAATATTGCAACAAACGTCGGGAGGTGAAAGTATTCCTCTATATATAAAACAATTTCCATAAACGTACCCTTGAAGATGCGTAGTTTATTCGATACAGGTCGTCAAAGAAAAATTTTTTCGTTTTTTCCTAAAATATTAAAGGTACATAAATGAGATTCGGTTGACTTATAACACATAAGGAATGTCGTGTTGTGCAATGTATGAGGTAATTTTTGATATATTTTAACATGTGAGAGGCGTAGATACAGGGTCATTTGAAGTATTTAACCCTGTAACTTCTACGTTACTGACATAAAAATGAATTTCAGTGCAAGTCTTTTACACGAAAAACGTTTGCCTTGTGTAAAGCTCTAAAGTAAGTAGTTTTCTAGAAAATTGGAATATCATAAGATGATGCACCTAAAAAGTCAATCTGTTTTGATGCACAATAACAACTTAAGATAAAATTTACTATTAAAGTCTCCTATGATATATTACATTAAAACTTTTGATTCATTACGACAAGAAATTTATGTTAACTGTTGCACACTTACCGATCTACTTGCTGCACTTGAATTATAATTTTGTTATTTTACATTGTTCACAAGCTTCATTTGCCTTGCTAAATGCTTTATATGTATTATCTGTATTTTGTCTACTACCATAATATTCCAATAGGTATATGAGATTCATGTTTTTTTCTTTACTTTTTTACAATATTGTTATTTAATTTTAATTTTAGTTTTTGTAGGTATAATATCGCTTTTGTTATCAATGTACCTCTTTATTTTATTGCTTATTTGGTTATAATATGTTGCATCACCGAATGTCTCTTTTTGTCCAGTAATTGGTCTGTAAAGTCTCTAGGACAATAAATTATTATTATTATTATTATTTAAATTAAAAATTATTACAATAGGTTCTCAAAAGCGCTCCATTTTGCTCAATGCATAAAGTATCAGACGAATCATGGATCGGTGCACTCTTCAAAACGTACCAGGGATCTCTAATTTCTCCAAATGCTGTCACGAGGATTGAGATCTGGAGACCGAGCCAAGCCACAAAACGTCCTCTGCCAATCCATCGATTTGGATAAAATTGGCCCAAATGATCTGGAACATTCGTATAAAAATAAGTAGGAGCCACATCATGCTGGAACCACATATTGTGGCGAACGTTTAAAGGTCAAAGTACTCAGGTAAAATTGTTCTTAGAAAATGCAAATAATAATCACCATTTAGTCTTGGAGGCAACAAATGTGGCCCTAGTACAGTATTGTCGATAATACCTACCCAAATATTAATGCAAAAATTGTGTTGACCTTTTCTTAAAGCAATAGTGTGGATTCTCATAATCCCAAATGTGTCTGTTGCGACTATTGAAATAACCATCTTTGGTAAAACATTTCTCGTCTGTAAACAAAATGCTTCGAAGAAAATCAGGTTCATTTCGATTTTGTTGAATATACCAACTGGAAAATCCAGACGATGAGGATAATCTGCTGGAGTCATTACATGAACCTTCTGTATGTGATATGGGTAAACAGTTGATTTGCTAGCATTCACAAATTAGCCAATGCACGAATGCTGGTATCGGGCTGATTATTAATTCGGTTCAAAATTCATCTTCAAGAGCTCCGTGTGAATTGTTCTTGGACGATCAGCACCACCAGGACGTTTCAACGAACCATATTCTCTTAATCGGCAATAAATTCCTTCAAAAGTTGAATGGTATGGAGCTTGATGATTAGGAAACCGTTCTGTGTACAAACGCACAGCTTCATGGCCATTGCAATTAGCTTCGCCGCAAATGATCGGCTAAAATTGAAAATTATTCATGTTTATTTGAAAAGCTAACATTAAACTAATAAGTTCCGGGAATAAGATATGTATCTTCTCATAATATTCCAATTTTCCCGAAAACTACTTACTTTAGAGCTTTACACAAGGTAAACATTTTTCGTGTAAAGATTTTAAGTATTCAGAAACTGCCACTGAAGTTACAGGGTTAAATATTTCAAATGACCCTTATATCTACGCCTCTGACATATTTAAAATTACCTCTACGTTGCACAACACGTCATTCCTTATTTGTTATAAGTCAACCGAATCTCATTATGTACCTTTAATATTTTAGGAGTTACGGGCAAAAAACGAAAAAAGTTTTTCTTTAACGACCTACATCTAATAAACGACGCATCTTCAAGGGTATATTTATGGGAACTTTTTCATATTTAGAGGTATACTTTCACCTACCGACGTTTAATGCATTATTTACCCTGTATAGTGACGGAGAAGTGCGGTTCTAGAATTTCCTATATGTAAGATGTGTTATACATGGGTGAATTAATTTTAATTATATTGTAAAGGCGATTGTATCGTTCCAATTAATTATTTCTTTGGAATTATTTAATCTAATCAATTAATTGTAACTTTTATGCAGGGACTGCACATTCATATAAAACCGAAAGAAATGTAACGGGTGCTTAATGAATGCAGGACTTGTAGTGTCATCTACCTTAAATATCTCTAATTGGCGAAATAAAATTTTAATAATTTTACTATCATTGAAGTATGACAATAATTACTTTTATAAATTATTAGAAACTAGTGAATTACGTTATTTAAAACACATTTTTATGGAGTAAACAAATAAATTCTTGATTTTAGGTGCAGAGGGCAGCGTACTTTCGACTGTTGGACGCATTAGTTGCATTTTCCTGCAACTTTCCGACCTTTCTTTATAAAGCCACCTCAATCGTGGCATGTGCGGAAATTAGGTAAAAATAATGGGGTTGTTTGTTCTTTTTGGAAGTACGATTAAGTTATCATTTTTGTGGTGGTAGTACAAAGTTTGATACTTTTAGGTCACATTTTAAGAGTAACATAGCCTTTGATATAATTTAGCTGAGTTGGTTTATAGAATGTAGGTGTAACGGTATCGTTGTATCGTATCTGGTTGGCTGTTGTAAAAAATAATCATATTACGAATAATTAAGATTTAAAGATTTGCATTCGGGTTTACTACTAAGTTCACAGCTAGTACTGTGTATTGCCTATCTGTATGAAAGATGAATTTTAGAATGTTTGTTTATTTACTTCAATTACAAGTTCTGTTATAATCATTAATTGATTATACAGTCAACTAAAATACAATCAGTTAACTAGGATGGGTATGAATAATGTCGAGGTACGCCCACTTGTGGGTCCTAGTTCTGTTAATGAATTACTGTAAAATATCAGATTATTTACATGTGGAATAATGCTTTCAGTATCGGTGACAGTCTGTGCTGAGGTCTTGAACAGAACACGTGTTTTGGGAGAATTTTCTCAGACATTTCGATACGCCTATTGGCGAGATCATATTAAAGAACGTACGACTAGTATCGAGTACTAATCTTTATATCTCAGCATCCTCAACCTTCGCACCGGAAGTGTGTGGTTAAAACCACATAGATCCGGTCTCGGAGAAACCATCCATGATGTCGTCGGACAAGAAAGCGAGTAGGAAGACGAACTGAAGAGAGAACGCAGGTTACAAGAAATCACCCTAGGATTGGCAAAACGCACGGGAAGTCATCCGCGCCAAAGACATCACGATAGAAGAGCACCTCAAAACACTCCAGGTTCAAGAGAGAAACATCCAAGAACTTAAGGCAACCATTGAAACCCTACAGGCTCAACACAAAGAAGTCGTAGCAAGACTCGACGCAATTACAACCACTAAATCGGCCAACAACACCACGATCAAGACCTCCGAAGCTCGCGCAGAAGAAGACCAACGCGACAACGAAAAGCCCCGCGCCCTAAGAAGAAGAGGCATAGCGGGAAGAAGAGAGGAACGATGGAGCTCCCGAAACTTCAAGGAAACGACATGAATAACCGAAAAATCCGACGAAAAATGGAAGTCTGCACAGCAGCTTCCCATCAAGAAAAAGATGAAGACGCCCTCTCCGAAGAGGAAGAATTCAAGACCGTCACCAAGAAAGGCGGTGTTAAGCGACAACGGGTGGACGCCGGAGCACAGGTCCAGGAAGTGCCCGCCGAAAGGATCCGCCACTAATCCTCCACCGACAGGAGGATTACTCCAGGACGATGAAGAAGTTAGCATCGGTCGGGATTACCCAAAGGCGACCAGAACATCCAACGACGGGATCAAAGTGATCTTAAGCACCCCGACGAATACAGAACGGCAACAACTGCACTGGATGCCATCAGTGCAGTTCAACGTCTACCTTTAGAAGAGGCAAAACCGCTAAAGGCGGTCATCAAGGGCATCCCGCAAGACGACGAGATGCTAGAAACAATAAAGAACGATCTCAAATCCATGGGGTTTGACGTCCAGAAGGTTAGCCGGATGTTCGCCGGACGCGAACACCTGAAGACCTCCATGGCACTGGTCCACCTCGAGAGAAGCGAAAGGGAAAGATCTTCAGCATCACGACCATCGGATACTTGAGGGTGCGATGGAGTCGCCCACAAGAAGAACGGAACCGGTCAGTGCTACAACTGCCAGCGATACGGGCATACTAACGGATGCCTCGCACAGCCCCGATGTGTGAAGTGTGCGGGACGCATCACACCAGAGAATGCGAGAAGACCCGAGAGACGGAGAGCCAAAGTGCTGCAACTGCACCGGGTTGCACACAGGAAACTACGGAGGATGCCCGCCCATCCAAGAAATATCAAGAAAGGAACGCCCCAGAACAGCAGAAGTTAGAAACCGGCAAGGATGACCGAAGCAGGGATAAGCTACGCCCAGATGGCAGCGGGCAACAAGAAACAGGCACTCAAAGCAACGAAGCAGATCAAAGGATAAACTCGCAGATGAGTAGACGCAAATCGCCGCATCACTTATACGGCTGACCCAATCACTGACAGGGAACAACGACACCGAGGTGACCGGAAGCATAAAGCCGAAGTTCATCTCAGGAAACGACCACAGAGGTATAGGTATATTTAATGTATTTATTTCAGGTACAAAAATCTCCATATATCATCAGAAAAGCCAACAAGACGGAGGTATAGAGGGCAAAGAGCCCGTAATACCGAGAACAAATAACGATGACCGATGACCGATTCAGTATCGGTGTGATTTATGGTGACACTGAATGGGTGTAATCATGCAAATTACTGGTGATGTGAATCAATCGGAAGGTTGTTTAAGTATAGGAAGTTGAACTTTTCATTTATATCTTATATAGGTATTAGAAATACAGGTACAGGTATCAGGATGTAGAATACAAATGGGTTGGTACGATTAAGAATCAAGTCACCGGTAAAATAAATATTTGTAAGAATATTTTGGGAAACGGTGGTCTGGGGACACTGGACAGGAGTGGAAAGACATGCGCAACTGTTAGGATTTTATAGACGGAAATGCAGTTGCGGAAGTAACTAGTAATTATTTTCTAGGATAGGAAAATTAATTTGGAAGGGTTTTAAGATCATTACATCGTACGCCCGGCGTCAATGCAAAAGCCCATCCTCGAAGTGATTTTAAAAATGCGCATAAATTTTATACATCCTTTAAATGCAAAACAAGTTTTAGGATTCAGTTTACCATAAGTGGGCATTATATTTCATTTTGAGATTTCTAAAAAACTTAAATTGGCATTTTTAACGTTTCTTAGAAAAGCATTTGGGATGTATGTAAATCAACTAATGCCACCCTACCTATGGGATATTATTCTGGTATATTCGGCATATTTTATCTTTAGAATAACTACGATTATTGCACTTTAGTTAAGCCGAAAATCAATTAATTTGCAATACCATTCAGGTAATTACATATAATTACTACAAGTAACAATAGAATTTAAAATTGCTTTGTGAAAATAGGGTATAAATGGGAGAACATATGATTATTAAATATTTAGTTATAATCCATCTTATCTTTGTCGTCACTATATTGTGAAGCTTTATTTTAATAAGAAAATGACCCATCGCTTAAAACAAACGGATAGTTCGTTACAGCAAAGGAAATTATTTTTGGCTTAGTGAATAGTGGACTTTCAATAAGCGAAATGTCCCGTCGATGTAATTTATCAGTAAGTAATTGAGTTACGTATGTACAGGGTGAACAACTAAGAATGCGAGGTACTGTTTCTGGGAAACTATCCATCGTAGAGGCTTGCGCAAGAAAAAGTTTTACTAAAACGGCCAATACAAAAACCTGGAAAATATTTTCATGTTTCAGAAATGGCGGCTAGGGGCGTAACTGCAATCTTGAATCTAAAAAGTGATGTTTCTGTGAATTGTGCTGTATTAACCTAATAAAAATAACTTATCTTTGAAGTCGAGGATAACCTGAACTTTTTTGTTTGCCACTTTTTGACGTATGTCTAAAAATAAAGTGGGGGTATTGAAAGGTTTCCTTAAATAACCCCGTATCTTCGAAACAGCTAAGCCGATATTAATAAACTTGGGCGGGTTGTAAAGAGATATTCTTGGGCTACAAATGTTAAGATAATTGAAGTATTGTTAGTTTCACATGTCGTCGCTAGAGAGCTTTGTTCGACATTCCGAC
Organism: Vesta saturnalis; assembly: GCA_036346205.1. Taxonomy (NCBI): domain Eukaryota; kingdom Metazoa; phylum Arthropoda; class Insecta; order Coleoptera; family Lampyridae; genus Vesta; species Vesta saturnalis. The sequence continues at coordinate 1,045,620 of JARFJB010000218.1, forward strand.
AGAAAAGGTTAATTTCGCAAAAGGTTAAATGCATTAGAATGACTTTTTCATGAACAAGTAGCTAAATGATGCCTAAACAAGCTCGCGAAAACCTCATCGCGATATCTTGTTCCTAACCTAAAATATCGGCCAAAGAAAACTTTAAACGAAAATCCCTTAAATTTTTAATTTTTTATCTATATTTTCTGGAATTGTTTCTATTATGTAAGTTGTGGCCCTAAAATCTCCGATTTAAAGGAGGAAGGTTTTAATGCCACCGTAAATGCTCGAAATGCTGACCATCGCTCTATGCATTGCTGAGGCCTCTTATGGGTAGACAAAACTGCAGCTTCAATTTCGGCTCTGAATAGGTTACCTAGATATTGCGATTTTAAATGTTTGTAAATTTATGCACCGGAATAAAATCACCCTTTTGAAATTACTAGAAATTGCGATGTTAAATGTTTATAAATTTATGCACCAGAATAAAATCACCTTTTGAAATTACTACGGGCAAGTAAGCAATGCAAAAGTTATACGAATGGCCTATTTTTGTTTATTTAAATGCATATTTGTAACAACCCATTTTGAGTTGTATTAAAATATACCGTAATTTAGGTCTTTCGTTCATTCAGTTGTAAATATAAGAAAAATTATTTGTATTATTATTGCATTATAGCAATAATGGGTAGCAACTTAATTTGCATTTTGAAGTGTAACTTAAGTGCATATCTTCTTAAGTATATACTTCTTAATGGTTTATACTCCCCTTTAAATTATTTTCTGCTCAAATATTTTCGCGCAATACGTGATCGTTGACTTAATTCTTTACAAATCTTTTCGCACTACACATCGTCTGATATTCTAGGCGTCCATTTTAGTATTAATGAATCTTATGTTGAGTAGGAAGCCATATTTTGGGGTTTCCACCTAAATTTTTAAAAGTGCCCTTGATTTGATGGTAAGATAATTTAACTGAATACTAAAAATTAAAACATTTGCTCTTTCAGGCACTTTCTTTCTTTTAATTTTACTTTGATTTCCATTTAATTACATTTAAGTACGCATTTAATTGTACTGTTGCGTACACTTTCATTTTTATGTTGCAATTTTATTTGAAAATTTCAAGAAAATGCATTAAACGGATTATTCAATTTCAGAAGACAAATTATGAAATAAAATTCCAGTTTGGGTTGGTTACAACATAAAAGCATTGTTATTGCAACATATTGCAACATTGACACAGAATTACGTCACCTTGGTTTGTATTTGTCATTATTTATACCATTCTCAAGAAGTGTATTAATTTCTTAACGGTATTAATGTTTAATGATGTTTTTAGTAATTTAAGGCTTTATTAAGATATATTTTATTTAACCTATCATTTTAACTGAATAAACATAGTTGTATATTTTTATTATTTTACATTTTGATAAAATTATTAGTGTTAAACTCGGTTTAGTTATTCGAGCAATATTAAAAATAACTAGTCGAGATCATTTTATTAGTGTTACATTACATTTTTTTATATTGATGTTCAGTGAGTAATCAAGCAGAAATTGAGGTAAAACAAATTAAAGATTACATCACTTTAAACTACCGACTGAATCAAAGGCATTATTTTTGGTGAATGGTTTGTATCCTAGTTAGTTTGACGATTTGTTTTGGAGAACTTACTCTTATTTCTTATTATATTAAAAAATATTTTATAATTTATACCATTTACACCACTTTTAATATTCACTATGTATTATACGAAAATATAATTAATAGAAGCAGCAATGGAAGCAGATACCTAAGCAAAACAACTAATCCTCAAATTGTCAATAGTTGTCAATAGTTCCGTTACTTTGAACAATTTTGTGCTTTCAAAATGCGTTTACGAATAATGAAGCTGTTGATATGCTATGCTTATTTTGAATGCTCAGAATGCCGCAGTAGCTAAAGAGTTTACGCTCTACGATATCCAAATCGGCGTCCAATAGCCAATAGTAGTTTCGGCCTACGTTTCAACGGCAAAGATTGGAAGAACACAGAAAATAACCGTGTACTGGGCTATATTGAAGGAAATCCTCATGTTAGCAAAGGCATTATCCACTGAGTTGGGCATATCACGGACAACAGTTCAAAATATTTTGAAGGACCATAGGTAAGTTCTAATGGCATACAAATATATGAAGCGTTTAAAAAGTTTTCTTTGGCCGATATTTTAAGTTGAGACAAGATATCGAGATGCGGTTTCATGAGCTTGTTTACATTATTAGCTAAGTTGTTCATGAAAAAAGTCATACCAATGCATGTGAAACTAAAACTTCAATTATTTTAACATTTGTAGCAGTAAAAGCTCTTTTCAACCCAATGTTTGTTAAAATCGGATTATCCGTTTCGAAGATTGATTTAACATAACCTTTGAATACCACCCACATTTATTTTATAAATACGTCAAAAGTGCCAAACAGTTCAGGTTATCCTCGACTTGCTCAGTTATTTTTATTAGGTTAATGTAGCAATTGAAACATCACTTTTTGATTCAAAATTGCAGTTACATAGCGCATTTCTGAAACATGACAAATATTTTCCAGGTTTTGTATTGGCCGTTTAGAATAACCTTTTTTTCGACAAGCCTCTACGATGGATAGTTTCCCAGATACAGTACCTCGCATTTTTAGGATCGGTAATTCCTGTACACCTAATAGCATGACATATTATTTTACTTGTATTTTTGCACGTTTTTTAACTGGATTTGTATAAGACTAGTTTAATTTGTTAATTTTAAAAAAACTATAAGAATATGCAGAATATGAGGCACGTATAATCATAGCAGTCAAGCAAATACTAAACTTAATAAATGATGCATGATAAGGAATTGGAACGATCATAACAACAATGGCATTCGCGTAAGGACTGTTGATGTTCTAACGTTACATGTTCGTAGAATTTGGGAAAGTTTTCGTTGTTGAACCCTTTGCCAAATTTTAAGCAACTGTATGTAAGCAATACGCTTTATTGAATATGAATTTTTTAATTTAATTTCCATTTTATCGTTGGAAAAAGAAAACGAATTTGGTAAGTTCAACCACAGTTTTTCATTTTTGAATGAAAAACTGCCACTTTTATAATTCTATTTTTAGCGGTACTTGTGCCTATCTATGACCTATAGAGTTAAAGGATTTTTTATATTTAAATCACAATTAATAGGATATAATATATAATGCCAAATAACGTGTTTTTTTATTTTATCAATTAGGACGCTTTTTAATTTCAATTACATCCTTGGTAATATAATTTCATAAACGATCCTCTTTTGCTAGTAGTGTTTTGAATTAAAATGAAAAAAAAACAAGTGCCGTGTTATCAGGGAAATAATGAAGTCAAAACAATTAATTCATTAGTTGTATTTTAATCAGTCTAACTGACTTGGAGCTGTTATAAATTCCTTAAAGTATACCATAGTGACATTTAAATGTATTATCTAATCCCATTATAATAAGATATAATAAAAATAAGATCATTTGCTCAGTTCAAACCAGGCATTACGTATTTTCCTAAGGAATCTTTAATTAACAAACTGGTTGTTTAAGAGAATATCTACGTGCCCGTAACATAATGGAAAATTTACCCAACTATTACACTAGGTTCTTGGTTACTGCTAACATTTAAAGAGTGCCCAAAATTTCTACGTTAGATCTCCTCGGCGGGTGGGCTTCTTCATTGACGTCGGGTGTACCCTATAGACCACTTTTGGTACTGAACCTTGAGATTTTTAACAACGCTGAAGTAAACTTTGGAAAATCCAAGAAAACTAATGAAGAATGAGCGGTCAATTGAAGTTACGAAGAACTTTGATTCTTTGCATTAAATGCCAAATTTATGGTTGTCTTGTGAAGCTTGAATATTCGAACTTGTGGACTATTACAAAGGGAATTTTGACCTAGAGGTCTGCTAGGAAGACCAACTACTGGAGGTTGAATTTGGAAGTAGAGTTGTGCTTAGGAATATATAGTGATGAAAATTTGTGGGGACGATGTTTGATTAAAATTACGGTAAATTTCAAAATAATATTTTCTTATTTTGCGTTCATGGTGCTTCTATTACTATAAGCGAGTACGCGAGTGGCGTCATTTGAGTATCCAAATGTGGCTCATTACAGTCATTACGATACGCAAACTGTATTGTTATCGGATTGGTAACTGCCAAAATAAATGTCCATGTAAACATTGATGTATTATGTCTTATGTCTATGAACCTATTAGAAATAAGTAAGTGATAGTCCCTTGTCTAAACAAAAATATTATCCTACACTTTTGTAACCTAACTGATAAAAATAGTACAAATGTATTTAATTACTAAACCTATGAACTAGAGAATAAACGTGAAAACTAACGTAATCCTTATTTTGATGGTAGATTGTACAATTGTTGCATAATTTTACAGTTACATTTGAAGAATCCTGAGCATTTATTTTCATTTCAGGTAGGTTTTGACCTACAATACTCTGTTCTATGTTTTCTTGAGTTGTACTTGCATAGATGTTTGACGATGACATACTTAGATGGGCAGAAAGCTTATCGGACACTGCAACGTTTCGGTTTTCCGATGTGTCTATACAGCCTTCTGCAACAGTAGAGGACTTCCAACCCCCGTGACGTTTATCTGTTGTGGTCAAATCTCCACTACTGTTTGCCAATCGTGTCGCACTAGAACATTGGAAACAATGCCAGTATATAGCTCCGGATTGGTCAATTTCTAGAAGTCTGCAATAATTCTAGGCATTTCCCCAATGGTATTGGTACCAATTGGTACATTAATGCAATATCTATTATAATGAATTATCCATGATAAAGAATCGTCGATGAGTTATTGTAGATGGACGTAAACCAACATAATTTTTTATTAAAGTAATCCAGATTATATCAGAGACAATAAATTACCTAATGACATTAGCTTTAGGGACTGTGATTGCGATGGAGTCGTCTTAATATTCGATGTCGTAAATAGCCATGTTAGTTAGCTCTTCCCTCCGGCATGCTCCATTGTATCCCATTATCAAAACAACCTATAATAAAACAAGGACACCTATAGCAAGAATCGGAAGAATATTTCATTTGTTCGTATTCTAATACTTATATGAATGTATAAACAATATTGGCACAAGACGCAGTTACTTTTACTACAAAGTATGCGGTAGCTATGAAGATGTAAACTCACTTTTGCCGCTAGATAAGTTTTATCATCGGCTCGCTCAATAAATATGTTAATATCATTATGTTCAATAATTTTGAATTTTTTGGTACATAGCCTTCCGACATTTTTTTTAGGAACGCTTTCAATTTTGCATATCTAGTAATATCCACACCCCTTTCAATGTTTAGTCACGATCTATCATTCAGTATGATGACGAAGAACTTTTCTTTTTGCTCAACATTTCGAAATAGGCGATTAGTACGTTTCCTGGAATGTTCAGTGCGTTATTTTGTGCGCACCATTCTTCAAAATTCGAAAATCCGTTTTAGTATACTTTTCTTGGTTTGCTTAGTAATAAATTATCAGTTGTATTTCGAGCTATTTCGCGCAATTCTGGTGGGCTACAACTCAATTCGTGGTTCATTGTCACACCAAAACGTCTTCTTGTACAAAATTTCAAATTTTTAATCGATAATTTCAAATTACCAGTTCCACCAACATAAACTTCTTTTTTATATGCTCACGTGGATCGTATTTTCACTGTGGTTTATCGAGGCCATCTTCAACACTTGATAATTTTCACTCTAATTAGCGCCCTTTGGTTGTGTTAAATACGTTTTTGTCAGTTCACTCCTTTCTTATGGCTTTTTTCGGGGTAATTTTCCCCTTGATGGAATTTTCACCTAATTTGGTTGTTTAAGAGCCTTTTGGTAGTTCAGCCCCTATGGAGGGTAGGCAAATGCGTGCCCATGCAATGTTCAGAATGGAGGTCCTATGGACAGCTTGTATGCATAGTTTTGATTGGTTCTTAGCTCCACCTTAGCTTTTGAGCTCTGATTGAGTTTAATGCTCTGCAATGGTTACGGTGGGAAATTTGAAAATATTCTAATAAAGGGCTCTAATGCTAACTTGTAAGACAGCTATAAGAACCTGTGTTAGTTTGCTCCCTTCTTGTGGTAGCCCTTTAGACATTATAATTAGATATACATCAAACTATTGTTGTTAATGCACGATGCGCGTGTTGGTTTTAGTAAATATTTAAAAGCAACAAAATAGGGTTGTCTTGATGTTAAAAATAACGATAAAGCAAAGTAGAATATACTCAGTGATTGCAGATTTTTTCACCTAGTATTTAAGTGATGATGATAATGGAATACTCTTTAGTATCGATTAGCGTTTCGAGATGGACAGGCAGTTTAAGCATCCATTTTCAATAGTAGCAGGGTCATCTGGTTGTGGAAATCGTATTTTATCGCTGATTCTCTAAAAATATCGAAACTGTCTGCGATACAGCTTTTGAAAGAATTATCTGGTTTTATGGCGAAGGACCATTACTCAAAGATCTCTCAATGGATTTTCAGAAAGGATTACCTGATCATCGATCTGGTTCACGAAACTTAAGACAGCGAAACTACAAACTCGCACGGCTGGCGACAGTTTGCGACGTATTAAGAAATAAATATACCACGAGCTTATCGAATACTCAGACGTGATGCTACTGTATCACCTAACATTGAACCGAGCCTCACAACTATAGGTGAGAATTACGATGCCGATAGTGAATCGAGGGAAACCCCGCGAAGATCTTTTGGAAGAAGAAGACTTTCACTAGATTAGGATATGTGGAGAACGTAAGTAACATGGATGCTGCATACTATAATTCAAAGCATCCGGCAGAGTGTGCGGGTATAACACTTAACAGTTAATGCTGTAAAGGGTAGATATGGTGAAGTGAAAAAATGCACGCAGGCTCAGGAGGATTATGCGGTTCATAGAAATTTCCGCGAAATAAATATATTGTAAACAACATTTACGAGCTATGGCAAACGCATCTTTCCGATATGGGACCTTTAAGTAAACATAATGATGGATACAACTACATAGTAACGGTTATTGATGTATTTAGCAAGAGGGCCTTGGCGAGAGTTCTTAAAACGAAGACAGCAGCATCTGCATTCACCGACATTTGGATTAAAAGCAAGGAGTTTGTGGCGGTCAGTGTACAAAACTTTTTCAAGAAACAAAATATCAATTTCTATGCAACAAATAACCCTGATGTAAAAGCATCTGTAGTTGAAAGATTTAATAAAATGTTGAGAACTCCAATCTCCAAAACTCCAAAAACTTGTGACTACTTACAACAATAGCCCTCACTCAAGCACAAAGATAGCCCCTGCGGCTGTAAACGATGAAAACATTTTGAAAGTGTGGAATAACCTGTACGCGAAAGGCTTAGGCACATCACGTCACCCTAAATATAAAACCGATGAACATGTTGGAATCGCCAGCACTAAGTACACCTCTGAGAAGGAATATGAAACGAATTGGAGCGAGGAAGTTTTTACAATTAGTTCAGTGATAAAAAGAAGACCTCCAGTTTATCGCATAAGCGATCTTAATAATTATCCTGTTACTGGTACCTTTTACGAGGAGGAGTTGCAGATTGTTACGGTTGATAAAGACGCCCTATTCAAAGTCGATAAAATTTTAGCAGAGAAGGGCCGCGGACGTGATAAAAAATACCTGGTCAAGTGATGTGGACACAGTTTAATAGCTGGGTGTTAGCTTCGCAGCTGAGAGATATATAAAATGGTGTTTTATCTTACCTTATTTAGCAATCGTTCCATGACGTATTTTCCCGACAATGTGACGTCAAGTTTTATTACAAAACTGCCAAAACGAATAAGATTAACAGGCTCATGGGTTATAGGCATTTCGGAAATTCAGTACCCTTGTTCTTTTGCCGCTGTTAAGTGCGACAGAAAATTTAATTTATTATAGAACTGATCCACCCACAGGAGAAGAGCAAGCGTTAGAGGCGATATTAATAAAGGCTGTATCACATTTCCAACAGCGAGAAATCCATTTATATTGAGGACGGATGGTATATGTTACGTTTCGCCTCGGAGAATTATGCCAACATTCAAGGAATTGCCAGTGAGCTAAACAACTACGAGCTAACGAATTGCTAACAATAAAATAACAATAATCGAATACCATATTCTATCTAAGCGCGTCACCACGAAATTAAAAACCTCCCTCCCGCTATTCGGATTCTCGCAACGTTTAGCCTTACAGACGGCTTATCGACCGTACCAAAGATCGGTATGGAACCAATACCCCCGCACCCTCTAGTATATGGATACGATTACCAACACAAATGCTTGTTTATTGCGACATCGTTTAATCGCAAATTGTGGGCGATGTTTTATCTCCGTGTATGCGTATAAACAATATTACTTCTGAAAACTATGCTTACGGAGACCATAAAGATGTATTTTTTCGCCTACACACTACATACCTGTGATGTCACGGGAATTTGAAAACATCGAGAATAATATAAAACAGATACGGGTGCAGCAATTCCATTCGAGTTTGGGACGTCGTGTGTGAACCTACACTTTAAGAAAATGCAATAATGGTTTGTCCTTATCAACAATATTATATGGATCAGGCCGGTAACGGCATTGGATCCATCTACAGAGGCGCACCATATCAGCGTGGTCACGGAATAGGAAGCTGACTAGGTAGTATATTTAGAAGTATAATACCGTTATTTAAGTCTGGTGCAAATGCCATTAGAAAAGAAGCTCTCAGAACGGGTGCTAATATTCCTGGTGACGTCATAGAGGATCGACATATTAATGAATCGTTGCAACAAAGATTTTACGAAGCAGGTGGAAATCTTAAACGTAAATCCGGTGAGAAAGTCGATAAAACGATGGAGGGTTTGGGCTATAAAAGAGTACGTCTGGCCAATAGTAACCAGTCTCTACCGAGAGCTGTTGCCGCTAAAACGAAGAAACCTACTTACGACGATATATTTTCAAGATAATGGCTTTTCTACACGCCCAATCATGTGAATGCGTCAAGTCCGAATTGGATTTGTTGGCTTTACCGTTGACGCAGACAAGTATCAGCTCTTAGTGATGACGCTCCAATAGAATTTGTAGTACCCGGAAATGGAAACGATAACACAGGTTTAAGTCAGACCATGTTGTACAACACAGCTAAAGTTCTAAAGCAAGATGATGCAGCACTTACTGATGCGGATGTTGTAGCACCAGTAAACAATTGGATGGATTCGCTTTTCCCACAAGTGGAGGTTTACTTAAATCAGAAGATGGTGTCACAACCAAACAACACCTTCGCCTACCGCTCATATATGGAAACGTTGCTAAATTATGGAAAAGAGGCCAAGAGTTCACATCTAGGTTGTACCTTATCGCACAATGATAAAGCTGGGCACTATGAAACGGAAATAACGGTTTCTCGAAACGTTAAGTACTTGCAGCGACCAAAAAACAAATCGAGATGATTGGTCGCGTGCACTCGGGTTTGTTTAATCAGGAAAAGTTTCTCATAAACGGTATTGAATTAAATGCTAAATTTTTACAATGAAAGATACCTTTAGTCTAATGGCGGCGAACGCTTCAACTTACAAAACGCGAATTATGGACGCTAGTTTACTGGTGAGACGTATGCGAATCAACCCCACCATTCTAATTGCACACGCTAAAGCTTTAGAAACAACTTCCCCAAAATATCCTGTTACAAGGGCCGACGTAAAAGTGTTAACTATATCTACAGGCATACATCGAAAATCATTGGATAATATCCTCCTTGGTCAGTTACTTAAACGATGTATCATAGGTTTTGTCGCAAATAAAGCCTTCAACAGTGATTACCCCTCAAATCCATTCAATGTTTATCACAGAAATAATAATTACATGTCGTTATATATTGACGGCCAACAAATTCCTTCGAAGGCCTTACAACCAGACACTACAGCTAATGGTTTATATGTAAGGGCATATCACACCTTATTCTCCGGTACGGGTATTCATTTTTTGAATGAGGGCAACGATATATCGAGAAACGATTACCCCAACGGCTATAGTTTAATGGCTTTCGACCTAACACAAAACGGATTTAGTAAACTGTATATAATATTTTAATATTTAGTTTAGTTCTCCAACACAGTTATTATTAGAACATGCCAAAAAAAAACACATCTGAAGGTATGCGTATTATTTTTAATACATATTTTACTTGATATTGTTCACAAAAATGCCAATAAATGTTTAATCTGTTATTATAGGAGACGGCTGTCATAAACATTCCAACTCTGCATCAGCTCTTGTTCTACTCATTTGGATAGTTAATTAGGTAAAGGTGTGAGTGTTACGCTATTTTTCAATAAATTAATTAATAGCATTATGTGGTACGTATTTGTTGGTTTTTAAGCTTCGTAGTTATTGATTCGCATGTAATAATAAACCGTTAAAAACTTTTGTCTTTTATTTCCGTTATAGCAATTTAGTATTTTGAACAGTGGCTCATTTTGAGCCAGCAAGCTGTAATTAATTAAACCAAATCAGTATTTTTGAACTGTCAGCTGGTTTTCGTAAACTATAAGGTATGATCTGGTTTTTATCGAAGTTGATTTATTTGATTGATTGATTGATCTGATTGATTGATTTGTTTGTTTGAGAAAGAGCCGAGAGAAAGAGACGTGCATGATCAACTTCTATTGCAGAAAATGTTCATTAGTCTATACACCATTAGATGGTCCTACAAGCAAATTCAAGTTTCGCAACAAGGGGGCCACAAGAGGGCCCAGACCTAACACAGGTTCCTATAGCAGTCTTACAAGTTACCATTAGAACCCCTTATTAGAACATTGTATGCGCACGCATTTTCCTACCTTCCAGGGGCTGAACTGCCAAAAAGGCACTTAATACAACTAAATTAGGGTGAAAATTCCATCAAGGGGTTAAAAATGGCCCCCGAAAAGAAGCCATAAGAAAGGAGTGAACTGATAAAAAGGTTCTTAACACAACCAAAAGGGCTCTAATTAGAGTGAAAAGTCCATCAAGGGTTGAAGATCGCCCCCGAAATACGATCCCCTACGTGGACATATAAAAAAAAGTGAAAGTTAATGTGTCCCAGAAGGCGGGGCTTGTGACGTAAAAAAGTGGAGGGGAGGGTGCCCCGGTTCTACTAATAGTATAAGAAACACGTTTCATAAGACGCTTTATCGCACAAGTCTTTTAGAAAACTCACTGATGTACGGCTTGTTTTCTAAACTTCGAAACGTGCCATAAAGCGTCTCTATGAAACTCGTTTCTTAATATGCTATTATGATTTATTTTACCATTTTCTGGTGGTTCCTATGCGCCTTGTTGGATCATTTTAATTCAATATTTTTGATAAGTAGACATAATTTTATAAAAATACTTTGTTGTAGCATTATATAGAGATCCAGATCTCCAGCTCCCTTTGATTTAAATAAATTTGTTGAGATACAGTAAACTTTTAATGAAGTTGATATTTTCGAGTAAATTAACGTTAACTATTAACCCCTTACACTCCAGATATCCCAGTACCGCGATATCCACATGGTGGATATTGCACAATACATTTTCATATGATATTCAAACTGCATGGTAAGGCTCTCACTATAAGACTGTCAAGACTGGTATTGGAAATAATTCTTATAATAGACCCTATTGTGGTGGCGGTGAGGTATCTACGGGAACCTTCGATCTTTGATCAGTGCACTCTTAGTTGTTCTGGTAGAGAGTCGTATGCACCGTTTAGGCAAAATATACGTGAATATACATGTTTTAGGCGCCATTTTTTATACACTAGAGGTTACTTTTGATCGTTGTGTTAATTCTCGGTAAGTTTTAGGTACATTCGTTAGGCTTTGCTTTGCATGTAAATTATTTTTTAGCGCTATGGTCTTTGCTGATACTGATAAAGTCACTTCGAGATTATTTATATCAAACCCCATATCAAGACAGATAAGGTATTTGAGAATAAATATCACGGCTTGAAATGGCGGTCAGGTATGTGCCATACAACGATTTCCAAGAGGAGCTGATAAGAACTCTGCTGCGTTTAACAAAATTCACGTTAAGGGCAGTGAAAAACAACAGTTTTAAGATTCCTTAACAAATCAATACTAAACTTGGACGAGATTGGTTGTCCGTCGATTAAAAATTGAAAAGAAGCAAAGGCATATAGTTGTTTAAATCATAAGATCGAGGAGCATATGTGTGCTGGAAAACGCATTCTACTGCAAGACTGGGCGCATACAACTCCAAAGGTGTATGCGGTACAAGTGCTGAATGTTTGAAATCGATCCCCAGCCACAAGAATGTGTTTTGACTGTGTGTGCTTCTAATCAGCTACGCGATACGTACCTAGACCTTGTGCAATTATTGTGAACACGGCTCCAGCAAACAAACCAAGTCAGCATTGAGCTGCTATCTGTATTGACGAAAATGGTGACAGGGAATATTTTGGCTCCTTTGGACGACTCCCGCTAGGTTATCGTTTGCGTTTCCTTGAGAAGAATTCTAGATGGTTCCATTATAACAAAACGACGCTACAGGATTACCATTTTGTTGTCTTTTAAATATTTACTGTAACCAATCGTGCATTAACGATAATAGTTTTGATGTATATCTAATTTATAATGTCTAATTACCTGCTTATTTAATTGCTACTCATTTACTTGTTTTAAAGTAATTTGTGTGTGAGTAATTGAACATACAGATAAATCAGGTATAATTTTCGAATGTAAAGGTACGGACCGCTTAGATAGAATATGCTCGTATAAAACGCTAGGGTAGAAAATAATTATTATTTCACCTAATATTTAGACCTTAATGTTGTTTGCAACAAATTTTAAAATATTTGTAAACACATTAATTAACACGATGTTGACGGCTCATTTCTAGTTTCCAGTTCATATAAAATGAAGTTGTATGACTGTTTAATAATAATTACTGCATTCCATAAAAACAGCTTTATCATACTGGTGAAATCTTTTAAATGTATGTAGCAAAACATCGTTTATATAAATTCATATAAGGTGGCTCTAAGTAGTCTGCGAAAGGAAAGGTAAATACAGTAGCAGTAACGTGATAGAGATAATTAGGTTTGTATATTTACATTCTACAAATTACTTAATGATGGCAGAAACAAATATCAGTGTTATATCAATTATTCATAAGTAAAACACAAAACGGATTTAGTAAACTGTATAAAATATTTTAATATTTAGTTTAGTTCTCCAACACAGTTATTATTAGAACATGCCAAAAAAAAACACATCTGAAGGTATGCGTATTATTTTTAATACATATTTTACTTGATATTGTTCACAAAAATGCCAATAAATGTTTAATCTGTTATTATAGGAGACGGCTGTCATAAACATTCCAACTCTGCATCAGCTCTTGTTCTACTCATTTGGATAGTTAATTAGGTAAAGGTGTGAGTGTTACGCTATTTTTCAATAAATTAATTAATAGCATTATGTGGTACGTATTTGTTGGTTTTTAAGCTTCGTAGTTATTGATTCGCATGTAATAATAAACCGTTAAAAACTTTTGTCTTTTATTTCCGTTATAGCAATTTAGTATTTTGAACAGTGGCTCATTTTGAGCCAGCAAGCTGTAATTAATTAAACCAAATTAGTATTTTTGAACTGTAAGCTGGTTTTCGTAAACTATAAGGTATGATCTGGTTTTTATTGAAGTTGATTTATTTGATTGATTGATTGATCTGATTGATTGATTTGTTTGTTTGAGAAAGGGCCGAGAAAGAGACGTGCATGATCAACTTTTTTATTGCAGAAAATGTTCATTAGTCTATACACCACTAGATGGTCCTACAAGCAAATTCAAGTTTCAACAAGCCACAAGAGGCGCAGACCTAACACAGGTTCCTATAGCTGTCTTACAAGTTACCATTAGAACCTTATTAGAACATTGTATGCGCACGATTTGCCTACCTTCAGGGGCTGAACTGCCGAAAAGACTCTTAATACAACCAAATTAGGGTGAAAATTCACCAAGGGTTAAGAATGACCCCGAAAAGAAGCCATAAGAAATTAGTGAACTGACAAAAGGTTCTTAATACAACCAAAAGGTGTCTAATTAGGGTGAAAATTCCATCAAGGGTTAATCGCCCCCAAAAGAAACCATATGTGAAAAATACGATCCCCACGTAGGCATATCAAAAAGTTAATGTGTCTTAGAAGGCGGATGCAGTTCTACTAATAGTATAAAACACGTTTATAAGGCGCTTTATCGACGTCTTTTAGAAAACTCACTGCTGTGCGGCTTGTTTTCTAAACTTCAAACCTATAAAGCGTCTCTATGAAACTCGTTTATAATATGGTATTACGATTTATTTTACCATTGTTCTGGTGGTTTCTATGCGCCTTGTTGGATCATTTAATATTTTTGATAAGTGGACATAATTTTATAAAATACTTGGTGTAACATTATATAAGATCAGATCTCCAGCTCTTTGATTTAAATAAATTTGTTAGATACAGTAAGCCTTTACTGAAGTTGATATTTTCAGTAAATTAACGTTAACTATTAAGACCGTACGGAATATTGTTGCAAACAAACTTTTGGATGATGACAAAGTGCTCTTAAGCAATTAAGGTTTCGTGTTTTTATTTACGTTACAGCACCCAATGAGAGAGGATGATTTTTGAAGACAATTATCAAATTCCCGCAAATTTTTATTATAATCACACCACCACAAAAGCTGAGTTTGGCTGGCCCATTTCGAATTTCTCTGCTACACATTTTTATGCTCGTTTGAGACGTGATACACATTGTTTAATGGTTATGCGTTTCGAATATTACAAGTAAAGGTTAAACAGAATATTGTTTTATGCCAATTTTTTTTACGACATCCTAGTAAAGAAAGTTTTCTTGCACTCGAGGGTAAAGTTAAACTAATTAAGGTAATTGGTTAATTGATTCACAACCTGCCAAGTGATACCTACAAATCTTGACTTTTGAACAAATTTAAGAATTCTTTTTAATTTCATTAGAAGCAAGCTGACCACGTAAAATCGAATTACCTACAGCTTTACCGCTCACTAAGCTGATACGTAGCTAACATTTATATTGTAGGTATTAGCCCTGGTCTCAACCCCAAGCAGGGTCACAAATCAATGAGTCTTTAAAAAATGAGTGTTCTCTAAACAATGTAACTATTATCCTATTTTGTTCTTTATGCCACCAATAAGGACAGCGCTTAATTAATTACTTTATTGAATATTCTTCAAATTATTCTGTTTCACTCATCAAACTAAAGCAATTTACAGTTCATCTTTAATTTCTTTAAATCTTGCATTGAATTTAATGCCTCTCCAAAATTCGAGACGTCCTGGATGCCAATTATCTGACATCTGTATATTTCCATTTCTGCTGATTAAATAGTGTTCACTACTTCTACTAGAAACTGGGTTCCATTTGACTGCTAGTTCCTGATCGTCACCGGGTGTTGGATTCCTACAAATTAATTTATATAATTACGATCATCAAAATGGTGTAATATTTACCCAGTTTTAGCAAAATTAGACCATAGACTTGTCATTGTCTCCATCATTTTTTCGTCTTTTTTCATAGGTTTTTCAGAAATCACTTTATGGCTAAATAAATACAGCAGTTCATCACTGTGGCATGCACCTAAAGTATTTTCATTACACAGTATAAACCAACGCTTATAAAGGTTGGCGTACCGTAGTTATAGGCGTCATCAACATGTTTATAGAAATTTGTATATGTTGTAAAACCTTCATAACCGAACAAATAAAAATACACTTGTTGCTTATTGTATTTCGTATGCATCCTTATTAAAGCGTCGATAGGTGCATAAAACCAAGAATCAGTAATTGCCTTAAAAAATAACTAGAATCCTTAAAACAAAATTAGTATACTTACATCTGTTAATTCAGATTTGGTATTTTCATTAATATCAGTATTACCAAAATAGAATTGCCGAATTTTATTTGATATGGTTTTGGTATTGTAGGTAGCTTGGTCAAAAACAAACAGGTAAGGAGCTATTCTATCAAACTCTTCATTTAGCTCTTTTATTAACATATCTTTATGTAGAGCTACAATAATAATAAATTCAATATTTAGTAATCAACAAGTATTACCGAGTAAATTCCATACTTTACGTTGTTTGTGTAAACAAACGGAAATAACTAATAAAAGTAGATGCAAGCAATAACACAAATACAGCGGTTCTTTAATGCTTCATTTAAATTTTCTAAATGATGTTATTAATATATTGCTTTCAATTGACTTTGTTTGCATGTTTGATACAGTTTCCAACATCAGTCAAAACTTATTTTGTTTCCGAGAATCATGCAAATAGGTATTTTTAGCACACACCGGTAAGTAATATGTCAACCTTAACACCACGCCTACTACAGGATGGATCGGATTATCTCACAATTTGTTACGTGCAGAAACGGGAAGCAGAGCAAAAACAAAAAGAAAAAGGAGATGGCTCACTACTCACCTGCTCTTGTAAGGAATCGCCGGCGTCAGACAGTTCGGGCGGGGTCAGGAGAGTTCCGCTAGAGATAAAAGGGCGAGAGGATAGCTCCCCAAAAGAAGAACTTGCCGTTATCCCAGCTCATGGGTAACGCTGCCAGAAAGAGGGGAGTAGGAAACCATAGGAAAAGAGACAGTAGAAACTAATAGGGAAAATAAAACAGTATTGTGGGATAAAACAAAACCTATAACTATTAAATCACATAAAAAGAATACATATAAAAATAAAACGTTTTTCAAAAATAAACAAATTCTAACAAAAGACAAATAAATTGGCGATTAACGACCAAAACGAGTTAATTATGCAATTAAACAAAAGTAAAATTTATAACGTAGATACGTTGGTTGATTTAAACATTTAAGGAAATCAAAATAAAGGGAAAATATCGACAACACAAGTATAAAAAAAAACTATTTCGTAAAACGTTAAAAATCTGAAAGAACAGATTTTTATGGTAAATTATAGTTTTAGATAAATAAGAACCAGATTAATTTTGAATGGCCTTCCTAAGGTAAAACAGGGTTTTTTTTTAAGTAAAATTTAATCAATTAGATTAAATTAAAATTTAAAACATATGGAAAATGTCTAAAGCTAAATTAATGTGGGCAGGTTGGCTAACACGCCACAAACATTAAAATATAGAAATATATATATATATATATATATATATATATATATATATATATACAAAACGGTCGTCGTTAAAAGAACGATTTATATACAAAAGTTAAATTAAAAATCTAATAAAAAGGTAAGCAATGTAATGAGAAAGTAATGCATAATTATAATTGTGAATTGCAAAAACAAAAATAAACAAACGTAAGTGGAAACAGGGATTTCAGATAATGTTAAAGGTGAGTAATATTTTAGGGAAAGCAAGGGCTTATTCTAATAATTTTTCTTATTTTAGTATTAAGGGAAGTAGCAGAAAGGAACTGAGGTTATGGATGTGACAATTATTATGATGAAAGACGTCTAACCTTTTTGTTGATTTCTACGATGATATTCTACTTGTTATTTTTCTACGAGATGAACTAGAAATGTATGAAGATGAAATTTCTAGGTAAGTTACAACATACATAAGTACAGATGGTATACTTTTAAACTTCTATTAGTTGCATAAGAATATATGGAACAGTAACGGCAATAACCAGAGCAAAAATAACTGCAGTGCAATTGTGAGATTAACGTAAAGTTCAAACTGAAAAATCAATGAAGAATTCAAACTGAAGCTCAGACGAATGTTTAAAACTGAACATACCTCTAAAATGGAAGGCGAACTGTTCGTGATAACTTATATGAATGGTATACTTTTAAAACCGCAGTAAGCGAAAGAAACAAGGAATACCCAACACTCTCGAGTAGAAACCTTATTTTCTTTGTGAAACAATTCCTTTTTAAAGATACTTCTAGCGAAGAGTAAAAATTAATTCAGAAACTTATTTACGAATGATTCAGCAACCAACCACAAAAAAATAAAAACTTTATGTAATAAGAAATAATGTTTTCTATATACAAGCCAAATGTGTATTAGAATGCAAGAAATAAGAAATTTTGAATAGCCAAATGTAAAATTAAAATGTAAGCGATAATAAATTGTTGAGAAAACCATTGTATTAATAAAATATTTTTTGTATCAAAGTATAAGCAACTAAAAGTACTTCAAGGTATTTATAATTGTATAAGATTAAAGTTAAAAATGTTAAATTTTATCCAAATTAAATGAAAAAAATTAAAACGAGAAATTTTTGTTACAAATTGTCTTGGACATGAACCGCACCTAAGGAATAAAACAGTGAGTAAGCTAAGCTGCAACACAAAAGACGTCGGGGGTTTACTCCGACCAAGCCTAGTACAGTCAATTATCTAATTGCGGCTTCGCTTGTGCTTCGCCTACTGCCCAACCAGTATCGGAGGGCATTCAGTTACCTAGTGCTTCGCTAATACCAAACCACCTAGTCATAATCTCAAGTGCAACCGTCCACCATTACACCTGGTGGACGTTGCGTTTACTCGATTGGGTCAACGATATTAAGTAAACGTACGTATTTGCTATTACTTATGTACGTTGATTGTAAGCATTCATTGCAATTACTATCCGGAACCATTGTATCCAAAACCTAAGAATGTTAACATGCAAATACTTTTATACTCTGTCCACATCTCCTCTTGTGAATGCATTCTGTATTCCATTATAACCAAGCTTGTATGCATATTTGTACTGTTTGTAAATACTACAACACATGCCTCTTTTTTTAATCAAAACCAACTCCTGTAGTTACAGATTTTAGTGCTCACTGTGCTTTCGTCATATACAGGGTGAGAACTGTACAAACTGAAATGGTATTTTCCTTGGGTCAATTTAAGTAAAAAGTCCCATAAACATAGGTCTGATTGGCAATAGTTACCCAGATACAAGCGTTTAAAGTTTATAAATGATCACATATTTTTCAAAAGTAATTATTATTAGTCAACTGGAAAAACAAAACCGAAACAATCTGTCATTTATTCTTTGTTCTAATAATGACAAAGTGGACTAAAATGAGACCATCTTGTTGAAGAAACATTTGTTGTCTTGTTAGTAAGGATACTTCTTCAATAAGCGGTAGCAATTCATTCCGCAAAAGTAGCATAGCTTCCTGTAAGACGTTCCTCAAACAAAAGGTCCAATAAGTTGATCGTCAATCATACCCCATACATTAACAGAAAATCTGCGCTGAAAGTTAGCTTCTCTGCCATGGATATTTCATCTGACCACAAATGAAATTGCGTTATTTTCACTCCATCTCTAGTAAATTGCGCCTCGTCACTAAAAAAATGAATGGAACTAGTTGTGGATTTTCTTGCATCCACTGGCAGAAATTCAACCGAAGAAAATCTCCAGGCCCAAGGTGCTGAACGTTTTATGTTTGATAGGGATACAAAACAGTGAAATTATTCAATATGAAGCAAGTGTTTGTAAATATAAACTGTCGTTTCAAAATATAAAATTTAATACTTACTTGTTTTCAAGAGTATCATATTTTATTCAATGAAATAAGCATCATTTAGTTAACTTAAGACGTTCTATTGTACGTCGCTGTGAAATATTGAAAAACGGTTTACATTTTGAACAAAGTGTCTAATTTTATTATACTAGTGTTATTGTTCATTTATTTATAAATCGTTATTGCTAAGAATTCTTATTAATTTCACAATTATTAATTAAGTTATTGTTACAATAATAAATAGGTTATTAAAATTAGTGTATAAGTTCAATTTCGCCATAAACTGTATTTGGTAGGTTTTAAGTGAGATTCTAATAAGTTATAGACCGCTGCTACTTGATCTCATTAAAGAGCCGCCACTGTATCAAGCCATATCAAATACAAGACTTTTGTAAATTGAAATCTGTTTAGTACACTAATTTTAACAATCCTTATTTATTATTGTAACAATACTTAATTAATAATTGTGAAATTAATAAGAATTCTTAGCAATAACGATTTATAAATAAATAACAATAACACTAGTATAATAAAATTAGACACTTTGTTCAAAATGTAAACCGTTCTTTTCAATACACATTTCACAGCGACGTACAATAGAACGTCTTAAGTTAACTAAATGATGCACCCTTATTTCATTGCAACAAAATATGATACTCCTTGAAAAACAAGTAATTATTAAGTTTTATATTTTGAAACGACAGTTTGACTTTTTACAAACACTTGCTTCATCTTGAATAATTTCACTGTTATTAATTATTGTTTTTAAGTTCAAAAAGTTATTTCATTTGATTTGCCAGCTTTTAATTAGTGTAACATGCCGTTTACATTTACAAATAGCGAACAAGCCGACATTCATTTTATTTATGGGTTCGCAAATGGGAATTCAAGGTACGCAGCTAGGGAGTATCGGAGAAGATTTCCAAATAGACGACAACCTCATCATTCCGTTTTTGTGAGTATCCATCGTCGATTTGTTAACCAGGGTTTGAAAATGTACATGGGGCCACAGAACAACCGTGGACGAGATAGAATTGGAGAGGTATATTGCGTGAATTTAATAGGAACCCCACGACAAGTACTGACGTACTGCTGCTCTTGGTATTTCCCAATAGTAAAGTTTCCCGGGTTTTAAAACGGGATCACAGACGCCCATATCATTTTCAACCTGTTCATGGTTTATGTCCAGGTGACGCCGAACGAAGACTTAATTATTGTAGGTGGGTTCTTAACTCCATTCAAAATAATAGAGATTTCTTATCCAACATACTGTGGACTGATGAATCCTGTTTTACTCGTCGTATACGTAAACTTTCACAACCTGCATATATGGGCACATGAAAACCCACATGCCATTCGACCAAGAAGTTTTCAACATGAATTTAGTACAAATGTCTGGATTGGAATTTACGGCAACCACGTGTTTGGACCTTATTTCATATGCCACAACGTGGTAAAATGGATCTTAGAAAATTTCCTACAATTTTAGAAGAAGAACTGTTAATAGGGAAGACATTCCTTCGAAATTTAAGAGGACATTCCTGTAAGACGTTCCTCAAAAAGGTCCAATAAGTGGATCGTCAATCAGCCACATGGCAAAATGTAACAGAAAATCTGCGCTGAAAGTTAGCTCTTGTAATATTTCATCTGACCACAAATGAGAATTGCGTGTATGTCACTCCAGGTCTAGTAAATTGCGCCTCGTCACTAAATAAAATGAATGGAACTAGTTGTGGATTTTCTTGCATCCTGGCAGAAATTCAACCCGCAAAATCTTAACGGCCCAAGGTGCTGAACGTTTTTGTATGATAGGGATACAAAACAGTGAAATTATTCAATGAACAAGTGTTTGTAAATACAACTGTCGTTTCAATACACTATGAAGAACTTCACATACTTACTTGTTTTCAGAGTATGCATATTATTGCAATGAAATAAGGGTGCATCATTTAATTAACTTAAGACGTTCTATTGTACGTCGCTGTGAAATGTGTATTGAAAAGAACGGTTTACATTTTGAACAAAGTGTCTAATTTTATTATACTAGTGTTATTGTTATTTATTTATAAATCGTTATTACTAAGAATTCTTATTAATTTCACAATTATTAATTAAGTATTGTTACAATAATAAATAAGTATTGTTAAAATTAGTGTACTAAACAAATTTCAATTTACAATAGTCTTGTATTTGAGAATGGCTTGATGCAGTGCCGGGTCTTTAATGGTAGCAAGTGAGCAGCGGTCTATAACTTATTAGAATCTCACTTAAAAACTACATACATGTTTATGGCGAAATTGATACATACATAATTATACAGAAAGTATTGATCGCATAACAATAATAATTATGCATTTCTTTAACACTAGAAATCAAAATAACTCGGAAACGCACAGGAGTTTCGAAACAGAAGAAGGTACATTATTTTTGTTAAACTGTATGTAGATAATGAAAATAACAGTTTCTTTAAAAAATAGTCATTGGCGTAGAAGTTCTGTTTATGAAAGGGGTTGAGCACCCCCTCCACTCCGCCACTGTGCAAGTTTGTGAACATTCTTATCGCTTGTTTTATGCCCTTAATTAATAGACATTATCTCCCAACATGAAAAAATCTAAGCATTCGTTTATGAGTTATAATGAAAATTTGAGAAAAAAAAATTATATTCAACACCCTGTATCTCGGAAACGAAGCCTTCTACGACATATGTTTATAGGAACTTTTCTTTTTAGAAACATGTGTTCTATCTCCTGTTAAAGTTTGTCTACAAAAAACTGACTCACCCTGTATATATATATATATATATATATATATATATATATATATATATATATATATATATATATATTTCCAGCTGAGTTTTCACTATTTGCGCATACGTTGTATAAAATTTAAGTACGTACTTTTTGCATAATTAATTTCCTCTTAATTCTCTTTCTGTGATGGTTTCTCTCATCGCGTGACCAATGGCGTTTGTAATTTTTCTTTGAAATTTTTGATTTATGTTTTATTTGTAAAGAGCTGTGGGTACAAATTCAGGTAAATTCCTAGAAGGATGTAAAGTTGTAGGTATACAATGTTCAACTTATTTTAAAATATGTGTTAGTACTAAGGAAATTTATTTGGAAAGTAGACGATTGTTATTTTTGTTCACAAACATTAGTCAAGAAAGGTATCTTGTGGAATCATCATTATTACACATTTTTTTCAATGTGTGCTTGAAACTTACGTATTATTTTTTTAGAAGAAGTTCACCAATGGTTACAAGAAGCACATCAAAGTGGTGGAGCCTAAGTAGTAAGTGATTATCTAGGTGGTACTGAATCTGAAGATACAGATAATGAAAGTGAACATAGAGAACATTTGATGGGCACTGATCAAACAGATTCCAATGATTCTGATAACGTACATAATGAGCAAGTTTTTAGTTTGGAGAAAGATAAACACACACGTTGGAATGCATCTTAGTCGACCTAACATTCGTAGTAGACGATGTAATATAATATCACGTCTTCCTGGAGTAACTAGTTTGGTGAGAAATGCAAAAACTGCGATTGACTGTTGGAAATCGTTTTTGCCAGATGAAGCGTTTCAAGACATTGTAAATAACACCAACGTATATCTTAGTAAACTTCGTGAAAAGTATAGTCGCGAATGAGACTATAGTGAAACTAACTTACACTTTATTGGGCCTTTCACATATGGCTGGAATTAAAAAACCCAACATGTAAACATACAAGAACTTTGGGTTGATGATGGAACGTCTCCTGATTGTTTTAGGGGACTATGACTGTCACAATGTCAGAAACACAAGGAAAGCTACAAATAATTTAGCCGCTGTAAGAAAAGTGTTTGATGGATTCGTTTCTCGCTGTAAACTAAGTTATACAGTTGATGAATACACTACTATGGATGAAATGTTGGAAGCATTTCGTGGCGGATGCCCTTTAAATTTTTAACAAACCATCTAAGTATGGGATAAAAATTTACGCCTTGGTAGATGCTCGCACCTTTTACACATCTAATTTAGAAATATACGATGGACAACAACCCAATGGACCATACAAGGTTGATAACAGCGCAAGTAGTGTTGTGAAACATATGACATATTTTGAATACAGGGAGAAACATCACGACAACTATTTTACGTCTGTACCTCTACCCAAATAATTATTGCAACAACGAACTACAAGTGTTGGAATACTGCGAAAAAACAAAAAAGAAATTCCACCATTATTGTTAAATTCGAAAATTACACCTCCTCGAAGCAGCACGTTCGGGTTTTCAAAAGAAAGTGTATTGGCTTCGTATATACCCAAGAAAAACAAGACTGTTTTGTTTCTCTCCACTCAACATTCTAATGATAGAATTTATACAGAAAAACGCGAGCTAATGAAACCAGAAGCTGTAATTTTTTATAACGTATCCAAGGGAAGATGTAGTGGATGAACTCGAACCTCTATATTGTGCATCCAGGATAAGCTGCAGATGGCCTTTGTTAATCTTTTTATCCATCCTGAATATCACAGGCATAAATAGCCAGATAATATTTAGAGAAAATAATAACAAAACAATAGCTAGACGGATATATCTGAAAACTCTGGCTTTGGACCTAATGAGACCTTATTTGATGAAAAGATCACGAATATCCAATTTGTCAATAAATTTGTGCATCACAATAGCAAAAATAGCTATAATAGAATTGCCAGAGTTCTCAAGAAGTAGAAGAACTGTGTGTTACGTGTGCCTTAGAAGAAAAAATAGGAAAGCAAAGAAACATTGTATAAACTATGAAAGATGAATCTGTACAGAACATACCAAATACATGTGCAATAGCTGTAGTATAAATAATGATGATGAATAATGTGTTTAATTTTGTTTGTTGTTTTTTAACTGAATAAATAAATTAAAGGATAGTATATCTAGTTCACGAGAGTTTAATATTTTTTGTTATAATAAGAGCATAACTTTGTATTTAATTAAAATAAAGGTAAGTTTATAATACTAGAGATAAAAGAAACATGAAGCATTACGAAAAATAACTAGAATTCTGTGTGTGAGGGAAATGCTCTAAGTGCGACCACTGGCGTTGCACATTGCATAGCGACCACTCACAAGTTAATTACAAGTTTAACCCGTGATAAAACAACTAATTTGTAACCGAATCAATAAAATTATTGACGAAAGTAATTTAAGACGATTTTCCGTAATCGGTACAAACCCGGGAGAATGAATTTCAATTAAGCTTTGATAATGCTTACATATACGGACAGAAAATAATAAAGCACTAAATTGTGTATAAAGCGATTTTAAATAACCATTTATATTTGAAACAAATTTGTTTTCATTGTTAGATAAAACTTAAAAGATTAGGAAATTAACTCATATAAATAGCTAATCGCACTAAATTAAAATTACATTTTATGTAATAGAGATTTAACAATGCGGCTTTGTAAAATAATTTTTTATAAACAATGTCACAGGTGTACCTGACTCCCGTTGGTAAAGGGTGAATAGATGTTACATTTTGATAACCGTTATAGTCTGCTTCAATTGCTAATTATAACTAAATAAGGTTTTACAAACAACATTATTGGTAATTATTCTAATTGAACATTTAAATTAAAAATTTTTGAAGTGTTTGAGAGTAGTCTGGGAAAAGAAGGCAGCAAATATCTGTTTAAGTCTACCAGCTATTGTTGAAATCACAATAAACATTAAAAATCGCATTCATACAATAACACATGTGTTATGTTCAAATTTTAAGTCGACAGGATTACCCGTAATTAATAATTAAACAGTTACGTAAACGTATTTTTTTGTGTACGAAGTAGTAAGTTTTTTGTACCAATCCTTCAGTTAGGATATTGGATTAGCTGATACTTGTAGTACTTATTAGGAAGCTATTTATTGTGCAACATAAATATTCTAGCGCAAAAAAGAAGTACTGTTCAATGATTATCAGTAGAAGGGGGGCACTAGACGCCATCTTAGATTTTGACGTCACTTCCGGTCAGGCCCACGTGGGCGACCGTATTTTCTACCCTTATTTTTTATGGTTTCTTTTCGGAGGCCTTTTTCAACCCTAATTTTCACACACCTATGTGTGAGATCGTATTTTCAACCCTTTTTTACCCCTAATTTTTTTTTCTACCCTATGGTTTCTTTTCGAGGGTCAACCCTAATTAGAGCCATTTTTGCACATGCTCACGTGGGGGGGCTGGTCTTGGTGCTGGGGCTGGACCTGGAGCTGGACTTGGACTTGGACTTGGGCTGGTCTTAGGGTTATTTTTGATGGTCATCTAATTAAGGTCCTTTTGGCTATATTAAGAGCAGAGCCCCTAGAGGTTAGGCAAATGCATACGCATACAATGTTGGAAATTGCATAATTAATAAGTATTATTATTAAAATTATCGATCTAATTGCTTTAAAATGGTCAAATGCTATTGGATGATCTTTTACCTATACGAGAAAACGTTGTATTTCTAATAAGGAGGTTCTTATAAGTAACGTATAGGGCTTCGCAACTTGTTCTCGGGCCTTCGCCCCCTGGCCGGAGATGGTGTGGGAACCCTAACCTTATAAGATAAGTGTAGAGCTTAGCCCCTATCGTGGTCCCCTTGGTGCAATTGTATGCGGGTTCTAACTTAATCTTACAGCTGTAGGCCTTCGCCCCATCATAAAAAATTGTATTCTAATAAGGAGGTTCTTGTAAGACAGACTTGTATCAGGGTTTGCGCCCTGGCCAATTTGAGTAAAAATTGATTTTAGCGCCATCTAGTGGCGTATAGACTAATGAACATTTTCTATAATAGAAGCTGATAATGCACACCTCTCTCTTGCTCTGTCTTGTTTCTTCCTTCCCCTCTCTCTTTCTCACACACACAAACAAATCAATTAATCAATCAATCTCAAACAAATCACGCTTGATCACCAGATCAATATCAATCCATCAATCAACTGAAATTATGTCTTACAGTTTGCGGAAACCAAATTACTGTTCAAACTGAATACATTAAAGTCTAATTAAATATGACGAAATAATAAATAATTTCTACCCTAATGCAATGATGCCTTATGTATAGGCAGATTCTCTAAACAGTCACCACCTATACATTCGAAACATCATATCTGATTTATTTGCATGTTCAATCACATACACACAAAATTGTTTCATTGTAACGTGTTCATTAGCAGTTGTAAAAACCCATTAAAAAGGACTGGAAAGTAATAATTACTTATATATAACATAGAGTTGAATTAAATTAACATGTTTTTAAGAATATCAAACCGATATAACGGAAATATAAGACAAAAGGTTTTAATGGTTTCATTATTATACGTGAATTAACAATAACTACAAGTTTAAAATCCACGAATACGTACCAGCTATATGAGAGTTGATCTTATGACGTCATCCTATAAGACTAATAATACATTTTAAAAATCTTTATCGACATTTTTGTTAGCAATTTCAGGTAAAGACATATATTAAAAATAACACGCTTACCTTTAGAAGTGTTTTTTCCTTCAACTGTACCATACGTTGAACTGAATTTTTTTTTATACAACGTGTCTCACTAAAATACGATTTGTGAATGGCAGGATATAAACAGGCTATTACATAGCGATCATTAACTATTTTAGAAAGTAATACACAAAACCTGAATACCGCTACTCGCATTTAACAATCGTGTTGTACTTACAAAAATTTACATTCAAAACACTTACAAATATTTTAAAAATTTTGCTAACGCAGAAATTACTTTAAATAATTAAATCTTCAGATTACATAAAACTACTGTATACTCAATTACGTTCACACACACACACACACGCGCGCGCACACGCACACGCAAACGCAAACGCACGAGCACGAGCACGAGCACGAGCACGAGCACGAGCACGAGCACGAGCACGAGCACGAGCCCGAGACCGAGCCCGATCCCGAGCCCGAGCACGCGCACGCGCACACGCACACGCACACGCACACACACACACACACACACACATGTGATTCACGTTACATAGATTTTTATCAGTTGGGATTAATAGCAATATCAACTAAACGTTTTAAAAAATTTCTAATCTGAAATAAGAGTGACGTAATCTAATTTTATTTCAAATTTCATGGAGAGCATCACCATCATCGAGATTTTGAGATGCAATCACCTCATCGTCTTCACCTTGAACGATTATATTGTAACAACCTATAAAAGTAGCTAATAACCCCTGACAGCTTTTATCAGTCACTATTATTATTATATTATTACATGGACATGAGGTTAGCCCTAAATTAACTGGTTTCAACACGGCTCTGGAAATGCTGCACGCGCTTCAAATCTTTCAGTTCGTTCGCAGAAGTTGTACCGTATTCATTTCCTTCAATTTTTAACTGCACCAATGGGACCACGATAGGGGCTAAGCTCTACACTTATCTTATAAGGTTAGGGTTCAACCATCTGGCCACAAGGCCGAGAACAAGTTGCGAAGCCCTATACGTGTCTTACAAGAACCTCCTTATTAGAAATACAACGTTTTCTCGTATAGGTAAAAGATCATAAAATAGCATTTGACCATTTTAAAGCAATAGGATCGATAATTTTAATAATAATAATATCTTATTAATTATGCAATTTCCAACATTGTATGCGTGTGCATTTGCCTAACCTCCAGGGGCTCTGCTCTTAATATAGCCAAAGGGACCTTAATTAGATGACCATCAAAATTAACCCTAAGACCAACCCCAAGTCCAAGTCCAGGTCTAGCTCCAGGTCCAGCCCCAGCACCAAGACCAGCCCCCCACGTGAGCATGTGCAAAAATGGCTCTAATTAGGGTTGACCCTCTAAAAGAAACCATAGGGTAGAAAATACGTGTCCTATACGTGAGCTGTCATAAAATAGGGGTGAAAGAACACGTCCTATACTTAGGTGTGTAAAAATAAATAATTAGGGATAAAAAAGGATTGAAAATACGGTCTCACACGTAGGTGTGTGAAAATTAGGGTTGAAAAAGGCCTCCGAAAAGAAACCATAAAAAATAAGGGTAGAAAATACGGTCCCACGTGGCCCTGACCGAAAGTGACGTCAAAATTCAAGATGGCGTCTAGTACCCCCCTTTATTTACTATTATTTAAAAATTGTCGCAAATCCGGAAACCCCCAAACCGTTTTTCTAGGAAGTCCGCGTTCCGGTAAGTTTTGAGATACCTTTGGTATCTTCCATTTGGTTAAATTTCCGATCAATAAGTTCAAAAATAACATGTTTCATAGCTACGTTGCACACAGATAATAAGAGACTACACGATAAGTGGCCTTTCGTAAACCCTTTTAGGGTTTCATTTATGTAAAGGCAAAAAGAAAAAATAACCTAATGTATTTATTAATCTATAACATAAATGGATGACGGATTGTAATACTGACCTGCAACTTT
Source organism: Vesta saturnalis (assembly GCA_036346205.1). NCBI lineage: Eukaryota > Metazoa > Arthropoda > Insecta > Coleoptera > Lampyridae > Vesta > Vesta saturnalis. The sequence goes on from JARFJB010000218.1 coordinate 1,074,592, forward strand.
AAGTGCTGCATCTTTTGTGGTAAATCCCGTCATCAACGGAATTTGAGCCGCTTTCCCGGATTTAATAATCTCAGCAGGCTCTTCAGTAAGAAAAGCTCCTTCTAGATTTGGTTCAACTACAGGTTTGAATGGTATCATTGGGTCATAGCTGTACCTCTAAAATTAAATTTGTTTAAACAGAATAGAACAGTGTCGTTTGATACCCAAAACTTGACGTCTTTATTAACAATTTCGTGAGCTGGTATCTCACTCAAACATTTAACTATTGCTTCACTAGCACCAGTGGGGCAATTTAAATAACTAGCAAGTCTTTTTGCAATTTCTAAAGGTTTTAGAGTAATAGCCCATGGAGCTAGGGCGCTTCCACTTTGTATAATAGCGCTAGTCATTAGGTCTAGGATTTAGAACATTACACCAAGCAATTTCTGGTTCACTAAATTTAACCTCTACTTATTGGTGATAACGTGTGTAAATGTGTACTCGCAGCTCCAGCAGATTGGCCAAAAACAGTAATTTTGTTTGAATCTCCACCAAAATTATGAATATTGTCTTTCACCCACTTCAAAGCCAGATTCTGATCCTTTAAACCGTTATTACCTGGTAAGACGGCATCTCCGGTGCTAAGAAATCCAAGAGCACCTGGAAATAAATCTTTTATAAAAACTGTTGCTCCCAAACCACTGGAATTACAACCTAATCTGTAATTTATAGTAACTAATATAACATCTTTTTCTAAAAGTATATGAGGGCCATATAATTTTGAATTTGCACTTCCGCACATCCAACCACCTCCATGAATATAAAACATTACAGCAATTTTTTTATTTGATTTCTACAATGTAGTAATTAATAACTTTCGTAAGCGATGTAAAGACATTTAACTTACAATTTCTGGTGCATACACGTTTAAAAATAAACAATTTTCATCTCCAACGATATTGTAATCAGCAGTATATGCATTAAATTGTGGACAAACGGCGTGATCTTTTGTCGCATCTAAAACACCGTTCCAAGGATCAGCTGGTATCGGTGGCTAAAAGTAATCATTTTATTACGACTGAAATCTGTACTTTCCAAACAACTTTAAAACGTAGTTTTCCCACAGGTGGTTTAGCGTATGGAATACCGGTGAATGATCTAAACACTTTTCCCTTCCACGTTTGGTCATAACGTCCGTGAAGTATCCCTTGGCTTAGTTCTATTTCAATTCCAGTTTGAGCTGCTGCAGCCACGCACAGGAGTACGATGTATATCACAACGTGTGCTAACATTTTAAATTTGGGAAAACTAAAAAAAAAATTGTATTAATTTACGTTTCCTGATTTGTTAAGATGAACACCATGTAATCAATTAATTAGTAACTAAACCTATCAACTAAAATGTATTTGTAAAATATAGAACATTTTGATAATACATGATAGACAAATATAAAGTATTAACAAATTACTTACTATACCATTGTTGTATTATTGATATAAAATTATTACTGCGATTAAACTCAATACAGAGACAACCCACAATCGTATAACCCACTAAGAAAAAAATGAGTGAACTGAGTGAATTGATTAAAGCAATTGAAGTTACATAATTCGAGGTCAAGTACTTACTATTAAGAGATTAAGGGAAAACGTCACTTATAAATTACTACATTTATAGAATGATTAATGTGTTATGGATTATATGTGTGATAATGGTAAAATTTGCACACACTTTTTAAAAATTCTATATTGAATGAAATTAACATACAGAAAAGAATTATCTGAAACCTTGAGAGTCATTCAAGTTTGGAATTTTAATAGCTATTTATATAAGTTGCAAAATAAGCGTGCATTTTTCCATGTGAGGATTTTGCAAACACATCGTGTCCAAAAAACAAGCAATTTGGAATGTGCTTTACACATGATTTTTTGTAATTTCATCGTTGTAGAAAACTATTCCATTCGATACGTTTTAGATTCATTTCCAATAAAATAAATATAGAGATTTTATTGTAACTTACAATACTTTTCAAAATTGTGCCTTTAATTTTCATAACAATTAAGTGTAATTTCTGAATAAAAATGGTCAGTCAACATTCCTTAAATATTAAAATCTCTTCTATCAATATTGATAAAATGTTTTCAGTTTGGTACATTTTGATATTTTCACTTTAGTCTGCATAATTACGAGTTCTGTATATATATATATATATATATATATATATATATATATATATATATATATATATATATATATATATATATATATATATATATATAATGGTCTATGTTTCGTGTGCAAATGCGACTTAACGCGCTTGATTCATTTATTATTTATTAAGTTAATTAATTTATTCTGTAGAAATACATAATGAAGATCAACTATGGATAAGAATTATGGAATCCGCAGATAGATTCCGTAATAACCCAGGAATATTTCAAAGATGCCGTCATTCCTTAGGAAGAAGAATTGAAAAATGTATTCAAGTGCAAGGACAACAATTTGAACATCTTCTAAAAATTTAATATTTTTTTTAATCACTGCCCTTCATTGTTGCTACTAAAATTTAATTGTTGAAGTGTTATGTCATTGTTTTTGTAAATAAGTTACTTTGGCGCTTTTGGATAATTTGCATGCATCGGATGCATTTTTCTCGTAAACCGTTGGTCCTAGCGACTTCAATAAGGTATACCTTTCTGAAGCAAAAAAGATGGAAAAATAAATTTTTCTGGTCGAAAATGACATACAGTGTAAGGCAAAAAAGTTAGGACCGATTCAAACAAGATGGAAACCTGTATGTGGCGCCCTTTATCAGTAATAAAAGAACTAAGGTAATATTTGAATTCTGCGTGATAAAAAGCCCCCGTATACAAAATTTCGTCCGCTTATTACATCATTGTATAACGATATTTAAAAAAAAACAAAAAATGATTAAACTTCAACACCCTATATCTTTTAAACGAAGGCGTTGCGGACCTAAGTTCATAGAAACTCTTTTCTTATTTTGGTGTCCTCCATCGCGTGGCACTATGAGCACTTTTTCTATGTCACCCTGTATATAGGTATATATATATATATATATATATATATATATATATATATATATATATATATATACAGGGTGTCAGTGAGAACTGTACAAACTGAAATGGTATTTTCCTTGGGTCAATTTAAGTAAAAAAGTCCCATAAACATAGGTCTGATTCCAATAGTTACCCAGATACAAGCGTTTAAAGTTTATAAATGATCACATATTTTTTCAAAAGTAATTATTATTAGTCAACTGGAAAACAAAACCGAAACAATCTGTCATTTATTCGTTTGTGTTCTAATAATGACAAAGTGGATTGTAGTAAATTAAGTGTAATTTAAATTTAAAATGCCTTTTCAATTTTCTAACGAAGAGTATGCTGACATCATCGTCAATCATACCACTCCATACATTAACAGAAAATCTGCGCTGAAAGTTAGCTTCTCTTGTACCATGTGGATTTTCATCTGACCACAAATGAGAATTGCGTGTATTGTTCACTCCATCTCTAGTAAATTGCGCCTCGTCACTAAATAAAATGAATGGAACTAGTTGTAGATTTTCTTGTAGCCACTGGCAGAAATTCAACCGCAAAGGAAATCTCCAGGTTCAAGGTGCTGAACGTTTTGTGTATGATAGGGATACAAAAGCCCATCATGTAATGTTTGCCATATGACATACGGGGACTCCGTTCGAGAAAATTCTTCTAACACTCAACCCATGACTCCGATCAACCATCTGTAGAATGATTTCTTGCTCATTCACATTTAACTCCACAGGACGATCAGATCTTATTGAAACTGATGGAAATGAACCATGAGTTCGAACGTGTTGAAACACAGAAGAAAAGGTTTGGTGATTTGGAATCCTCCTGTTGGGAAATCTTCGTTCATATTCCCTAACGGCAGCTCTCGCATTTCCATCACAAAATCCATAAATGTAAATGATGTCAGCATACTCTTCGTTACAAAATTGAAAAGGCATTTTAAATTTAAATTACACTTAATTTACTACAATCCACTTTGTCATTATTAGAACACAAACGAATAAATGACAGATTGTTTCGGTTTTGTTTTCCAGTTGACTAATAATAATTACTTTTGAAAAATATGTGATCATTTATAAACTTTAAACGCTTGTATCTGGGTAACTATTGCGAATCAGACCTATGTTTGTGGGATTTTTTACTTAAATTGACCCAAGGAACATACATTTCAGTTTGTACAGTTCCTACTGACACTGTATATATATATATATATATATATATATATATATATATATATATATATATATATATATATATATATATACAGTGTAATCAAAGTAGAGGACCATTCAATAACTTTTTATTTTACGATATATAAAAAAGTTAAATTATTTTTTGTTTACGGCCATGTGCTACATTTAATAGGGCTATCAAATATTTTTTCATTTCCGGTTAAACCGAAAACGAACACAACTATTGTTTTTTAAATGACACCCTGTATATTTTTTTAGACTATCTGATTCCTCATTATATTTTCTTTCTGCCAATATAAAATTTTATGGGTATTATATCAGAAAAGTTTGTTGTAAATGGAAAAAAAACTGTTTGAAGGAGTACAAGATCACTATTTAAAAAACAAAATAGTTATTGCCATGGAAAACGGAAACAACTGCTTTGTGAAGTTGTTTCAGATTGTTTCACATCTTTTAAAATTAGTTTTTATACGTAATTACTTAAGCTGTGACGGCATTTATAATTACAACGTTATTGTATGCAATTATTAGGCAACTACATGAATAATAGTGAAAAGGTCGATTTAATGTTAATATTTGGCGAGTGTAATCGCAACGTACGAAGATCAGTCGCACTCTATGCAGAAAGATTTCCTATCAGGTATCACCCTCCACATACTTACTTACACAAAATTGAAAATTCATTAAGGCAACATGGAGCATTTCCTGGAGTAAAAAATCCAAAATAGAGAACCCCACAGAAATAACCCGATAAACGAAGAACGAGAAATGCAGAGTTTAGCGTGTGTTCGACTACATCCACGTTCGTCTATTAGGCATGTAGCTCAGGAAGTAGAAACATCATTTGGATATGTTCAGAGGACATTAAATAAACACAAGCCGTGCCCCTATAAACCAAATTTAGTGCAACACCTACGTCCAGCAGGTCCCGAACGCCGATTAACATTTATTGCGTGGTTAGTAGAACAACTGGAAGATGACCGAGGTATTTTAGAGAGAATTTTGTGGACCGACGAAGCAAAATTCACCAATAATGGTGTTATCAACAAACTAAATAATCGTTTCTGGTCGGACGAAAACCCACATTGGACATTAAATACAAACCATCAAACCGTTTGGGGTACTAACGTTTGGTGCGGTTTAATAGGAGACAGATTATTGGGACCTTTTTTTATGACGCAACTCTCACTGATTTTTTCCTTTTTTGAATACTGAGCTTTTGACCATGTTAGAAGATTTTCCACTAGCATTGCGACGAAGTATGTACTTTCAGTTGGACGGAGCACCAGCTCATACTAGTAACATTGTTAGTGAATATCTAAACAAAATCTTTAATGGGCGTTTAATTGCCACCCATGGACCAGTGGAAATGCCGCCAAGATCGCCTGATATTACACCTCTGGACTAGTCTATGCAGATCAGCCACAAAATGTGGAGAATTTAAAAAACAAAATCCGGTTGACTTGTATGCAGTTAACACCGGATGTGATACATTGAACAACACATCATTAACTTCTAAAGCGGCTAGAGGCATGTGTTGCACAAAATGGTGGTAATTTTGAACAATTTATAATATAATTTTCCTGCATACGATCTTTGTAGTTAAAAAATACGTGGTTATTACTTGTTGAATTTTGTATTTTGTTTATGTATCTGTTTCCAGATTTCTTACTATTCTAATAAATACTAATAATAAAAGCAGTTGTTTCCGTTTTCCATGGCAATAGCTATTTTGTTTTTTAAATAGTGGTCTTGTACGCCTTCAAACAGTTTTTTGCGATTTATAACAAAATTTTCTGACATAATACCCATAAAATTATGTATTTACAGAAAGAAAAAATAATGTGGAATCAGATAGTCTAAAAAAATATACAAGGTGTCATTTAAAAAACAATAGCTGTGTTCGTTTCCGGTTTAACCGAAAATGAAAAAGAATATTTGATAGCCCTATTAAATGTAGCACATGGCCGTAAACAAAAATAATTTAACTTTTTTTCTATATGTCGAAAAATAAAGAAGTTATTGAATAGTCCCTCTACTTTGGATCACACTGTATATACAGGGTGTCTCAACTTTTAGTCGACAAACGTTAACCACGGCTTCTCCATCGAAAAATAATCCTAGTTTGCTCTATAGATTATATCCTAAAAATTCTTCGTTAAAGAAATACAATATCTTAACATTTTGAAAAAAAAAACAGAAATTTATTTATTTCGCCTAAACCGCTTGATGTATTTTATTGAAATTTTGTCATTTACCTATGTATTCAAAAACTGTTAGCTTGTTTAATTCTTTGATTGTAATTGTTTATACTTGTTTGAGTTGTTGTCTTGTTTAGTGGTTTAATTTTGATTGTTACCTTGTTTAATTGTTGAATTTTTTATTGCTTCTTAATTTACTGTACGTTGGAAAAAAACGCCACATTTTTTAAATTTTGATTTTTAAAATTTTGAGGATCTTACTTACCTGTCTATATTATTTTAGTGTTTAAATTATTTATTTAATTTTTAAGTTTTGCTTCCCTATTAAAAGGTATGTAAGGGTTCTGATTACATTTTTGTATATATTATATTTATTAGGGAACAAAAATAGGGTACAAGGATACACCTCTAGATTAGGGAAACCGCTTGGGTTAAGAAATTGCTGAAATTTTAAGAATTTTGTTCTTTGTAAAAGCGGGCTACATGACGTCACGAAAAAAATTATAAAATGGCGTGCATGACCAAGATGATATGCAATTTCTGTCTTGAATAATTAAAATTGGGATACCTTTGTATCATTACCGCTTGCTGTTGGTTTGCCTGCGTTCGTAGTTTTTCCATTATTGGTATGTGGAAGACATGAAAATTACCTTACCTATATAGTCTACAGTTTAGTTGTACATTGAAGATAAATGAAAATTATAGTACCTTACCTTAGGTTCATATTATGGAATTTACGTTACCTTCATATATGATCTACAGTTCGTTTTAAGACGAAGTTATGTTTATTTTGAGTACATGTAAGTAATACGCATCCGTGCGCGTGTTAATGTCCTTGTGTGCGCGCATACGTGCACGCTCGTGTGAGTGTGTGTGATATGTGATGTGTGTGTGTGTGTGCGTGTGTGTATGTGTTTATGTGTGTGAGTGTATCTGTGCCTGTGTGCCTGTGTGGCTGTGACTGTGTTCCTGTGTGGCTGTGTCTGTGTCCGTGTGTCGGTGTGTCAGTGTGTCTGCGTGTCTGTGTCTCTATGTGTTCGTATGTCTATATGTCCGTGTGTCCGTGTGCCCGTGTGTCCGTGTGTCCGTGTGTTCGCATGTACGCGTGTCTGCGTGTCCTCTTGACAGCGCGTCGGCGTATCTGCGTGTTTGCGTGTCCGCATGCCCGCGTGTTCGTGTGTTCGAGTGTTCGCGTGTCCGCATGTCCTCGTGTCCGCGTGTCTGCGTGTCTGTGTTCGTGTATCCGTGTGTCCGTGTGTCGTGTGTCCGTTTGTCCGCGTGTCCGTGTGTCCGTGCGTTCGAGTATCCGCGTGTCCGCTTATCCGCTTGTCCGCTTGTCCGCGTGTCGGCGTGTCTGCGTATGGTCAAGATTTTGAACGAAGATTCATTTTTGCAACTGATTTTTGTAAAAAATTGCAGAAGGTCCTAATTTTCTCAATTCCATATTATTTAGTAACGAAGCTACCTTCAGAAGTAATGGTGTAGTGAACAGACATGCATTATAAAAATCCTCAATGGATGTTGATCAACAAAATCGGTGGTCATTATATGTGTGTGAGGGAATTATTGAGTCCCATGTTTATAGGCCCTTGCTTTTTTTAAGATACTCTAACTGGCGAGGTGTACTTAAATTTTTTAAGAGATGTGCTACCTAACCTTCAAAATATTAATGAATCAGTTTATGGAAATGTGTGGTTCCGACATGATGGTGCACCCGCCCACTAGCATCGAGACGTACGAACAGTTTTAAACGACTGGAAAGAAAATCAGTGGATAGCTAGATTTCTTTTGGTGGGGTTACGTAAAAGATTATGTGTATAAAGGAATTCCAAGCACACCAGAAAATATGAAGGAAAGAATCAGAAATGCTTTACAAAATATCACATGGCCGACATTAGAGTTAGTGAAAAATAATTTTGTTAATAAATGTATTAAAGTTGAAGGAAGAACATTCGAGCATTTAATGAGAAACTGACTTTTTATTATTTTTTCTTTTTCATTTTATTGTTCTTGTTTTGTTGTAATTTGTATTTGTTAATTTTATTACACAGTATTGCATATAAAAATAATATATATTTAATGTGAGTTACTATTGCAGTCTTTTGACAGGTAACATAATTATTATACAATAATTGTTTTAAACTCATCAAAGCCTACTACCAGAAATTTACAATAATCGTATACATTATTTAGCTGTAGCTAATTTTTAAGTGTTTTAATAGTATTTTTCACATTTTTCTAAATATTTTCACTTGAAGTAAATGTATTGTTAGGTGTTTACTTAAATTTAAACTTAATAAAATAGTTATTTATCTGTTATTGTTTAAGATAAGGTTTGGAAGGGCTTTTTCGATATCGTAATAAATAGTTATCTACGAATAGGTAGCTACTGTTCATAACACATTATTTGATGATGTTTTTGATGAGTCAAAACGTCCTATTATGAATTATGAGTTGAAATAAATGTACATTTGCAGAATAAATTGCTTTGGTAGTTTTTTTTTTCAAAAATGTTTCATAATAAAGAGAAATATCTAAAAATGTCAAGAATGAGTGTCGAAACATCAAATTATCATTAAGTGTTATACATCGTTGGATTTAGAATATAAAAATGAATCATTTTAAACCATTAGCTAATTTCCGCCCCATATGAAAAAAATAAGTTGATGATGGTCTCTAATCGAGGAAACATCGGATTAATTAATGTTAAATTACCACGGCACTTTAATTTAACATTAGGAGTTGAAGTTAAAATTGAAAAATACATAAAACGTTGCTTCTATCAGTTTCAAATTGAAGTTTTTTACAACTTTAGACTTACATCAAAACTTAATTAAATTTTGTTAAATTTGTTTTCATCGTTAGTTTGTTAGAAGGGTTCTGTTTCCCAAATCAATAGGATGTGGCAAATTATATATATATATATTATTATATATATATATATATATATATATATATATATTATATATATATATATATATATATAATATCCAAGGGGAATATCTCCTTACAAGTAGGGATGAAAGAAATTTTAAATACAAAAGTTTTCAGTAATCAAATTTAAAGAAAATATTTTGTTTATACAGGGTGTCCCTATGAACAGAGCATGCAATTTCATTTTTAAATGGCCATGTTTTATTACATTTTCGTTTTGCTATAAATTCTGGATCGGTTTTATTAAGGTCTATTATCATGTAAATATTAATAATTTTTGAGATACTTAATGTTTTTTTAAAAAACTCGCGATTTTCACGTGTCGTAGACAAAGAGCATACTTTTATTATTTAATATCCTTAAAGCAAAATATTTTGCAGGTTACTAGTTCATAGACACGCCTACTTTGTGTTCCTATAAAAATTTAAAAATATTATACAGGGTGTTGCCAAAACTATTCAAAAGATCATTATCTTCAAAACACAAAATTTCAATTTTTTTAAATGGAATGACATGCTCTTTACGGAAAAATGTTGATTAAGTAAAAAGCTAACTTTATTATAAAACATGTCCTATACCTATCTTTCATAGTTATTGAGTTAGTTTAGTTTTTAAAATCTATTTTCATTTTAAATGTGAAAATATTGTAATCGTGTCCATAATTTTGTGGTTCTGGAAGTTTTGAGGTGGGGGTTTTGGTGTCTGTTGTGTTGTTTGTGTGTGTGTGTGTGTGTGTGTGTGTGTGTGTGTGTCTTGGCGCGTCTGTGTGTGTGTTGTGTGTGTGTGTGTGTGTGTGTGTGTGTGTGTGTGTGTGTGTGTGTGTGTGTGTGTGTGGTGTGTGTGTGTGTGTGTGGTGTGGTGGTGGTGTGTGTGTGTGTGTGTGTGTGTGTGTGTGGGGTGGTGTGGTTGGGTGCGGTGGGAGCGTGCGGGGGTGGTGCGGTGGGGGTGGTGTGTGTGTGTGTGTGTGTGGTGTGTGTGTGGAGTGTGTGTGTGTGGTGTGGTGTGGTGGTATGTGGTGGTGTGTGTGTGTGTGGTTGTTGTGTTGTGGTGTGGTGGTGGTGGTGGGGGGGGTGGTGTGAGTGGAGGTGTGTGAGGTGAGGTGTGAGTGTGGTGTGATTTGAGGTGTGAGTGGGTGTGAGTGGAGGTGTGATTGGGTGTGGGGTGGTGGAGTGTGAGGGTGAGGTGGTGTGAGTGTGGGAGTGAGGTGTGAGTGTGAGTGGGTGGGGGGTGTGGGAGTGTGAGTGTGAGGTGAGTGTGAGTGGGGCGGAGTGGGTGTGAGTGTGAGTGTGAGGTTGAGTGTGAGTGTGAGTGTGAGGTGTGGGTGTGGGTGTGAGTGTGGAGTGGTGAGGTGTAGTGTGAGTGTGAGTGGAGTGTGGTGGTGTGGTGTGAGTGTGGTGTGAGTGTGGTGTGGGTGTGGGTGTGGGTGTGGTGTGGGTGTGGGTGTGGTGTGGGTGTGGGTGTGGTGTGAGTGTGGTGTGAGTGAGTGAGTGTGAGTGGTGTGAGTGTGGTGTGAGTGTGGGAGTGTGGTGTGGGTGTGAGTGTGGTGTGGGTGGGTGTGAGTGTGGTGTGGTGGAGTGAGTGTGTGAGTGGAGTGTGATTTGAGGTGTGGGTGTGAGTGTGAGTGTGGGTGTGAGTGTGAGTGTGAGTGTGGTGTGGTGAGTGTGAGTGTGGTGTGAGTGTGAGTGGAGTGTGAGTGGGGGTGTGAGTGTGAGTGTGGGTGAGTGAGTGTTAGCGTGAGTGTGAGTGTGAGCGTGAGTGTGAGTGTGAGCGTGAGTGTGGGTGTGAGTGTGAGTGTGAGCGTGTGTGAGTGTGAGTGTGAGTGTGGTGTGGGTGTGGGTGTGAGTGAGTGTGAGTGTGTGAGGTGTGGTGTGAGTGTGGGTGAGGGTGGTGTGGTGTGGTGTGAGTGTGAGTGTGAGTGTGAGTGTGTGGGTGTGGGTGTGGGTGTGGGTGTGGGTGTGGGTGTGAGTGTGGGTGTGGGTGTGAGTGTGAGTGTGAGTGTGAGTGTGGTGTGAGGAGTGTGGGTGTGGAGTGTGAGTGTGGTGTGAGTGTGAGAGTGTGGGGTGGTGTGAGGTGAGTGTGGAGTGTGAGTGTGAGTGTGTGTGAGTGGAAGTGTGAGTGTGAGTGTATGTGTGAGTGTGAGTGTGGGTGTGTGGAGTGTGTGGTGATTTATTATGTGTGTGTATATGTGGTGTTATTAAGGTTGATATGTGTGTGTGAGTGTGAATGTGTGTGTGTGTGTGGAGTGAGTGTATTTAATATGTGTGTGTGTAGGAGTGTGAGTGTGTGTGAGTGTGGATTGGGTGTTGTGTGGGTGTGTGTATTGTGGTAATGGATGTGTGTGGGTGTGAGTGTGTGTGTTGATGTGTGTTGTGTGTGTGTGAGTGTGTGTGTGTGTGTGTGAGTGTGTGTGTGTGTGTGGTGTGGGTGTGAGTGTGAGTGGCGTGGGTGGTGTGTGTGTGTGTGTTGTGTGTGTGTGGTGTGTGTGTGTGTGTGTGTGTGTGTGTGTGTGTGTGTGTGTGTGTGGTGGTGTGTGTGTGTGTGTGTGTGTGAGTGTGGTGGGTGGAGTGGTGCAGGTGCGAGGACGAGTGGGTGAGTGTGCGAGTGGGTGTGGTGAGGTGTGGGTGGTGTGTGTGTGTGTGGTGTGTGTGTGTGTGGTGTGTGTGTGTGTGTGTGTGTGAGTGTGTGTGTGTGTGGTGTGTGTGGTGTGTGTGTCTGTGTGTGAGTGTGTGTTGTGTGTGTGTGTGGTGTGTGTGGGTGCGTGCGTGCGTGAGAGTGCGTGGTGTGAATGTGGTGTGAGGTGTGGAGTGTGGTGTGGGTGAGTGTGTGTGGTGTGTGAGTGTGGGTGTGGTGTGAGTGTGAGTGTGGTGTGGTGTGAGTGTGTGGTGTGGTGTGTGAGTGTGGGTGTGTGGTGTGAGTGTGGTGTGAGTGTGAGTGTGGAGGTGTGAGTGTGGTGTGAGTGTGAGTGTGGGTGTGTGTGGTGTGAGTGTGAGTGTGATTGTGAGTGAGTGTGAGCGTGAGTGTGGGTCTGAGTGTGAGTGTGAGTGTGAGCGTGGTGTGAGTGTGAGTGTGAGTGTGGTGTGAGTGAGTGTGGGTGTGGGTGTGGGTGTGAGTGTGAGTGTAGTGGGTGAGTGTGAGTGAGTGTGAGTGAGGTGTGTGGTGTGGTGTGAGTGTGAGTGTAGATGTGTGAGTGTGAGGTGGTGTGGTGTGAGTGTGAGTGTGAGGTGAGTGTGGGTGTGGTGTGAGTGTGACGTGAGTGTGAGTGTGGTGTGAGTGTGGAGTGTGAGGTGTGAGTGTGGTGTGAGTGTGAGTGTGGTCGTGCGGTGCTGTGATGTGTGGTGTTGAGGTGTGAGTGTGAGTGTGAGTGTGAGTGTGAGTGTGAGTGTGGTGGTGTGAGGTGTGTGGTGCGTGAGTGTGTGAGGTGAGTGAGTGTGTGTGTGAGTGTGAGTGTGAGTGTGGGTGTGGTGTGAGTGTGAGGTGAGTGTGAGTGTGAGTGTGAGTGTGAGTGTGGTGTGGTGTGAGTGTGAGTGTGAGTGTGAGCTGTGTGTGGCGTGTGTGAGTGTGAGGTGAGTGTGAGTGTGAGGGGTGAGTGTGGTGTGGGTGTGAGTGTGAGGTGTGGGGTGGTGTGAGTGTGTGGTGGTGGTGGTGGAGTGTGAGGTGGTGAGTGTGAGTGGTGGTGAGTGTGAGTGTGAGTGTGGTGTGGTGTGATTGTGATTGTGGTGTGAGGTGTGAGTGTGGTGTGGGTGTTGGGTGTGGAGTGTGAGTGTGGGGTGTGGGTGTGGGTGTGGTGTGGGTGTGGGTGTGGTGTGGTGTGAGTGTGAGTGGTGTGAGTGTGATTGTGGTGTGAGTGTGGTGTGAGGAGTGTGGTGTGAGGTGTGAGTGTGTGGTGTGAGTGAGTGTGGGTGAGTGTGAGTGTGTGTGAGGCTGATTGAGTTGAGACTTTGATTAGTTGTAGTATGTGAGGAGTGATGATGATGTGTATGAGTGTGAGTTGAGTGTGATGTGTGAGTGTAGTGTGAGATGTGAGTGTGAGCGTGTGTGGTGAGTGGTGCGTGAGTGTGAGTGTTGTGTGAGTAGTGAGTGTAGAGTGGTGAGTGTGGGTGAGTGAGTGTAGAGTGTGAGCGTTGAGTGTGAGTGTGAGTGTGAGTGTGTGTTGTGGTGTGGGGGTGGGTGGGGGTGTGGTGTGGGTGGGGTGTGGGAGGGGGGGAGTGTGAGGTGGTGTGGAGTGTGAGGAGGGGGAGGTGGAGGGGGAGTGGGAGGGGGAGGAGGTGTGAGGAGGGAGTGTGGGGGGAGTGTGAGGTGGGGAGGAGGGGGTGGAGGTGAGTGTGGTGAGTGTGGGTGTGAGGGAGGGGGGAGGGGAGGTGAGGTGGAGGTGGGGAGGTGAGGGAGGGGTGTGAGGTGAGTGGAGGAGGGAGGTGTGGGGGAGGTGGGTGGGAGGTGGAGGTGAGTGGGGAGGTGTGAGGTGGAGTGTGAGGTGGGGTGTGAGTGTGGTGTGGTGTGTGTGAGTGTGGAGTGTGTGTGTGTGGTGTGGTGTGGTGTGGTGTGAGGTGAGGTGGTTGAGGGGAGGTGAGGTGTGAGGGAGGAGTGTGAGTGTGAGTGTGAGTGTGAGGTGTGTGGGTGTGAGGTGGAGGTGAGGGGTGTGTGGTGGTGTGAGGTGGGTGAGGTGTGAGGTGAGGTGTGAGTGTGGGGGTGTGAGTGTGGTGGGTGAGGTGTGAGTGTGGGTGGGTGTGAGTGTGGGTGGTGGGGGGGTGTGGGATGTGAGTGTGAGTGTGGAGTGTGAGGTGAGTGTGAGTGTGAGGTGGTGGTGTGGGTGGTGGGTGTGGTGGGTGAGGAGTGTGGGTGTGAGTGTGAGTGTGAGTGTGAGTGTGGGTGAGGGAGTGTGGAGTGAGTGTGAGGAGTGGTGAGTGTGAGTGTGAGGTGAGTGTGGGAGTGTGAGGGTGTGGGGTGTGGGTGTGAGTGTGTGGTGTGAGGTGAGTGTGAGTTGTGAGTGGGTGAGTGAGGAGTGTGAGTGATGGAGTGTGAGTGGAGTGTGTGAGGGTGAGTGGGTGGGTGTGAGTGGAGTGTGAGTGGAGTGTGAGTGTGAGTGGTGTGAGTGAGTGTGGGGAGTGTGTGTGTGAGTGTGTGTGTGTGTGTGTGTGTGTGTGTGTGTGTGTGTGTGTGTGTGTGTGTGTGTGGTGTGGAGGTGTGAGGTGGAGTGGAGTGTGAGGTGTGAGTGTGAGTGTGAGGTGTGTGAGGTGATTGTGAGTGTGGTGAGTGAGTGTGAGTGTGAGGTGTGAGTGTGAGGTGGATGTGGAGTGTGAGTGTGAGTGTGAGGTGAGTGTGAGTGTGAGTGTGAGTGTGGGGTGTGAGTGTGAGGAGTGTGGAGTGAGTGTGGTGTGAGTGTGAGGTGTGGGAGTGTGAGGTGGAGTGGGTGTGGTGTGAGTGAGTGAGTGTGAGTGTGAGTGGTGTGGTGTGAGGTGGAGTGTGAGGGTGGTGATGGAGTGTGAGTGTGAGTGTGAGTGTGAGGGAGTGTGGTGTGAGTGTGAGTGTGAGTGTGGTGTGAGTGTGAGTGAGTGTGGGTGAGTGTGGGTGAGTGTGAGTGTGAGTGTGAGTGTGAGTGTGAGGTGTGAGTGGAGTGTGTGTGTGTGTGAGTGTGGGTGAGTGGTGTGGTGTGTGTGGTGTGGGTGTGGGTGTGGGTGTGTGTGTGTGGTGTGGTGTGGTGGAGTGTGAGTGTGAGTGTGAGTGTGATTGTGTGAGTGTGAGTGTGGTGTGGTGTGTGGTGTGAGGTGTGTGAGTGTGAGTGTGAGTGTGGGTGTGAGTGTGAGGTGAGTGATGGTGTGGAGTGTGAGGTGGTGAGTGTGAGTGTGAGTGTGGGAGGGTGTGAGTGTGAGTGTGAGTGTGAGTGTGAGGTGTGGTGGTGATGGGTGTGAGTGTAAATGAGGAGTGTGGAGGAGGGGTGTGAGTGTGGTGTGGGTGAGTGAGTGTGAGTGTGGAGTGTAGGTGTGTGTGGTGTGTGGTGAGTGTGGGTGTGAGGTGTGAGTGTGAGGTGGTGGAGTGTGATGGAGTGTGAGTGTGAGTGTGAGTGTGAGGTGTGTGAGGAGTGTGAGTGTGAGGAGTGAGGGAGTGGGGAGGTGAGTGTGGTGTGGAGTGTGGGTGTGAGGTGTGGAGTGTGAGTGTGGTGGAGTGTGAGTGAGGTGAGTGGGTGTGAGGGTGTGAGTGTGAGTGTGGGTGTGAGTGGAGTGAGGAGGTGTGGGGTGAGTGTGAGGTGTGAGTGTGAGTGTGAGTGTGAGGTGTGAGTGTGGGTGAGGTGTGAGTGTGAGTGTGAGTGTGAGTGTGTGTGGTGAGGTGTGGGTGTGAGGTGTGTGTGTGAGTGTGAGTGTGTGTGTGTGTGTGGTGTGAGTGTGAGTGTGAGTGTGAGTGTGGTGTGAGTGTGGGGTGTGGTGTGGGTGTGGTGTGTGAGTGTGAGTGTGAGTGTGAGTGTGAGTGTGAGTGGTGGGTGGAGTGTGAGTGTGAGTGTGAGTGGATGTGTGTGTGAGTGTGAGTGTGAGTGTGGGTGTGTGGTGTGAGTGTGGTGTGGTGTGAGTGTGAGTGAGGTGTGAGTGTGTGGTGTGTGGGAGGGTGGAGTGTGAGTGTGTGTGAGTGTGAGTGTGGTGTGGTGTGGTGTGGTGTGGTGTGGTGTGTGTGTGGTGTGGTGTGTGTGGTGTGATGTGGTGGTGGTGTGAGTGGTGTGTGGTGTGAGTGTGGTGTGTGGTGGGTGTGGTGTGGGTGAGTGAGGTGTGAGGTGTGTGAGTGTGGTGTGGAGTGTGAGTGTGAGTGTGAGTGTGAGTGTGAGTGTGTGAGTGAGGTGGAGGTGTGAGTGTGAGTGTGAGTGTGAGTGGTGAGGTGAGTGAGTGTGAGGGTGTGAGTGTGAGTGTGAGTGAGTGAGTGTGAGTGTGGTGTGAGTGTGGTGTGAGGTGTGGTGTGAGTGTGAGTGTGAGTGTGTGATGGAGTGGTGTGGGTGAGTGTGGGTGGTGGTGTGGGTAGTGTGAGTGTGAGTGTGAGTGTGGTGTGAGTGTGAGTGTGGTGTGAGTGTGAGGTGAGTGTGAGTGAGGTGGGTGTGAGTGTGAGTGTGAGTGTGGTGTGAGTGTGGTGTGGTGTGAGTGGTGTGGTGGTGTGAGTGTGGTGTGAGTGTAAATGGTGGTGGGTGTGAGGTGAGGTGTGAGTGTGAGTGTGGGTGAGTGTGAGTGGAGTGTGAGTGTGAGTGTGAGTGGTAGTGTGATGAGTGTTGGTGTGAGTGTGAGTGTGGTGTGAGTGTGGTGTGAGTGTGATGTGAGTGTGAGTGTGAGTGTGGTGTGTGTGAGTGTGGGTTGAGTGGTGTGTAGTGTGAGTGTGATGTGTGAGTGTGAGTGTGTGTGTGAGTGTGAGTGTGGTGTGGTGTGGTGTGAGGATGGAGCGTTGTGTGAGTGTGAGTGTGGAGTGAGTTGTGAGTGTAGTCGTGATGTGTATGTGGTGTGAGGTGATGTTGAGTGTGTGGTGTGAGTGTGAGTGAGGTAGTGTGTAGTGTGTGTAGTTTGATGGTGTGAGTGTGTTTGGTGCGTGCCTGAATATAAGTGTATGTGTGTGTGTGTATGTGTGTGTGTGTGTGTGTGTGTGTGTGTGTGTTGTGTAAACACGATAGCGTGTTTAGCTAGACAATTTAAATTCGGTGTGGATGTCTTATTTCAAAATCATAGATATCTGTCAAATTTTGGGATAGACCTGGGGACCGAAAGCGGCACCTTAACACATTTGTGTCACGTTTCAAATAAACTACTCCAAAATACCCACTGTCTGTGTCAAATTTGCCATGGGTGAGTTATTTTAGGCGACACATGTAAATATAACGTTTCATCAAAATCTGTGTACCGTAATTGGCACTTTACCTTAATAGTTTTGTGTCACACTTGTGATAAACTGCTCTAAAATATGCACGTGTCTATTCCGAATTTGGCACGGGTAGTTATATTAGGTAACACCATTAAACATGATATTTGAACAAAATTAGTGTACCGGAAGTGGTACTTTTTTTACCTTAACCGATTTGTGTCACGCAAACAGATCTTGTGAAATATTCTGTTCGTTTCAACAATCGCTGATGCGATTGAGCACAGACATCTTGATTTTCATTTTCCCTTATTTAAAAGTGTTTTAACAGACACATATTTTTATTTCACTCTACTATAATTGCGTTAGTATACGAGAAAATTTAAGTAACCACAGTTCCGATTTCTTAAAATACACACCTCAATTTGAAAAATTTATATTAGTTGGCCATGGTTGTCATAGAAACATTAATAAACAAATGTTTGTTTAACATTGACAGTTTAAAAATTCAATTTAAACAATATTTAAATACTAAAATGAATTTTTCAAAAGAAGAATTGATGCAAATAGTTGATTGCATAGGCGCATCTGACGGAAATTGTTTATTAGCGAGTAGAATTTACGCCCAAAAATTTCTAAATACAGAAAAACATCCAAATCGTTTGGCATTTCAAAGGCTCAAGGAGAGATTTGAATGGAATGGAAACATCAATTATGAATCAAATGGCGAACGATCAACTATTGCATCAAACGAGGAAACTCAGTTACATGTCTTGCAAGCCGTTGTGGAAAACCCGCAAGCTTCTTGCAGGCAAATCGGACTGAACAACAAAATCGGAAAATCAACGATAAATAAAATAATTCGCAAGTAAAATTTTCATCCATACCACATCCAAGTAGTACAAGAATTAACGGATCAGGATTTTATAAATAGGAGAAATTTCTGCCTTTGGGCATTAAATAAAATAGAGGAAGAACAGGACTTCTTTGATTACGTATTGTTTACTGACGTAGCTACCTTCCACAAAAATGGATTTGTAAATCGTCATAATTTCCATTATTATAGTGATACAAATCCAAGATATGTGATGCCATTAGACCATCAACATAGATGGACACTTAACGTATGGGCCGGTACTATTGGAACGAGAATTTTGGGACCCTATTTCTTTGATCAAAGAGAAAGAGTAAGAAATGTTTTTCAAGGCATAAATAGAGAAGTGCTTCAAAAAGTAAGCAATTCTTTTGTTGAAAGAACTGGTTTGTGTGAGGAACTTCAGGGCAGACACATATAACAATATTTTTTAGTTATTTTATATTTTATGATTTTTAGTTGTATTAATTCTAAAAATATCCAACTTAAATTGTTTACTGCATCTTTTGAAGTTTTACGCCAATAAAATTATTTTTCAATATTGTTTAAATTGAATTTTTAAACTGTCAGTGTCAAACAAACATTTGTTTATTAATGTTTCCGTGACAACCATGGCCAACTAATATAAATTGTTGAAACTGAGATATGCATTCTAAAAAATACGTTTTAAAAACTAAAATAACTCAATAACTATGACAGATAGGTATAGGTATAAAAAAGTTAGCTTATTACTTAATCAATATTTTTCCGTAAAAAAACATGTCATCCCATTTAAAAAAATTGAGACTTTGTGTTTTGAAGATTATGTCTTGTGAATAGTTTTGGCAACACCCAGTATAATATTTTCAAATTTTTATAGGAACACAAAGTAAGTGTGTCTATGCACTAGTAACCTGCAAAATATTTTCCTTTAAGGATATTAAATAAAAAAAGTATGCCCTTTATCAATGACACGTGAAAATCGTAATTTTTTTTAAAAAACATTAAATATCTCAAAAACTATTAATTTTAGATGATAATAGACCTTAATAAAATCGATTTAGAAAAAAAATCAGAAAATGTAATAAAAAAACTGAAGTTGCGTACTCTCCAGTTCATATCAGATACCCTGTACAAACGAAAATATTTTCTTTAAATGCAGATTTGATTACTGAAAAACTTTTGTATATAAACTTTTTCTATCCTTATTGTGTAAAGATATATATATATATATATATATATATATATATATATATATCGAAAAATCAGAATAAATATCCAAGGGTGCCACTGTAATCAAAACTTTTTCCAGAAATAAATATAGGTAAAAAGTTTTTCCATGTGATTATAGATCATGAAACTAGTAGCCAAAATGGTTAAGATGGTAATTCAAATTTAAATGGTTCTTAGAGCTTACTTTAAATTGAATAGGTGCTATAGGTTTTTCAAAAAATAGGCTTAATTATTTTAATTAAAGCCACAATTCCAAAATAATTACCAAATATTCAATTTAGAGTAACTAAAATGTTGCAATTAATCGTAAGTTGGTGTTTCTATGAATTAAAAGTATCTGGTAAATTACAAATATTTTCGGTTTCTTTCGAGATTCCTAAAATATTCACTGGAAATCTCAACAATTCTCTTAAATTTACATAAATTTAATTATCTCGTTTAATTAGTTTTAAGAAAATAATAAACAAACAACGATTAATTAAATTATTATAAATTTTAGAAGTTTAAAGGTAAATATGTAATTTCCATCAGTTCTATATATATATATATATATATATATATATATATATATATATATATATATATATATATTTACATGGATTGTTGGTTAGAGCGCTACTCTAGAAAAGAAGATGTAGGTTCAAATCCTACCCGAAGTGAACTTTTTATTTATCTATTTAATAAAATTAATAATAATTTATAATGATTAATTAAATTTAGAACAAGATAAAAGTTTGTGAACCAGAGCAGTTGCGTCATAATTAACTTTGTTTCATTACCACCTTTAGAACCCGGCTATTGTGCACAAGAGGATACAGATAGAACTGATTTAGGTTGGCAATTTTTTTCGGTATTGTCAAGTATTTCTGACATTAAACATCTGACATAACACATATTTTCTGATATTTTTTTGGTGTGTAAAATAAACTGCTGAGATTTGTTGTTATTTTTCACAATTTGACAAAATCGGCGTCCTCTGGCAGTATTAATATTAGTGACGCAAATGCTCTGATTCGTTAAAATTACTTATATCAAAGTTACTTAATCTCTTTACCATTACATAAGTATGTGAAATGTAATTACTAAAACTGTATTAAAAATGTTTAACCTAATCTTTAATTAGATAATCCGGTGTACATAAATTAATAAACGTTAAATGCCAAATAAGCCTTGCTTCCATTTGATCGAAATATGGTTAATACCTACTCGTGATATTTGTTGACGTAATGGTTAGATATTGTTTTGCACTATTCTGTAGTTTCATAAACCCTTTTGTATAATTCCTGAAATCAACCCGCTCTTTAACATTTATTATGTGTAAACTTTCTGTTAACTAGAGACAAAATCGAACCTACGCACTATTTAATACCTTTTACACCTTTAAATTTAATCAACAGGTTATTGAATACGATATGGTACAAAATAATTCATTCTTTACAATAGGAATACAATGATAAATAACAGAGAATAAATAGAATAGAAAAATGAATACATAAACACAAATGGGTAATTAAAGTCGTTAAGTAAATAAGAAAATTAGGTTATAGCCCTCCTGGTGCCACAATATCGTATTGATACTATCAGATTGGGCAAATGTGAGACAAACACAACAATGTGGATAACTTTACATTCTTTCTAGAGTTTCAAAGAAAATCACTATTGGTCAGTAACTGTTTATTTAAAATTGATACAACAGTAGCCTATTTAATTTAATATTTCACGTAGAAATCGTGGCACCAACTCGCTTTTTTTTGTTTTACTATCACTTCCACGATATCTTTAATTTAAAAATTCTTTTAATCAAGGCTGAAGGCAACACAATAGATGAACATTACTTTTGCGGAAACTATATATCCTAAGTCACTCTCATACAGTGTTGATCATTTGGCCTCGCACTGCTTCAATCGTACGCTACAAGTTACTTGAAAATCAAATCAATAAATCATTAAACATCTAACTTGGTTGTTCACAAACAAAACAAAGAGTGAAAAATTACGCAATTCTAAAAGGCACTCATGGTACCACTAATTGTCAGGTGTTCAATAAAATTTTGATAAAAGGTTGTGATAGTAGAACTATTGCAAGACTAACTATTCACATAAGACCTAATGTATGATATGATCGAGCTATGTTAATGTAAAATTCATAATTGTTGGGGATTAAGGAGAGCTGTGCATTCTTACTAATAAATACATATTAAATATAAATTTACTTTATATTAAAAATCACTCACAAAGTAGTGAATGTAGATTATAAGTCTAGCGCTGCGTTGGACCAGCATCCCGCAACCCAGTGTTTATTTGGTAAGGGTAGAGGATTACTACATAGTGGTATTACTATCGGTTACGCATCTGTGAATTGCAAAGTCCAGGTAAGTTACACGTACAATCAAACAAACTGTAAAATTAAATAGATACTAATGAAATAACCATAATAGTGAAACAAAGTTTAAACTGTACATGGTAATACATAGCAGTATTTCGCCTAATATATTTGTGCAATTACAACATATAAAAAACCAGTTCCTAACGATTCTAAATAGGTCGGCTGAATAAAATACACCTAAACATCATTGAAACAAACTGTCTTGTAGAAATAAGGTGAAAATGGAACAATTGTTAAAAAGGAACACCAGTTGAACGAAAAACTACCCGGTAAGCGGGTGCGGCCGTTTGAGTGACCCCGCTAAGGCCCACAGCATCTCGTTCCCATAGCTCACATTTATTTATACATCGCTCTACTTTCAAAACAAAAGAAAAGGTCATTTTAAGAACCTTAGTCGGAGGGACTCAGTGTTCATCAATAGCAGATCAGTTTTATAATTGTAGTTCGAGTATTTCCACATCACCTGGTCTTGTGTTTTGTAATCCTTAACCACTATCAACAAACAAAAATAAATAAACTCAGGTTATCATATAACGTTTTACCGTCTATGAGTTATCTGCAAAGGAGGAAAATGTTAATAACCGACGACAATGACCAATTATTTTGGCAATGCCAGAAATGCTGTTATTTAAACACATTTTAACGTAATAATCGTACTTGCGTGGTAATGCATTGCCAATTAAACCTAAACCACCCTGTCAAGGGAAAATATTGTGCGATTCGGATGTGATTAATTGATAAAATAGGAACTTCTTGCAAAACAATGATAATTTTTGTGGTTTACATCAGCTCATTGAATTGCTTGTTTGGATTTTCAATCTACATCTACGTTAGCTTGGATATACTAACCTTTTAAAATGTTCACTCTTTACATCAAAACCACGGCTATTATGTTAAATATAGATAAAAATTTTACTTTGCTATTATTAAAAACTTAGATTAAAAAAACGATCCAGTACTTTTGATTTTACCATAATGGAACAATGATCCATTTATTGCCACAAATGGTTTATAATTCGTGTATGTAGAAAGAACGTCGAATCAAATTTTACCTCCAGCCTTTCCACTCTCACCCTGCCGAACATCGACGAACTACCATTCTTTCGCGAAAAAATGGACCCGGCTTCTAAAAGTTATTAAATTATAAGAAAGAAAGAAATAATACGACCCATTATATTTTCCACTAAAATAGATGTTTCAAGTTGTAAAATATTCACTCGTCTCCGTATATATTGAGTTTCAGCGTAACAAACACTGACTTATCTTTGATTCCTCCGTATCGTGTAATTAATAATCACCGTCCTAATTGGTGATATTTCACACAAAAATTACGTGAAAATCAGAGTTCCGAGCGATTCGTCACGGTTTATTCGAATAAAGGATTGTGTGGGAGAACAAATCTTTTTCTACCTCAACATGTATAAAGCAAGTCCGGTCTCTTCGCTTCTTTTTCAACCTCTTAATAATATTTGTATTTAAAAGTATTAATTATTACATGTACGGTGTTAACCCATGAAATAAGTAATCTCCGTAATAATGTTAATTATTTTCTGAAGACTAAAGACTAGATTATAGATAACAGGAAAGTAACAATTTCGAAAAAATCATTGGTGTAATAATTTAAAATTAAATTAGAACTTTGCATATCCAGGCCACTAGTTAAATTAAAAAAAACCTTATCCATGTAAAAAGTGTTTTTTATACCATAACAATTTGTACTCATACTTCATGTAACATCAAGTGGATTTGGAAATTGGTAAAAAAAATCCATGTATATAAAAATATAAGACACACGTCTATATGAACCATACGACTCAGAATTTGCCTAAAAATCATGCATTAAAATAAATACACATTAACATCATGTGTGCGTTTAAGTAAATGTTACTTTTAAAACGCTCTCCAAACACTTAGACTTGCGGAAAATTGTTTGACGTGTTTTCACTTGTTTTTTAGCATATATTATAAATGAACTTTAAAACACGCTGGAGCGTGCGTAAATCGACAAATGTAATGGGGGGCTTTTGATTTATAGTTTGTTTACTAGGAAACAATAATATTAATCTGACATTAATAAACTTCAAAATTTATAATATACTAAATTTTTCCATTTTCATCATGTATGCTAGCATAAAAGGTTCAGTTACAGTCGTAGAGTCTTTTTCACTCATCCAAGATTTCAACTTTTCGTACTCCTTAATGTACGTGTCTTTTGATTTATAAACCGAACTGTTGGCGTAGTGGTGACACGACCTGCTTAGCGTTCGGGAGGTGATGGGTTCGATTGCCGTTACTGTCTACCTTGTATGAGGTTTTTTCAGGGGATTTTCCTCATACACATGTAACGGCATGGTCACTGCGTATATGCACACCATGTGCGGCTACTTAGGCGAATGCTGGGGTAGTATTTTCCCCCTCAGAACTCCGTTCCTTCCGGTCCTGTCCTGAACACATCCATCCTTAATCCCACCATGTACATATACGTAAAGTATGTAGGTATGTATGCTGGGATTCCATGATTGTGGCTCAAGGCGCTCGGAAAGCTCGAGCAGCCCGCCCTCCCCCTTGGGGAGAGAATAAAGTACGTGGCCTTTTCCTTTTGATTTATGAAAAATCTCCATGTTAACGAAACATATTTTTCATATGACTACCGGATAAAACATTAATGAATAAAATCGAAATAGTAATCATTCTAAGAAAGGATCCTTTCATGCGTACTAAAAAATAGTATATAAAACTCGTGTATAAGCGCCTTTAAAGCATTTAGTACATTGAAGAAAACCCGTTTCACTCGTTTTCTTCAAAATTGTTGTACGTGCCTAAAAGGTTTGCTTATACACTAGTATTATTGTATACTATTATAACATTCGATGAGCCAGAAATGTTTGTAGTCCAAACTCGTCCTTTCTAGCAAAATTTGGAAAACTGATTTAATTGCTTCAATTTACGGTAATACTTACTTTTTTAACTTTTTCAAGCTGACGGATATAACGTCAAAAATGTCATTTTTCCCAGAAACTGTGTTTTTTTATTATTGTTAAATAACTAATTTTTGTCACTAACTTTTAGTACAAAAATTGTGCCTATTTGGTTTAGTTTGAAAATTACAGACGAAACATTCTAAAAATAAAAATTAAGGGTATTGCTAGACTTCTAAAAATAAAATCAAGCGGGTCGTGTCAAACAACAGAAAATCACTAAATCAAATTCTTTTCATTCGTTTAACACTTTTAGAAACGTGCGTTTCCCTAGGAAAAGTGACGTTAATCACATCATACTATAAATTGAATCTTAGTAGGTAACTTTGAAATCAGAAATATTTTTTTAAGTAGTACATGTCATTTTGTCTAAATATAAGCAGAAGGTCGAGTTTAAATCACCCTGTAGATCTTACGCTTCTCATTAGATTATTATACACACATATAGGTAGCAAGCATTCATACTGATTTTCCCACTAAAATCTCTGATGGTTATATGCATGATGTCCTTGAATTTTCGTATTCTCTCATATATGCTCTTCTCAAATGTAACGCACTAACACTGCAACTGTAACTAGTGATGCTCAAATTGTAACGAATCTTTTACGTTCTTCGTTCATTTAGTTGTAAAATATAAGAAAAAAGGGGTTTTGGTTATTAATGATTTATAAATTGTGGTAGGCAAGTTAATTTCCATTTTGGTGTAACTTAAGTTGCATATTTTCTTATATCACCTGACAGAATTAGCGTCTTTTTTAGTATTGCTTGATGTATTCTGTTTTAAACAGGGTTTTTTCCACCTAAATTTTGTGAAAAGTGCCATTGATTTAATGGTAAGATACTTTTAACTCGTATTATATTAAAATCTAAAACATTTGCTCTTTGCAGGCACTTTTACTACTTTTACTTTTTACTTACTTTTACTTTTTATTTTTCCTGTTACTTTTGGCATTTTTACCAATTTTGATATTTTCGATGCTTATGATTGCAGTTTTGCATTTAATTCAGATCTAAATTTAGATCCCATTTTTTATTTGAACTTTCGAGAGAATGCAATAAGCACTGGATTATTCAAATTTTAAGAAAAGTAAAAAATTAACTTTGGTATGGTTTACAACGTACAGCATTGTTATTACGACATATTGCGCAATATTGGTGCAAATATTACATCACCTTTGGTTCACATTTCCGTATTGCCTTAGATACCAGAGGTTATCAAAAAATTGTGTACAAAATTTTTAAAACAGGTATACAGCATAAGACTATTTTTAAGATATATTTTATATAATACCAAATTTAAATGTTTAATAAACATAGTGTGTATATCTTTTATTTTGACATTTTGGTGAATTTTTTAATTGTATCCTCGGTTCAGTTATTCCGAGCATAATCAAAAAATAACTTGGCGTCCGAGATAATTTTTATTATTGTTACATTGCAGTTACTATATTGATGTTAAGTGGAAATAACTAACCTGGAATTTTGGTAATTAAGCAAATAAAAAAAAAAACATGAACCGGCCTGCTTTAATCTACCACCGACTTAGACAACGGCATTATCTTTTATTGAGTGTTTTGGATCTCTGGTTAGTTTAACGATTTGTTTTGAGAAAATTATAACCTATTTATTTATTATTAAATTATTTACACCTGGCGTCTTTAAACCTAATATTTATAAAATAACAGAAATACATAGCATTTCTGAAGTATTTATTGCAAAGCAAATAACGTACTCTACCTTGTACCTACGATAATTCACTCTTTAGAATATTCCCGCTGATTTCAGGATTATCCCATAAATTCCTCGGTTACTCCTAAATGTCATACACTATTAACGATTTCCTGTGCCTGCCAATAGATTTCCGTCAAAATCAGAAAACACTTCCGTTAGTGAGGTACTCCACGAATCGACTCTTTTTCCTTATGAAAATCGACTATGACATTGAAACAGGTTATGATTAGGTAAAGAACTAATATGACCTTTTTTAGATATATTGGATGATTTAACGTTGCAATTCCTGTGTTTTTACAACCATATGTTTGATTTGTCAATAATTTTAAATTTTTACCGTTTGTGTTATAGCTATTAACATACCCAAGATGTCATAGCAGTCGCAAATGTCAGGTGCAGTCCGAGCAAGCTAGCGAGCGAGGACTTTTAAGACATCTCAGTCAATTATGACACTGATTACTTCCGAGGTATTTTCAAGATTTTATCGGTTTCTGTCGATTGAGCCGTTAGTTGAAATCAATTAAATGCAAAAATTCGTTTTAAGAAATATTGAGCTGATCACGTATGCATGGCGTGTTTGCATGCCATGGTTACATTTTGTAATCGATTTAGGCGAGCTAGTGCTAGCAAATGTTAAAAATGCATTCAGTTAAGCTTTAAACAGTTTTATTCTGGAAAAATCTAAAATTAGGTATGAAAAGACGTATCAGACATTCAACAATTGACAAAAGAAGAGCGGCGTTTCATTGATAAACGAAGATGTTTTAAGGATGTTTTCAACAATTGGTTAAGTTATTTCAAATGTTGCTCTCTGATATATTTTTGTTGGACTCCTATTTTTTGTAGTCTAAGAACCATTATGGGTGTATTACAAATTGTTACGAAGCTTGTTTAACATCAATGAAAATATAGGTCTGAAAGGATTCATTAACGCGGGCGTACCACAGGGATCCGTTATAGAGCCTACACTTTCTCTGCTGTACATAAATGACCTTATTTCTTCAACAACTAACCCCATCCATTGCTTTGCTGACGATAGCACTCTTCACTGTAGTTCATCTCAGTCTACTCATAGTGATAATCCACATTCTATGTCAAATCAAGAAATTAAAGCTGAAATGGCAAATTTAATCAACAAAGACATTCAACGTATTCTCGAATGGTGAAGCAATAATCTAGTTAAATTTAATGCTAACAAAACTCAGTGTTGCCTTGTATCCGCCAAAAACGATCGATCATTTCCTGTTGTAAGTATGAATGGCTCAGTTCTTAAGTTTTCAGACTCTATTACTCTGTTGGATATGACTGTATTTTCAAATCCCTCATGGGTTGACCATTCTTCGCTACCAAAACAGCTGCTCGTAAAATGGCTTTTTTGATCTAAGCAGTACTTTACCTCTCGACAACTCCTTCTGCTGTATATGGCCCAAATTCGGCCTCATTGGAATATAATTCTCACCTCTGGGTTAGTGCACTAATACGCCTCGATATCGTTGATCGTATTCAAAATAGAGCGATTAGGCTTATAAATGACCCCCCTTAATTTCTCACATACAGTCCCTTGAGCATAGAAGGATGGTTTCAGTTCTTTCTTTGTATTATCGTTATTGCAACGGATAATGTGCTGCTGAATTATATTCTTTGATACCATCTCGGGCTATCTTTGCAAGAAACACTCGGTTCGCTCATTCACATCATCAGTATGCAGTACAAATTTCACTTATCGTAAAACGGGGCAATCCACATTTTCTACACGGCTTCTAAACTCTGGAATTATCTCCCTAGTTCCTGTTTTCCTCTCACTTATGAATGAGAAAATTTAAAAGCTGTTCATAGGCATCTATTGGCAATTCATTTATCCATCCTCCTAAGTGTTCCTGAGTGCTTTAGTACGATAGGACGTTCAGGTCCACAATCATAAAAAAAAAATTTCTACAAGTTGCAAGCAAGGATTTGCGAAGAGGAAGAACGTAGGTAATAAAGTGAAGAAATCCAAAACTCTTTCTAGTGAGGGATTCAAGAAGTTGTTGCTAGAGGCAAATGATGAAAAATATTTGTTTGCAAGGCACGTTTAAATTCTGTCCTATAAAAAAGGGTATTTTAGGTTGTGGCGATTTTCGGTTCATATACATCATGTCGATACGCTGAGACACATAATCTGATAATAAATGATGTCAAACGGAGAGGTTCCGTTGTAATTGTGACAATCACATGAAACAAGAATTACAAACCACGATCTTTTACAGTAGCCTCCAATGGTGCTATCAATGCTGTGCAACTGTTAAGAAGTACTTGAATTTACGACCAATTCTTTGTATTTTAAAATCAAGGTGAATGCAATGTACGACGTTTCGACGATTTATAAGATCCGTTCTATTCCTAAAATGCTTGTTACTTTCTGGAATTTATCGAGTGTCGAGAAATACACTGGTCATTCCTTACGGCGAAGTTCTTCCACAACACCGGAGCAACCACAACCGAACTTAAGATAGTTGGTAAATGGAGAATTACGAATATAGTTGAGGGATATGTAGGGGAATCAGTTTAAAATAAGATTAAGATGGCGAAAATAATGTTTAACAGTAGAAATAATTAAAATACTTATCCTTTGGGTTTTAAAATGGTGTATTTTTATATTTATATTTCACATAAATCTATATGTTTCAGAAAAGAGCGTAGTATACAGGACCATATATTTAGTATAAAGCAAATGATAGAAAAGGCCAGTCTACAAGAAACAGTATACGGTATTTTTAGATCTTGAGAAGGCATTCGATAGAGCGTCACAAAAGCAAGTCTGGAAAAGTTTGAAGAGAAGAAACATCAAACCAAGATTAAGAGCAGCAATAAAACGCTTGTACGAAAATAATAGAAACTACGTAAGAAAGGACAATTTGGAGCCGGAAACATATGAAATAAAAAATGGTTTGAGGCAAGGGGGAACGTAGAGCCTGATATTATTTTCAGAGATAATGGACGACGTGATCAAAGCAACAAGGGAGAAAATCAAGACAGTACAAATAGGACATAACAGATTATTACCAGTTAAGGTCTCAGAGTGTGCATTTGCTGATGATGTCATGATATGTGCAGCAAAAGAAAAAGACCTGCAAGGAAACCTGATGGTATGGGAAACCGAATTAACGAAAAGAAGAATGAAAATAAACATAAATAAAACAAAAACGATGGTAACAAGAGATGCAAATAGAAAAATAAAGCTAGAAGTAGATAAAGAAAGGGTTGAGAAAGTAGAGTGTTTTAATTATCTGGGAGTTTTAATCGAAAGGGACTTAATTAATAGTGCTGCAAAACTATACCACAGTTTAAATAACACATTTTTAGGGAAAAAAGAAATAAGCAAAAAGACAAAAATCTCAGTGTATAAAACAGTATTTAGGCCCATTTTAACTTACGGTAGTGAAAGCTGGTTATTAACTACAAGCCTCAAAAGTAAACCACAAAAAATAGACATGAAATATCTAAGAAAAGTCAAAGGTGTAACGAGAAAAGACAGAGTACGAAATGAAGTGGTGAGGGAATAGTTAAACATCGAATCGGTTCTACAGGTCATAGAGAGGCAGCAGCTAAAATGGTTTGGACAATTGCCGAATTGAAAATACAAGACAGGTGAAAAGTATATGGGAGGCAGGAGTACAAAAAAGTAAAAAGAGAGTAAGGGTAAGAAGACTTGCAACGATGAATTGACAGCAATACTAAAGAGCAGAAATAAAACTTGGAGTGAAGCGAAACAATTAGCATTAAACAAAAAAGAGTGGAAAGATTTTGTATACAAATGCAATATGTAGAGTAAGAAACCCTTACATCTTAGGGTAAATTTATTTGATCAATATATATATATATATATATATATATATATATATATATATATATATATATATATAAAAATACGTTTTGAAACAATTACAGTTATCGTCCCCAGTAGTGGTAATTTAAGAATTGTTTAAGGTGTTAGAACAATTCTTACTCTACTGACGACGATAACTATGATTGTTATTGATATGTATAGATTTAAGTAAAATATAAATATAAAAATACACCATTTTAAAACCGAAAAGCTGAGTATTTTAATTATGTGTAATAATACTGAAATTTTACATTTTCGTATTCGACAGTATATTACGGGCGAAAATGGCAGTAACAAATAAGGAATGGACCGGTAGCTTAGAGGAAAAAGGGGGTGGGCTGTCTCAAGTCATTAACACTATTCGCATATTATGATAATTATGTAAATTGAAACAATCAGCGTAGCGATACATATGTTAAAACACATTCAATTTTGCAAAGTCTAATAGTTAAATAGAGTTGACGCTTGCAAGGATCAAATTCCCCAAACTCACATATCGTAAGCACCTTAATTTAGATCAACACCTTATGGAATAGTAATATTGTTGAAAACATAAATTTCAGTAATTTTTGTGGTATAAAATTTTGGCATACACTGAACGGAGTATATAAAAAATAGCGCATAAAACATAATGAAATGATCACGTGTGATTACACTTTAATCTCAATCAAACGAAACACTTTATTACAAATCACTGGCCACACAAATAATAAACGTATGGAAGTAATTGCCTTAATTGGTACAAACGTGCAGTCTGTACAGCGTTCTAGTTAAATTTCGTGTTATTAACCTTTTAGGTGACGGATCGGTGGACATCGATACGCTTGAATCTCCCTCAATACAGCTTCCTATGCAACAGCTTCACCAGTCGACAACTTTCAACGAACTGTATATTTATGAATTATAAAATATTTAGCCCACATCTGCCGATTAACTAACTGAGCCAACTGGTTTAATATATCTACTTCTTCTTTTACATAAATTAAGAGAAGAGAATTGCCGTCTTGTAAAATTTATGATCAGTTGGAAACGCACGAGTGCTTACTTGCGGTAAAGACAAAGGGAGAGTTGGCGCGTCGATAGCCGTCATCGACGTTTTTTCTAATCGTACGTCGGCGGAAGAGGGGCCGGGGAAAGAAAAAATCTTTTCAAAAAAAACGGGCCGTCACCAGAGGGCGCTCTTTAAATTTAGATCCTCACGATTTTTGAAGGAGGGGAGGGGGAAAAATTAATTTTCAAACTCCAATATCTCGAAAACGACGACAGATACGGGCATGATTCTTTCTGCATCGAATTTTTGAGAAAAAACTGCGTAGGGTCGACGTCTATCAAAATGGATTTTTTTTCGAAAAAGTCGAAAAAATCAAAAAAATTAAAAAAAAATGTAAACTCTTCGTGTTCGCTCGATTACGGTCCGATTTGGACGCGGTTTTCTTTGTTGTGTTCGGTATCTATTGAAAAAACTAGTCTGGCACGTTCGATACAAGAAAAAATGTTAAAAATCGGTTTAATGTCGAAAATGCCGTGGTCGGCCAACTTTGAACTCTTCTCGATCTCTCGAATACGGTCCGATTTGGACGCGGTTTTCTTTGTCGTACCGGTATCTTTGCCATTTGCAATTTGAAAAAGTTACGTTCGGACAAAGAAATATGTTATAATTCAAAGTTAAGTTTGAAGGACACTTAAACGACGCATATCGAGTTGTTAAATTAAATTACGTACATTACCGAATTGAATCGAATTCCCGTTTAGAGCTCTAATATCGGAGGGTTACGAATTTTCCAATGCTTTTTAAATGGGGAAAATTAGTGTCGAAAAGAGGAGAAGAGGAGAAAAAAAAGGAAGAGGAAAAGGGAGGGAAAGGGAGAAAAAGAAAAAGAAGAGGAGAAGGGAAAAAAAAAAAAAAAAGGGAGGGAGAGGAGGAAGGGAAAGGAAGGGAAAAAAAAAAAAAAAAAAAGAAGGAAAGGGAGGGAGAGGGAGAGGGAGAGGAGAGGAGGAGGGAGAAAAAGAAAGGGAGGGAGAGGAGAAGGGAGGGAGAGGGAGAAGGGAAAAGGGAAAAGGGAGAAAAGGGAAGGGAAAGGAAGAAAGGAAGGGAGAGGGAGAAAGGGAGAGGGGGAGAGGGAAAGGAGGGAAAGGGAGGAAAGGGAAAAAGAGGGAGAAGGAGGGGAGGAAGAGGGAGAAAAAAAGGAAAAGGAGGGAGGGAAAAAAAGGAGGGAGAAAGGGAGAGGGAGAGGGAGAAAGAAGGGAGGGAGGGAGGGAAGGGAGAGGAGAGGGGAGGAGGGAGGGAGGAGGGAGGGAGGGAGGGAAAAAAAGGGAGAGGGGAGGGAAG
Source organism: Vesta saturnalis (assembly GCA_036346205.1). NCBI lineage: Eukaryota > Metazoa > Arthropoda > Insecta > Coleoptera > Lampyridae > Vesta > Vesta saturnalis. The sequence goes on from JARFJB010000218.1 coordinate 1,107,168, forward strand.
GGAAAGGAGGGAAGGGAGGGAAAAAAGGGGAGGAGAAAGAGGGAAAGAGGGAGAGGGAGGGAGAGGGAGAGGGAGGGGAAGAGGGAGGAGAGGGAGGGAGAAAGGGAGGAAGGGGAAGAGGGAAAGGGAGGGAGAGGGAGGGAGGAGGGAAAGAGGGAAAGGAGAGGGAAGGAAAAGAAAAAAAAAGGAAAGGGGAATAAGAATTTTAGGGGTGGTTTAAAAGAAGGTAAAGGTTTTCAAAGAAATTGAAACTTTTGTGGTGATAAATTATAATTAATTTTTAAAAATAAAAATAGGAAACAGGTTTTAACAAGAAAATTTTGTATTGGTTTTTTGGAAAGGAAGCAGATTTATGGTGGGCTTCCACCGCACAAAAGTAAATTTAGCAAATAATCAAATCTTATCAATAAACAAAAAATGGGATTTTAAAATTTAAAAAAGGGTTGAAATATAAATATTAATGTGTAAAGTTTCGGATTAGAAAGGAAATTGGGGCAGAAAAATTGGCAAAACAAATTCTACATAACCCAAACTGAGGGTGGGTACCTTTGGAAAACCAAACAGGCCGGTTTTGAAATAAAATTGGAATGATTATGGAATTCTACTAAAAGGATTTGGGAAAAATTTGGGGAAACGGTTCACATGAATATCAATTCAAGAAAAACCCCTTTTTAAATTATTAAATGAAATCAATTTGATTCGAAATAAGCTAAATTTGCCAAATAGACCTTCAAATGTTCATATAACAAAAATTTAAACCCAGTTTAAATTTGATTGGAAATTTGAATTCGGAGAAAGGAAGATGGAATGCCAAAAAATAGAATTCCTCAAGAGTTCAAGAAACTTTTAAAAACCAAGTTTCAAGGTTGGGAAAACCTTTACAATTTAAAGAAATTGGTGGATTTATAAGTAAAAAATCTTGAATCTAAACCTTCAGAAAAATTTTAAAAGGGAAAATTAAGGTTTTATCCTTTGGGCAAAAAAACATATCCAAACAAAAGAAATTGTATAAATTAGGGTTACCATGTTTCAAATTTACAAAATTAAAACGAAAACGCAAAACCTTTGCAACGGGAAAAATTTTAAAGAACAACAAATAATTTAATGGTTTTATGACCTAAGCCAAAAGGAATTTGTGGAATTTAAACCATAAATGCCAAAAAAGTTTAGCCTAAAGGTAAATATTAAATGGTTATACTTTTGAAATAACCTTTGGATTAAAAATTAAAAAAACCGGAAAACCAAAGACGGAAATCAAAGCAGGTTTCCCAAAAAATTCTAAATGAAATTTTTACTAACAATCCAGGTAAATTAATATTATCCCTTGCCAAAAACCCAAGGCCGTGTTATTTAAGAAAAAGGTTGCTTATAGACCCATTTCAAGGAAAATAAACGGAAATTGACTTGATTTAATAACCATGGAATTAAAAAACTAAGCCTAGAACTAGGAAATGGCCCAAAGGATTTAAATTTAAAAGTTGGGGGTTTAAACAACAAAAAAATTCGATATGAATCGATATTGTGTGGGTGACATAGTACGAATCAGTAAATTTAATAGTATCCTTGCCAAGGGATACACACCCAATTGGCCTAGTGAATTATTTAAGATTGTGAAAGTTCGCATTACTAGACCCACTACGTACATATTGAAAGACATGAAACGAAAACCTGTAGTGGGAGGGTTTTATGAACATGAATTACAGAAAACTAAGTATCCCGATGTATATCTAGTAGTACAAGTGCTTCGCTCCAAGGATAATGAGTTATTTATAAAGTAGTGGGGGTTGGAGGAAAGATCATGGATCAATAAAGACGATATTGTTTTATAACTGGACATTTAACTTGTACTTTGTGGAATAAATTACTTATATAGTTTATATCAAAGGATGCAGCTCATGGAAATAAAACACACACATAAAAAAATAACTGTATTTTATTTTAGTTCACTAATGAATAATAATAAGTGAAAGTAGTAACTAACTTTCTTTTTGTCTGTTTTTTATATTAAGATTTGCGTGTTATTATGAGTTCATAATGCCACTGGGTGCTATATGAAAGCCATAATGACACCCAAATGAAGATGATAAACATGTCATAATGACACTGGCGTAGATTAAACTTTTAATGGTATTGTCTAATGTAATTTCTTTATCAAATAATGTCTTAATAATAACCTCATTTGTACACGTTGAATTTATAGCACACAGTTAAAACACTCATCAGGAATAACAATATGCTACAATATATTCAATACAAATAAATAGCTTTCGGGGGAGGACTTTCCCATCAAAGAACGCTTCAGGTATTTTCTATAGATTTGATCACTACAGTACTGTAGTTCTTCCCGCAATTCGTTGTCAATACTGCTTATAATGAATTGTTTTCTGAAACAGAAGAGGAATAGTTAAATCCCCAAGGTCTAGTACCTGTGAAATTAAAATTTACTAACCGTTTATCATCGTAAGGATTAATTATTGCTTTATTTTGTTTGATGGTAAACATATGATGTTTCTTTGATCCTATCAAATGTTGATATTGCCTTATTATCTTAACTTCAAACAAAATATGTTAATAATCATCCAATTGACGTTAAAATGTATTTCTCTGCAGATGTTAACCGCAATGAAGGTTGATGACTAATTAATGACTTACTGTAGGGATGATGTCTTTAATATGAACTGGATTAATACTCAGACCCATGTTCTTTTCGTTCTAAGCGTACTGTGAATGATTCACTTTTACCAAAGTCTATTAATTCACCCTTTTGATTAATCAAATTAATTGTTATATTACTAATTCTGTCGGTGTTTACTTCTAAATATTGAGTATTGCTGGGTGTTTTATCTAGACGATAACCTGGCGGAACTCAAAACGTCAATCTCATATAATACTTTTGCAGGTTTTCCCTTTCGATAAGATCCTTTTATAATGTTGCAGTTTACGTGAAGATTAGCGTGTTTAAGTATTTGGATGTCTAACGTAGACGTATGTAAAATATTTCTTTCTAATATTTTAGACTCGAAGCCTAGCATGCGGCCAATATTACTTTCTTTAGTAAAATCGATCTGAAATGAACTGTTTATCTCACATTTAAGTGTATTGTTATTTGCTCTAATGCTAAACTTTTCTGTAGGTATCTTAGATTTTAGATAATAGCTAATTTCATCTAACTCATATGCACCCTGTCGAATATTAATCACTTGCAAATGAGATGGATTTGTTTTAAAATAAAATCTATCGTTGCGTGCATAAATGTTTCTAATGCTGTTGCAACCGTAAAATCCGGCCAATCCAATAACGTATTCCTTCTTCAAATCTAGCTCTATCGGTGAATAGAAGTTGTAGCTAGCTGTGTTACCAACACCTTCTAAACTGAATGCTATTGACATAACTGAGACAATTTGATGTTTTATGAATTATTTATATAAAAATTGCAGGCACAGGTGTGCAAATAATCGTATTAAATTCTTGATCTTGGTTGTAATTATAATAAATCTTACATCCCGAAAGTAGTTAACTACTTCGATTGGTGGTCGAAGATTACCGAAACTATCGTAATACCATACCTTTTTACCACGGTTTTTGTAGCAAACCCAATGTGTACTTGGTCTGCTTTGGTATCTAAGTTAATAATTCCAGATTCATTTTTCCATGGTAATTTAGGCATGCTATCTCTCACAAAAATATCCCTAAAGTAGGGTACATTTTTGTTGTATTTGTTTAAACCAATATCTGTTAACGGTCTTTCGGGTAATCTATTCAGTTTTTTGGAAACGGTTTTAAGTATAACGCACCACCACCAGATTCGTATGGTTTTAGATAAATTGCACCACCTTTCTTATTCACGGAGCCTATAGCGATCGATTACATCATACAATTATGGCGTGATGTCTCTTCTTGCAATTTTTGGCATCTTTAGCTTCATTGACTGCTTCAGCAATTCCTGATGCACCACCAGCTAATGCACCGATTGCTGATAATCCAGCTAATAACGGAATAAGAAATGGTAAAAACCCTCCTTGTTTAGGTATGGGGATTACTCTAGGAACTTTAATGTTTTTCTTTCCTCCTAAACTTTTTACCACACGTTTTGCCGTTGAAAGGGCTGACTTTATTGTGTCTGTGAAATTTCCATTAGGTTTAATTTCTTTAGCTATCGTTTTTCGTAAATGCAATAAATTTCCACCATTGCGTAACAATTTCTTCTTCTTCAGATTAGATCGACGTTTACATTCCATTCCCAATTTTCTCTTTGCTTTCATGGCGGTAATGACTGATAAAGCTGCAGTTCGTTCAGCTAACGTTGCGCCTGATGATTTAAAGCGTTCCGTAGCTTTTTTTTGTAAAATTTTATCTGCTTTATGTCTACTTTCTAAACCTCGGTAATCTGTGTAACTGATACCATGAACAGTGGAACAGTGTATTACATCATATCTGTTAGAATACGTGTTAAAATTGTTACACATATTATAAAACTAACCTCAATAACCGTTTACGATATTTATTTAAAGGTTTTATAAACATATATAAAACAGAAGATACCCTATTTAAAAGTATAAATCTTAAAAATTTTAAAATTCAATAAAATCAAAATCATGAATGAATAGAGTGTGCCTATTTTATTGGTCTAAATCACCTTCGCATTGTTGCCTTTCTAATGAAACTATTTTTGAGCACATCGGCTGGATGGTTTCAAAGTTTCTATAACGGACATAGGTAGAAACAATTTTTGAGTTCTATAGATATAGATGGTGATTTTTTCATTAAATTTGATTTGCAGAATGGCTGATAAAACGTGTCATTTCCTCGATAACGCAGACGTGGAACATAGAAATTGAGATATTGTATCAATGCAGGGGACTCGACCTTATCGGATATCAAGTTATGAAGAGAGGACATTGGCACTTTTATTCGGCGATTCTCCATACAGTCAACGTTTGGGGCAGACGACAATTTGGTATGGTCGCAATATCTGTCAGGGTAAACACCATATAATCTGAAAAAAAAAACTTTCTTTGTACTACTTTTTCTACGATGTATAAAGGACTCCATGTTAATGATGCGTAGATACTCAAGCTTAGATGGTATTAAGGCAAAATACAATGACTGAAAAGCATTTAGGTCTGAGAAACACCCGCAATATCTAAGTACAAATCCAAGCAATCGTAAAGCTGCATTTCTAATTTTATCAATATGTCATTAAATTTCGCTTTGTATCGAAGTAGACACCAAGAATCTTAAGGAGATTAATGCTGCATAAACTTTCCAAGATAAAACTATAATTAAATGTTACTGGGTTGTTTTTCCGAGTGAACGAAACAATGTTACATTTTGAAAGATTTAATGATAGACAATTTGACATACACCACTCACAAACTTTATCTATTTGTTGTTTGAAAAAAATGCGGTAATAGGATAAAAGATTTTCAAGTCATAAGTCATCGTACGGTATAACCTTAATTATATCGTTGATACACAAAATAAACAATAAGGTTCCAATGTTGGAGCCATGTGGTACGCCGGAGGTTACAAAGTAAATACTAGAATCGAAACTATTGCGTACTGAGGGCGATGGTCTAAATAAGACACAATAAGAGAAACCAGACTATTATTTAATCCAAAAGTATGCAGTGTGTTAATTAAGATGCTATGACTGATGCGGTCAAATGCCTTAGAGAGTCAAAATACAAAACATTTACCTGGCTTTGAGAATCAAGGTGAATAGACAAAAACTGGGTGACATGAACTAAATTGGCCACCGTTGCGCCGTTTTCATAAACCCATGTTGGCAAGGTGATATTAACCGTTTAACACTAGGATATATTTTGGAGTAAAAAAATAATTCACATTTTTGCAAAATTGCAAAGTACAGAAATAGGCTTGTATTTAGAAATAATGCTATCATCACCGGATTTAAATACAGAACAAACTCGAACACACTTCCAAACATCAGGAAATTGATGTGTTCTAAGGAGACGTTAATCAGTGCCGTGATAGGTTGAATAAAGGTATTGGCACATTATTGGAAATGCTGGACTTTGGTCCAGTACGGCTATATTTTATTTTTAGTTTAGAAAATAACGCTTTAATGTCATTTTCGTTAGTGGTAGATGGACAATGGTGATGAGTAATCCATTTCTTGTGCTTGAAGTACTATGAGGTATAAAAGCGCTGTAGAGGAACTCACGAAATATATCTACAATGTCTTCCGGCGAAGTATACTTGACGTTATTAAAGTACATGTGACACGGAATACGTGTATTTGGAGTCATTAACAATAGATTTTTCGATGCTGTTAATATACCTTCGGTAGGCAATTCGTATTTGTTGTTTAGTTTGCCTCCTTAACACATTATAACTTTAACGATATATCTAATTGGTATTTTTTATATATAACTTATAAAATTTATACTTAAGTTTTAAATGTCTTTACCTCACAATACGAAAGTATTGGGAGGTATTGTAATCGGTCGGCGAAATTTCGTGTGTAAACAGGATTAAATTTTCTTTAAAATTAGGTACCAAACTTAAAAATTGCTTTACCGTAAGTTGGAGAAAAAGAGGTTCAAACATGAAAGTTTCAAAATGTATGCCTGTCTGAATGTGTTCCAGGGCGATAGCGTCCACAAAGATTATCCAATCTTCATAAAATTTGGTACCCAGGTTCCATAAGTAGACGGAATGTTGAGCGAAATCTGTCCAGTCAAAATGCCAGGTTTTGGCTATTATAGAGTGTATAAATTCGTAGCAACAAGTAACTAAGTGAACCATCCCAGAATTGAATATATACCAAGTTTTCGTTTGTTCGTGAACTCCTCCGGTAGCGCAGTGTCAGCGCGTTTGGTTGATGTCCTGGCGTCCCGGGTTCAGGACGCATAATGTACGAGGTTTTTTTATCTTATCTTATTAGGCGTGTTGGGCATTCTTGGCCATTTGAAACGATTTTTGAAAAAAAAATGTTGACCCTTTGGCTAAAAATTTTCGAATTTTTTTTTACGCGTTTTGAGCCATTTCTCGCAATTTGAGATAATTTTTGGAAAAAAATTTGTTTGGCCCTTATGTCAAAATTTTTTTTTGAATTTTTTTTAATCGTTTTGAGCCATTTTTGACCATTTCAGATGATTTCTTGGCAAAAGGTTTTTGGCCCTTTGGTCAAAAATTTGTTTGCATTTTTACACGTTATGATAAATTTTAAAATGTCAGAATTCTAATTACTTTTTTTTATTACTAAGTAGAATTTATGTCATTTAGGAATTATATTAACAACTGTTGTTTTCGCAACAACGAATAAATGTAAAACATATGGGTAACAAGTGGATATGTTTATAAAAATTGTACTTTTATGCACATATTTACACGTTTTCAATTTAAGAACTAAATAAATGTATACTGGGTGATAATGATTATTTCCTTTCTCTGATCAATTTTTTCGATCGTGACCGTATTTGTTTAGTACGTCAAGCTTTATACATATTATTTAAATAATAACTTTAATTTAAGATAATATGTCTTGGTCGCCATATTTAATTGTTCCTGTCAAATTCTTAAGCGGGTGTTACACCTTATAGTAACTGTTATAGATGTTACTTTTATAACAGCTACTTTTAGGCTACTTCGACTCTTTTAGCAGTTTACTATTGTCACAGTAGCTGCTAAGGTACATCACTTAGGAATATTTCTACTTTGGCTGCAAGTCGAGTACCGAAGTACAATAAAAATGGCGTCAAGAGTGTTTGTGGAATATTAAACATTCTGATTACAAAAACGTTAATTCGAAAAAAAAAGTAAAGGCTGAAATTGCATGGCAGTGTGGTGTGAACGAAGCGTTTGCTAAAAAGAAAATTTCAAGTTTACGTTCAACATATTTACAAGAGAGAAACAAGGTCTCCGAAAGCAAGGGCCCAGGCACTGATGAGGTATATAAACCATCACTATTTTGGTATCACGAGCTTGATTTTCTGCAAGATGTAATTATACCACGAAATTCAGTTTCAAGTTTGGACCAAAAAATTCAAGTAAGTATCAAATATCTTTATGTTTCGCATGTTTACAAAAAAATATGAATATTTAGTCTGAATGCAGCATACAGGATGTAATAAAAGTTTATCTTAATGTTTTATTAGAGTATTAAAGATGTAACAAAATTTATTATTAATATTACTATATGTACTGTCACTGAAAGGGTTGTTCTCCTTTATTTACAAAATAATCAGCTAATTCCTCTCTGATTTCGCGCGCAAAATTGGAAGAATAATTACTACCTTCGTGCTGTATTGAAATAAACTGATCAGTTGAAGGGTTTATACACAATACATTGTTTCTTATACTTCAACTACGTAAATAATTGTGCAATGTACAGGCAGTTTTAACAATTAAGTCGGTAGTTTCTAATGTTACTTGAATAGGTAGGTCTCTTAAAAATGAGACATCGACTTGATAGAATACCAAATGCATTTTCTACTACGCGTCGAGCTCTACATAACCTGTAGTTAAATACTCGTTATTGTACTGAAAGTTGTTTCGATAAAGAAATAAGGAATCTTTTTTGTTTCTACCAGGTGGTTCGGTCGCATCAGGGATGTTTAAGCTTTTATCATTTAAAGTACGATATAAAGTACTGTTTTTATACACTCCATCATCTGAGATACGCCCATTACATCCAACATCAATATAAATAAATCTGTAATGTGCATCTACCAAACTCAACAAGACGTTACTATGAAAACCTTTGTAAGTAAAACAACATATACCCTTCACTAGCGGGAGCAGTAATTGCTATATGTTTGCCATCTAAAGCTCCTAATGTGGAAAATTCCACAAACTTTCGAAATCTTCGGCTATTTTCTTTCATTCCTCTTGAGTTGTGGGTGTCTGTAAATTAATAAATATTACTTGTAGTCGTACACACAACTCTGACACACAACAAAAAAAGTAAAAAGGAACAAAGATCCTGCTAATGTTCATACTGATACGTTTTTACAAAGATCCATTGATATTCTAACCACTCTTTCAACTAATAACGAAGATGAGTTTCAACATTTTGCATTAAATGTAGCATCCCAACTTCGTTCTTTGCCGCTTATTACTGCTCTGGAACTGCAAACGAAAATACAACTTATGATTTCAGAAAGCAGAATTCAACACCTATGGCAAATATCTAATTCTCCAGTAACATCTTCATCACCATCACCATTGTCAACTGCATTACCATCACCTGGAATATTAGCAGCAATTTCTAGAATAGCAATACCGTCGCCTTGTTTTCAATTAACTACAGAATTGCAGCCCTCTGATGATGTGGAGAATAGTATTTCCGACACATTAAGAGCAGCAATACGAGGAGCTGGTTTACAATATGACTATTACTATGAATAAATACATAAACAATGTACACCTGGACATGCTGTATGTGTAAGAAAATAAATTACTTTAAAAAAATGTGGGAAGTCTGGTATACTAACCTTCATATAGTCATTTTCCAGACACATCAAATACTGCTGCACAAACGCAAGGTATTATACCTGAAATTGTTGTTCTTGTAATTCTTGATAAATATTCCAATCATTTTTGCGAATCTCCAGTAGCTAAATACCTTAATGTTAATGCTAATCTGACTTTGGAACTGATAGCATTTCTCATTGCAGTATTTTTACGTTGTGTTCTACATTCAACCTAAAAAAGTAATGCTTAAAATATAGTATCGTTAATAAAGCCTAAAAAAATTTATCTTTTCATGCAATTCCAGAAATTGTTCGTAAGATAGCCTTATAAAATTTTTATATTTTTTACCGTCAGCTGTTAACAGATCCACTAGTAGCTTATTTTCAACACAATAGGAATCTCTTCGTAATAAAAAGTCATTTGCGCAAAATCTGCGACCACGATGTAGTGTTCTTTGGCGTTTTCTTTTATAAATTTCATGGATTATTAGTACATTTACAGTGATTGCTGCAATGCGTTTTTTGCTTGGCGCCATTTTTAATAGTAATAAATTGTAAAAGTTTACTTTACACTAAATTAATCGCAAATAGTTGGTTAACAGTAACTTTTACTTAACTTTTATAACAGCTACTGTTGGGTGTAGCACCCACTTTACAATTTTTTTATTAAAACAATTTAACAGTTTGATGATATGAAAAACTACAAAATATTCAGAAGCAAAAAAAGCACAGTACACTTATAAAACATATCAATTTCTTCCTATTTCACTTGTGCTTGTTTAAATTATCAATTACATTGTGTTGTGAGGTCATCTGTTGCACACATCAGATTTTCTATATTAAACCATCGAGGATAACTACTCGGTCTCCTCTCTCGAGTCGCTTCTCTAGCATCTATCATCGAAAACCCAGATCCAGATCGCGCACGCCTACTGCACTTAGTTTCGTTGTATACGCCGCCAACCTGTCGCTTGCCGCGTCCGTACATCGTGAACCGTCGTGTATCTTTAGTCGCGTTACTTCGCCGCCGTCACCGGTAAACCAGCGTCGAACAATCAAGCCGCTGGTTGAGATACGCTAAGGTTAACCGCACGTAAGTTTTATTGCACCACCTGTCTTAAACATTACACCAGACACCCAGACAAACGACTGGCTGCAGAGCCCGGAAGTTATCACACCGTTCCACTACACACACTAGAAGTAACGACAGGCTGTAAAGCCTGAAGACACCTTCTGCAAACATACACACAAACCAGGACGTTGTTACTTCGGGCTAACGCCCTGAAGTCAACTTCCATTTGCTCCAGCGGCAAGAAGGGTATTCACTCTAATTCTACCGCTCCTCGGGAGATCCCTTTATACAGCAGTGGACGGGCTGGACCCAGAATCTTATAAAGGGCCCTCCATTATACATATACTACACATACAATAAACCTACCACCAGGAGAATTAGCAATATAAACAAGCGACGCCAAGACCTGGAGATAATCTCAATACCAGAGGCCGTATTCTTAGAGAACACCCGCGTGATCCTCCAGTTAAATAAAGACGAACCCGCGGTGCGTTTACGTAAAAATTGCATCAAACGTGTACCAGCGTCTCGCGAACCGACTTCAATTTGTTAGATATTCTTCTAATAATATTTCTTAATAAAGGAAATCCGGTAAAATAAACATTCCAGGGAATGTTTTAACCCAGGGAATAATCGTGTACTTAAGACACCTGCATTCCATCTGAAACAATTCACAGAATTGTTTAATTTAGTTCGCGCAGTCCTAAAAGATCGTGTAAACCCGCCTCAGATTAATTAGTTTACAACAATTAATAATTGGAGCAATTTTTAATAATAACTAATGTAAATAAGTTCGTGGTAAACTACGTCTTCCCTGTTTTTAATAGGTAGAATAAGTTTCGCTTATAAGAAAGTTATAGGCACTTTAACTATAACAGACGTTCTCTAATAATAAAGAATTAATGCGTCTTATTGCCAGGCATAACTACATGTTATGTATTAATCAACGTAAATACGTTCTAAATTAATTAAGAAATCCTGAGGCTATCGTGATCAGTTAGAGTAAATAATCGTGCGCGTACGAACAATTTGCATCCAGAAACGTATAATAATTAACCTGTCTTTTGTGAAGAATTCCAAGTACTGAATTCACATCTATTCAGTCTGAAAGCCAAATGACATATAAGAATAGTCATGCGCACAAAGGTTACTTTAAATTATTGATTTTTCTCTGTGACCTGTTTACAGACACCTACTCGATCGTTGTCCCCCGTTTACGTAATACGGAGAATATTACACAACGCCACCTGATTAATACCAGGCCACCGCTTCCAGGGCCGGCCTAAACGTTCGTAATAAATCAAAATAAATCGTCATTATCAGGATTTTTGGTCATAACACACTAACAATTGAACCACAATAATTTATATTTCCACAGAAACGTCTTAGGAGCCGATAATTCCACCACTACCGTCCACAGGTGACCAACGAAAACGGACGCTACCAGGAAGGACACTGCAGTTAACCTGATATAAAATTGTTTTCTTGTTGTTAATTTAATTAACCTAGTTTAGTATCTGATTGTTTAGTTTTATAGAAAATACGTTTAAAACATTTTATGGTAATTATTCAAAGTGTACAGTGTTAAGCACAAAATACGAACCACCCCCGTCTTGTTAAGACAAGACCCGATTTGAGCTAGACCGAGTCAAATTAAAATAAACCATTCTAATTATTATGTAAGAACAGGCATTTACAAACTAATGTAATCAGCTTTACTGAAATTATGAACTTTCTTCATAGGGTTACATGTAAATCGTGGTTCAGATTTAGGTAGGTTCAAATTTACGTTAATTTTTAGAGCATGGTGATACGCATCAACGTTTACTAGCGTGTTATCTTCTTCGTGAACGTTGCACTCATGTTAGAAAAAACTAAATCTAATTGACGATTCATTCCGTTAAATACCGTATTATACTGCGTCAGCGTAAACAAGTTTTGAAAATGCGTAGATATATTAGATTTGTTATCTGTTAAATTCGTTACATTAAAATCACCTAGAAATAAAAATTTTGAAAAATTACGGTTTGAATTATAAAGTCTTCTAAAACTTCCAACAATGCCTTACTGTTATCTAGTTATGTACTAGGCGCAAGGCCGTGCTATGAAGCAGAGTTGCGCCCGCATCAGGCGGCACTTTACGGGGGCGGCAAAAAAAAATTTTTTTGCAGTAATTATTCGACTTCTCTTTGCATTCAGTAAATGCACCACTAAATTGAAGTAAATAATGTGTCGTTTCTAAAAATTATTAATTTTATTAAATACATAAATTAAAAGTTTACCTCGAGTAGAATTTGAACCTACGACATCCTCCTTGCTAGAGTGGCTCTAACCAACTGAGATATTGAGATACTTTATGTATGTAGAACTGATGTATATTCTAAATATAATGAGTTTACAGTCAAATTACTTATATTGATGGAATGTAGCCTGCAATACCGCAAGGATTCACACATACCAAAACAACTTGACTAAAGTCGTAGGTTCAAATCCTACTCGAGGTAAACTTTTTATTTATGTATTTAATAAAATTAATAATTTTTAATTACTTATTTACTTTTGAACTTATGCGTTCATAACATAAACTTATTATAATAATGTGTCGTTTCATTTGCGTTCGTCGCTCTGCTTTTCGGCTGAGCCGTCGAGCGACGTCGCGACAAATATAAACAAACGTTGAAGAATTTGCTGCCGGTACTAAGAACACTTCGATAAGAAACGGTGTTCATCCAGTTGCCACGCACAAGCACATTATATGCTCTTGCGTAATATGTTCAATTAGTCTGCATCAAGAAGTCGCATGTGATTAACGCCGTCCCGTTGTGCTTGACGCTGTTGCTGATTATCGGACATAAAAGAGATATAAGTACTACACGACTACCCAATAGCTAGGGACCAACAATTAACTTTCGTGTTTGTGTTTGTGTGTGATCAGTGATCAGGTAAGAAAGTTATTAATTTTATAATGTAGACCAATATATCATGGCAATATTAATCGACCGAGTGCGATTGTCTGTCGTAATTCCAGTGTAATTGATACTACAATCATTTCCTTCTGACCGTCATTCGTAAAGCCGTTATGGCTAATTTTGCTTACAATTATTATTTTTAAATCATTTAAATCATTATTTGTTATTGTTGCTTACAATTAGTTTTTCTACTTAAGGGTGCGAGCATGAGACAAATGCTATCGATGTTTGTTTGCACACATTCACCTTCGATACCTTAATTAATTATTATAGGAAATTGTTTAAACGTTGTTTATACACTGATGTCGTGCCGTGAAGAGCCTGGTTTATGAGATTTTTCAATCGCTATATAAAAAAATGTCAAACGAGACGACATGTGAAGAAAAGACATATCACGTGTCCTCTGCAGTTTTATAAACAACAAGCTGAATCACTATAAAAGCCTGTTGTGTGGTGGGTTTCCACATCCTTTACACCATCTCTGCTTCAGATATCCCTCAAGTCACCCAACCCGGAGTAGTCGTTGTGCAGTTTGCAGATGACACCGCCTTCTGGTCGGTTAATCGGAACAGCGAAACGGCCTCCAACCGCATATCCAAAACCCTTCGAAACTTTTCCAACTGGGCCAACCGGTGGAGAGTCTCCATTAACCCCTCCAAAACCCAAGCAATCCTTTTCCGCCACCCTAGTTACGCAAAAGATAAATTCTCAAACTTATCCTCCAGAAACGTCTCCCTCACCATTAACCAAAAGAGATCCCCCTTCAAGACCAAATCACATACCTAGGTATCCTATTCACCAGAACACTTAATTGGCTCCCCGATGTTAGGAAAACACTTAACAGAATTAGAAACCGTGCAAACCTACTGGGCGCCCTCCGGGGTCGAATCAGAGGTTGCCACCCCAAAACACTCCAACACACATATAAAACTTACATCCGCCCTGTTATGGATTTCGAGCACCAATATACACAAACATTAACCCTAACCACCTTTCCTCTATAGCATCCTGTGAACGCCGGATATTTAGACGTTTACACGGGCTATCTTTCAGGTACCCCAGCAACCTCACAACACAACACGCAAACATACCACCAATCACAAACAGAATCCGAACACTTCAGAAAAACTTTGCACACAAAAGGATTTTCGGCGATACCATCCCAACCAAAGAAATCATCACAACTTCCTACACCTACCAACCTCCCAAATTCCCACGGAAAAACCCAAACGTAAATTTAAACACCCTCCGCGATCTTAACCTAATTATTAGACGACATCCCAGAGGAGATAAGAGACCCTTAATATCCCATATGCACTCCGCATCCCACCGTCTACTGGATAACGACCACGCAAGGATACCGGCTAACGAATCGATCAACACGCTAACACCTCCCCACACTCAACCACACGCAAACCTAAATCTAAATATTCACAACTGAAATAAATCACACCTTTAAATTTTTTTTCTTTAACACCAAATAACAAACCCTCAACAAATTGTTTTTTTTACATCAAAATAATAAACTCATGATTGTAAACCACGCAATTACAAAAACATCGCAACACCAACAATAATGGAATGACCAGGGCTGAACAGGAGGAATTCTGAACAGTCTACCAATAAGCATATAAGCATAAGATATAAGCATACTAACCAAAAGCATGTGCGTACTAACCTAAAAAAAAAAAATAAAAAAAAAATAAATAAATAAAAAAAATGGGTTTCCACGTAATTCGTGTTAAAGATTCATCAATTTTGCAACATTTGTTGAAAACACTTGAAGAAATCACATAAAAACTTCACTTTGATGACGTTTTGACCTGCAATAAATTAAAAGTAAAAAAACATTTTCAAAAACAAGCTTTTATTTAAATGCGTTAAAATAATAAAATAAACTTTTACTATCAACTTATAACGTCATTACACAATTTATATGATATAAAAGCTTGTCGTATAGTTACCTGTGTAAACAAGTAAATTAAATAACTTGATGTAATTGATTTTAATTTTTAAAATTTTCGAACTAAGTAAATACGACAAGTGTGTAATGACGTTATAAGTTGATATTAAAAGTTTTAAAGGAAAAGTTTATTTTATTCTTTTTAGTGCATTTCAATAAAAGCTTGTTTTTGAAAGTGTTTTCCTTTTAATTTATTCTTTACTTTTTAGTTATCATTCGTGTTCTCAGCAAGCCCTTTCATTTGATACCCATATTATAGGAGTGCATTAAAAATGACTAGCCCGCCATCATGGGTGTTCCGCAATGTTGGATTTAGAATGACGTCACATAGCTAACCACGCATTGTCATCCAAACTAAACGTGTATACAAAATTTCAGCTCAATCGGTTGAAGATAACTGCTTCAAAATTGAGTTGCAAGATTCCACCCGAACAACCATACATACATTGCAAGTTAAATAAAAGATGCAGAAACAAAAGTTAAAGCAAGAGGGTTAGCCAAAAACATACATAGTTTTAAGTTTATATGCGGTGTAATTCTTTGGTATGATGTCTTATTTGAAATCAATTCTATATCAAAGCTTCTACAATCGGTAACCAGAAATATGCCAGATTGTGTTAAGATGTTAAATAAAACTGTGCATAACTTAACAATTTATAAACAGTCTGGATATAACCAGATATAGCAGCTGATGAGGTTGCGAAAACTTTCGAAATCATCCCAGAATTTCCTGCAGAAAGTGAAGTTAGGCCAAAATAAAAGAAGCGACTATTTGACTGTGAAAAGTCTGTGGATGAACCATTATCCGAGGAGACAAAATTTGAAATTAACTTCTTCAATTATATTCTGGATGTAGCGATTAGTTCGCTGAAACAGCGATTCACACCATTGGAAACTTCCAATTTGTATACGACATTTACAAACTCAGAAACATGAACGATCCAGCACTAGAAATTTGTTGTAAATGGCCTGCAGTTAGTACTGTCGGTTGAAAGTGATTATGATATAAATGGCAATGATTTACAAAAAGAGGTACGTGATATATCTCGAATGCTGCAAAAGTCTGTAAGTACTGGTCAGATTCTTGGCATGCAGCTCTTTCATAAGAGAAACGTCAAATGGACCAAGGCTTAACAGCAAATAAGCCTCTTGTTATATTATAAATCTCCTCGGTCTATAACTTCATGTTAAATAACCTTAAATTTACTTTACCTGCACTCAGAACCATCCAGAGTTGGTTGAAAGTGATCAATTTAAGAACTGGATGCGGTAATACTACATTAATTGAGAAGCTGTTTTGAAAGGAAAGAGCATGGAGGATTAAGAGAAAATGTGTTGCTTTTTGACGAAATTACATTAAAGAAACGGTTGGAATTTAATAAATCGGAAGACTTTGTCGAAGACTACCATGACCTAGGGTTTCTGGGAAGGAATAAAAAATTAGCTAACACGGTTTTAGTATTTTACCTTCGGGGATTACTTTACAATTGGAAAATTCCATTTTGTTACTTTGTTTCTGCTGAACCTGTGGACAGTAACTCGTTGCTGCAAATTATTCCTGTGGTAATAAAAAATTAAAAGAATTAACTTTAATCCAATGGTTTGGTATGCGATCAGGGATCGAACAATCGTCGCGCTTTTAATTTGTTAGGTGCCACTAAGCAAGAACCTGTAGTCACCACAGGAGGTCAAAAAATTTATACTACAAAGCTCCCCATTTACTGAAAAGTCTAAGAAATAATTTTATGAATACGAAGCTTCAATTTATTGTTGGAAATAGTCGTGTGGATTGGACTGACGTAATTAAAACATAAGAGATTGATGAAAGAAGTCTCACAACCAGAACCATGGTTAAAATTACATCACGGTATATTACCCCAACAAATTTTGAAGGATTCGTGTAAAATATGCAGCCCAAATATCTTCTCATACAGTTTCAGCAGCAATTAAAACAGCAGATTCAACCAAACAGTTTATTTCTCCAACGTCATTACAAACCGCTGACTTTGTGGATACTATCAACAATATTTTCGATTCCTTAAATAGTACAGTTCTACATGACCCTAATCCATATAGGCGCCCATTATCCGTTTATAACAATAAAACTGAAATGGTTTTACGTGAAGGGCTAGAGTATTTTACAAATATTTCCGTTTTGAGGGAACCACGAAACACAATAATATATACTGCCTCGAAGGATTTCAGTGGACTATAAAATTAATTCTTTTATTATGGAAGCATGTACAAGACCAGGGCGTCAAATACCTTTTAACGGGCTTTCTAAATCAGAATCTCTAAAAATTTTTCTGTTGTTAGAAACAAAGGGATTGTAATCCTACTCCTTCAGTTCGTCAGTGCCGTATAGTGATTCAGCAGAATATGAACATTAGGCTTCAAATGGCTACAGATACCGTAAATTGTCAAGCTGATGAAATTCATGACATTCTGAGTTTAGAAACTGAAGAAAATTCTAATACTCCTGCAGACGCATCAGTTAACATGAAAGTAGATGAAAGTGTACGTACACATGAAGCTACATCCGACGATCTTGAGATATTAACAGCTCCTGTGCCGCAAGAAGCTCCTTTAGAAGCATGTTTTAATGTATATGTTGCTGGTTATCTAGCATAGCGCTTGGAAAAAAAATTTAAGTGCGAAGTGTGTTCAGCTAATTTAACTAAAGGTGATTGTGATTTAATAAATGAGAATGAGTTTTCATACTTAACAAATATTATTCTTGGGGACATAATATAAAATATTTAAAGAGACCATCAGATACATTTCAGGAATTATATCACATCTTTTACTTGCATTTAATATATCTTTCGAGAAACATAAATGTAACATGCAAGTTAGTACAAATATAGAGCGCGATTTAAAGAAAACTTTAGAAAGGTGTTGTGATTGGTATTCAGCAGAGACACCTGTATCGTGTGTATCTCACAAACAACATGTTCTACATTTGTTCATACGAATGAATCGATCATCAGTAGGCTTGATCTCAATAAGGCGACTGGCTCAGACGGTATCCCAGCTATTGTATTAAAGAAATGTTTCGAACTAGTACCAGTCCTATCTAAGCTCTATTCGATCTCTATGTCTTCTGGGAATTCCCTTCATCATGTAAGTTAGCAAATGTTCAACCTATTCCCAAAAAGGCGATAAGACCGATCCCTCAAACTACCGACCAATTGCCATCACTTCCATTTTGTCTAAAATCACGTAAAACCCATCAATCAGCAACTGCTCACGTTCCTTGAAACTAACAAACTCCTTAGTGACCACCAATATGGTTTAGGCAAAGTCGTTCAACAGGCGATCTTCTTTCATATGTGACCCAAGTTTGGAATAATACAGTAGAGCAGTCCGGTGAAACAGTTGTAGTCGCTTTAGATATCTCAAAGGCATTTGACCAAGTTTGACATAAGTGTTTACTTGCCAAACTCACCTCGTTTGGGTTAAACGATACGCTCATCAACTGGATTTCTAGTTTCCTTGATAAAAGACGAATACGTAGTAGTCGATGGCTTTTTTCAAGAGAAGTAAGCATTAACGCGGGCGTACCACAGGGATCCGTTATAGCGCCTACACTTTTCTACTGTACATAAATGACCTTATTTCTTCAACAACTAACCCCATCCATTGCTTTACTGACGATAGCACTCTTCACTGTAGTTCATCTCAGTCTACTCATAGTGATAATCCACCTTCTATGTCAAATCAAGAAATTAAAGCTGAAATGGCAAATTCTATCAACAAAGACATTCAACGTATTCTCGAATGGGAAGCAATAATCTAGTTAAATTTAATGCTAACAAAACTCAGTGTTGCCTTGTGTCCGCCAAAAAGATCGATCGTTTCCTGTTGTAAGTATGAATGGCTCAGTTCTTAAGTTTTCAGACTCTATTACTCTGTTGGGTATGACTGTATCTTTAAATCTCTCACGGGTTGACGATCTTCTGTCAGCTACCAAAACAGCTGCTCGTAAAATAAGCTTTTGTACAGATCTAAGCAGTACTTTACCTCTCGACAACTCCTTCTGCTGTATCAGGCCCAAATTCGGCCTCATCTAGAATATAATTCTCACCTCTGGGTTAGTGCTCCCAATACGCTCTCGATGTCGTTGATCGAATTCAAAAGAGAGCGATTAGGCTTATAAATGACCCGTCCTTAACTTCTCACATACAGTCCCTTGAGCATAGAAGGATGGTTTCAGTTCTTTCTTTGTATTATCGTTATTACAACGGCTATTGTGCTGCTGAATTATATTCTTTGATACCATCTCGGCTATCTTTGCGAGAAACACTAAGTTCGCTCATTCACATCATCAGTATGCAGTACAAATCTCCACATGTCGTACCAAACGGGCGCAATCCACATTTTTCTACACGGCTTCTAAACTCTGGAATGATCTCCTAGTTCCTGTTTTCCTCTCACTTATGATATGAGAAAATTTAAGGTAGCTGTTCATAGGCATCTATTGACAATTCATTATCCTCTATCCATCCTCCTAAGTGTTCCTGAGTGCTTTAGCACGATAGACCTAATTTAGCCTGTTCAGGTCCACAATCATATAAAAGAAAAATTCAGACATTTAAAATGGGAAAGTGAAAAACGTAGAGAACCACCAAATAAAAGTGTAAAACCTCACCGAAAATTAGAATTTTGTCATGATTCAATGATAAGTGTGATTTGTTACCTCGGTGAATATATACAATATTAGATTATCTATCATTAAATAACATACTTCCGGTACTTCAATCAGGTTTTAGACATTATCATAGTACTACTACAGCTCTCGCCAATATAACTGATAATATAGCTCACTCAATTGATCATGGGAAGGCAGCAATCTTAATCTCGTTCGCTTACTCGAAGGCGTTCGACGTCGTAAATCATAAATTGTTATGTGCCAAGTTACGATATTAGGGTTTGAATGACATAGCAGTGAAACTATTTCGTTCTTTTCAACAATAGAACTCAAAGTGCCTGTATCTTCTACTATAATGGTTCCATCCGGAGTACCACAGGGTCAATCTTAGAACCAATTTTATACTTGGTGTATGTATCTGACTTGCATAAGTTGGTGAAATCATGTGAACCTCATGCGTATGCTGATGACTCTCAATTAATATTAAATTTCGATCCAAATGACTATTCCAGTGCTTCCAATAAAATTAATCACGATATCGAAGCCGTAGTAAAATTTAGTGATAAACACCAGTTAACATTAAATAATAATAAAACAGTAGTGTTATTGTTTTGTGCTAAAACTAAATATTCATGATTAACAGGAAACATGAAGAATTAAATTGGCTCTCATTAAAACCGGTGGAAATTTCATTTCTAAAAATTTTGTACATAGAATTGTTATAACGAACAGTCCTGCATATCTGCGCCGCTAATTAATTGGTAGAAATGAAATTCATTCTAAAAATATCAGATATGTAAATAATTTTACCATACCTGCACATCGTACAGCATTGTTCGAGTGTGGTTTTACGTATAATGCCACAAAACTGTATAACGCCCTGGATATAGTTTTTAAAAATTACCCTTAAATATTTTTCGTAAAAAATTCGTGGTACGATTCGACTGCTAGCAATTTATATTTTTGCTTTATATTTTATATTGTACATTTATAAATAATCATTGGATACACACGTAGCTATTTATTTGGTATCAATTTATTTTCATATATTGGAAATAAAATATTATTTCAAAGAATAATAATAGCTACAGAAACAATACCGTTTATAGTATGTAAGGTTTTTATTTATCTATGAGTATGTAGACGGATGGCGCCGACCCGATAATGACAATCAGTCTCGTCATGACTCGTGCAGTCGAGTAATCAGTTCAGAAAATTTGCAACGATGTCGTTAGTTTACAATTCAGAAGCTTGTTGGTGGTGAACAGGGTTCCATTAGAAAAAGACAGCATGTTGGAACGCAATTTAACATTACACTTGCGTGTCTTAAAATTTTTAGTCAATGTTTAATCTAAGGAGAAATATAAAGAATTCATGTGATACTTATAGGCAACAGTGTAACAACAGTTTTCAGTGCAACTAAATCGTAAACTTTTACTGAGTTGATGGGAAATAATTTTATTTGTACAGATTAATTATGGAATAATATACTTATATGATTCCGCTTTTCTGGTGTTTTATCTTGCCAAAAGTGTTTATGGTAGAGTTCACCATAGTAAATAGTAACAGATTTGTCTATTGAAGATCATTTGATTTATATACGAGTTTCTGTTCTGTTTCAGTTACAGCCATTTAAGTTCAGTCTAAATAAAATGTTTTCATGTTTGCGTAAGGAGAGGCTACAAAGTTTGTTACCTCTTTACAATCAACAGTTTATCAAGAAATGCAATGTAACATGCTCTGTGTCTTCACTTTAGATCTTAACATTAGTTTGTTTGTTTCGTTTAAACTACTTTTTAATTAGTTTGCCAGTGTTTCTCTTATTTAAGATAAGATTGTTTTTATATGAAATCACCAACTCACGACCAATGTTTTTTGTTGGAGATTATTGTTCTTTTATTAATAGCATTCAATTACTATATTAGTATTTGTGGTGTAATGATCTTTTGTAAATGTCTGTTTGAAATCAGAAAACCATGTTTCATTACTTTAAAATTAACATCTCGTGATCAGGATTTCCACTTGATAATATTTTAATAAAATTTATCGAATTATAGAAATGGCATATAGCAGATATATTGAAAAAGCTTAAAGCTTCCGTTTTAATGAACATGTGACGTAAATTATTTCGAATCAAATTTGATCGTTTAGTAAAATTTAAGTTGAGTGAATAGCTACTCTCCTGCTTAAGATAAACAGGTTTCTATTGTAGTCATGTTGTGTCTAGACTAGCAGGTGGCGCCAAATCGATGTTTTATGTAAAGATTTTGATTATTTAATTTAAGTAGTAAATATGCGTTTGTATGTAAGATCCTTCCTATTGAGGTAGTACAACGATATGTGCACTTTATGTGTGCGGGCTAATGTGTTATGGAACATTTAACATAAGAAAGTTATTCTGACCACGTCGGAATTTTTTTATTGACGTATTTTAATTAGGTTTCGATTTATACAAATGTCAGATTAGGCATGCAAGAAGACTTTAAATACCTTAGGAATAAACGTTACTTTCACCCCTGTTGAAATGCAGGTCATGTAGATTAAGTATTTAATGCACCTTAATTTGCTGTTTCATTTGTTATTTGAATATATCTGAAAGTACTTAATGATATAACATGAAATGACATTTTTAACACAAATAAATTTACTGTACTATTTAATTATCTATAATTCATCTTTAACACAAACAGTATCCCAATTAATGGGCAAATTTCGCCAAAACTGCGTTCTTTCTTTTAGTAAACCATTAGCCGAGTGAACTCCTCCCCCAATGTAATAGTATCCCATATCTTCTTCAGATTTAACTGGCGCCCACTTCGAATGAATAATATAATTTAAATCAGGGGTTGGATTACTAAAAAAACATTGTTTATAAATTTTATTATTAATGTTAATTTAGATTACCCAAATTTGGCAAAATTAGTCCAAAGTGTTGTTATTATATCTACCATTCTTCTGTCAAATAGGTCATGCTTTTGATTTGGAAAGAGTAAGTCGCCAACGGGGAAGAGGTATTGTAACTCATCAGCGTGGCAAACACCTACAGTTTTTACATAATGAGAGTGTTCGTGTTATATTGATAATTACCATATCTTTGATGGGGATCTCCAAAGATTTGGCTAAAACTGGCAACCCCGTTGTGACCAAATAGGTAATAATATACTGGTTCACTCGTGTGTTTAAGATGTAGTCGGACCGACTTATCAGCACCATTCAGAAACCATCCATCAGTGTATAACTAAAGATTATTGTGTATTATGTGCGATTTAGAAGTAAAGGTGACTTACATCAATAACGCCGCAACGAGATGAGTTATCCACTTTTTTATTCCCTATGTAAAATTCTCTAAGTTTATGAGAAATGTAATCTGAACTTGCGCATGAATTTTTATAAAATAAAGATATTGGAACTACTGTATTGAAATTTTCATCTAATTCTTTCATGAGGTGCGGAGTACCATAGATACCTGGAATGCTTCTGTAGTCAACAATTACGCTGCGTTTGTTTAATTACCTGCCACTCGTAATGCACCGTCTTCAGTATTTATTCCCGTCATCCACGGAACTTTGGCTAGTTTACCGGACTTTATAATGTTGGTAGGATCCTCAGTTAAAAAGGCGTCTTCTAAATCTGGTTCAATTACTGGTTTAAATGGTATCATTGGATCCGTATCCCATTCCTGTGTGATGAAATGCAAAGTAATATTTAATCTTTAAAATAAAGCAATTACCATGAATATTTTATCTTTTGAAACTAAGGTATGCGGGTCAACTGATTTTAAGCATTCTACTATTTCGTTACTACTAGAAGTACTACATCCTAAAGACTCAGCCAACTTTTTTGTTTGCTTAACGCTTTCACCCGGTTTAGCTAAAGCCCACGGATTGAGAGAAGTACCACTTTGCGATATAGCACCATGAAATAATCCTAAATGCTATATAATTTAAATTAAACTGAAGTAAAAACAACGTAACTTACCAATACTTAAAGGAGATAACATATGATAATGAGCACTAGCACCTCCTGCTGATTCACCAAAAATAGTCACCCTATTTGGATTACCTCCAAATTTCACAATGTTCTCTGACACCCACTTTAACGCTAAACTTTGATCTTTGAGTCCATTATTTCCTGGTACCAACTCGTCACCTGTACTTAAAAATCCTAACGCTCCTAATCTATAATTTGGAACAACAAGAACAACATCTTTGTCTAGAAGCATATCAGGTCCATACCAATCTGAATTGCCTCCTCCACACGACCAACCACCACCATGAAGGAATAGCATAACAGGGTACGTGGGATTTTCAGATAATTCTACCTAAAATTTCAATTTGTTACTTTCTATAATTACGTAAAGTTTTAACCAACCTGTGGGGTGTACACATTGAGGTACAGACAATCTTCTTCGCCTTCAATAATTTCGCTTCTTGTGTATATGTTTCGTTGAGGACATACAGCATGAACTTTACTTCCGTCTAATATTCCGTTCCATGGTTCTGCTGGAACTGGAGGCTAAAATAAAACGTTAAATAAATTATTAACTCCCTATGAAATACGCTCGTATACACCGGGTATAAATAGTCATTTTAGATTTTCAGTGCAAAAAAAAAATGGTGGTAGCAATTTTTTTTGTAATCGCCTCAGCTTGTTTTTTAAACAACATATTAAAAATAGAGAACGATAGCAGCCAGGCTTAAAAAATTATTCAAGGTCAAAGGTCACAAAAATCAGTTTTTTGCAAATCTCGTTTTCTATGGCTCGGAGGTCAATTGAGGTGGTTACAAGAAAGAAATTTTATGAAATTATATAAAAAAATGGTCCTATTCATTTTTTAGTATCGAATGTGAACGTCGAGCGCTGTATCCGTTTCCGCACCACCATTGAGGTAGAATACAAGGCGCAGTTTTCTTTTTAAATGATGTCCCCAGTAGGGCTAGTCCATATTGAGTGAAAAAAAAATACGTTTCGTCCTCGTCTTCATAAATTTCATGTATTACTATTTCATTGTCATGTTCTAGGAGGTCTGCATCTTCGTTATCTTTCTCATCTTTGCTGATATTTGTTACAAAAAGATCAATATCACTCTCAGTAGAAACATTATCGAAACAATCAGCAGCATAAGCTTCCGGCATTGCATTGAGACATGATTGTCCATGCAATGGACAAAGATAGACCAATTTTTCTGCATCCACAATTTGCACCGCATCGTTTCGTACAATTACAAAAAAAGTATTAAGAGTATTATCTGGCGCAGGTGGTAACAAGGTTGTAAAATGGGCTCTAAACAAATGTTATTAAAGATCCAGCCCCACTGTTGTGCATCTATTTCTCTTCCCAGCCATGTTTGGATCTGGTAATATACACGATACAAGTGTTGTAGAGCTGCTGCAGTTGTAGATGGAAGCCATGGTAATTTTACAGCAGTTTCGGAGATCGGTGTCCTCGCCTACTATAACGATAACGTTAACAATTGATTCTTCTATTGCAGTTTCAATAATTAAAACATAGAATTTTTTTACACTCAACATGGACTAGGCCTACTAGGTGATTGCTACTGTAAAAAATCGCGCCTTGTATCATTCAATAGTGGTAGCGGAAATTATAAAGGTTGACTTCACATTCATCTCTGTATTTCGTAAATACAGTCCGATGAGAAGAAAACTGATTTTTGACCTTATGACCTTGAATAATTATTTTCAAGTCCAGTTTAATAATGGTCAGTGAGATTCATTTTTATTGATACTACTAGAGATTAAAAGCGCCTTGATTTATTGAATGAGTGTCAGGAAATGAATAGGTAACAATTACTTTCTAATTCTGTATTAAACAGTCCTACATACGTAAAATAACTATTTTGTATTGACTGAATAATTATTTATGGTCAGCCTAAAATGTCCGAAGATGAGCTTCCTATTAGACTTTAAATAATTTGCTAGTTTCTTCGAGCAAAACAAGCAGCTAATTTCCTTAAGATTTTGTGAAAATATAAAAAGATCACGTTATTCTATATGAGTAGAAGTAACGATTATGTTCAAGGATACTTATTGAACTTGAAAGATTTACCTCATCAGCCTTGTAAATTATGATGAGACAAACCTTGACAAAGATAATTGTGTAAATTATCTTTATTTGTAGATGAATCTCTCTAATAGCCATGTTTAATAGACAGAACAGGATGTAAACATCCAGAATCTTACAATGTGTACGATTGACAAATTTCAGTATCCATCATGTTTCTGCACCAGAAAATGCGTTGTAGTTACCATCCTATGTGGTTTATAAGTCAAAGCAGTCTATATTTGACATGGAAGCAGGACTTAGTACTCGTTATAATGAACTTAATCTGAATGTCGTTATTCTATATGAGTAGAAGTAACGATTATTTCAACAATATTACTGAACTTGTGAAAGATTTACCCTCATCAGCCTTGTAAATTATGATGAGACAAACCTTGCAGATGATATTGGTAATTATCTTTATTTGTAGATGAACTCTCTTCTAATAGCCATGTTTAACAAGACAGAACAGGATGTAAACATCCAGAATCTTATAATGTGTAATGTGACAAAATTTGCAGTATCCATCATGTTTGCTGCACCAGAAAATGCGTTTTATTACCATCCTATGTGGTTTATAAGTCAAAGCATCTATATTTGACATGGAAAAAGCGAGGACTCCTTAGTACTCGTTATAATCGAACTTAATCTGAATGGTTCGATATGAATTGTTTTGAAGATTGAGTGTTAACGATTGCTTTACCTTATTTTACAAGTTGGAGGAAATTATTAAAAAAAAGTAAACAATGTGTACATAATTTTTTTGCCACCAAATTCTACACATTGTACACAGTCTCTCGATATTGCCTTTTTAGACCCTTAAAGATAACATGGCGGCACATTTTGCTTCAACGAAAAAAAAAAGAGAGGAGAAAAGGAGGTATCCAAAAAGTATATTTTCTTCTGTATTACAGTAATTAATCGATCACATTTCTCCAAATGCCGAGGAAAATATTATTTCTGGGTTCAGGAAAGCTAATCGTAATCCACTGAAAAGGGAAGAAGTTTTGAATGGGTTACCAACTGAAACGATGAAGGACCACGAAACAGCAGCTGTTAATGATTCATTTATAGGTATTCTAAAAGAATTGGTATGCAACACAAATCTAAACCTTGACGAACCAATAAAGAATAGCAATTGCTCCAATCAAAAGGGTTGCACCTGATTCAAACAGTTCAGAGGAAGAGGAAGGAAGAGGAAGAGTTTGACATTTCCAGAGAGTCGTCAATCGACTCTTATGATGCAGAATCTACATATGTTAATAAATGTATTGAATTTACAAAGAAAGAAGAATCAGTTAAAGAAAACATTTACGAAGGAGGCTGGGTTCTTTTAAAATGTCCAGTACAGCTCAAGACTGCACTTAGACAGGTCAAGTTAGTGCAGTTCGTCAGGAAACCTTTCTGAGAAAGAAGGCAATAGACAAGAGGAAACAAGCACAACATTTATTATTTTCTGGAGATGCTGGATGTGTCAGAATCTACTACACAACAGATTCTGCAAAAACTAGCTTTAGTGCAAGAAGATGACTTTTTTTCTTTAATGTTGACACCAATAGGTATAAGCGACAAATGTTTGTAATGGTTCCCGTTTACTTTCTTTTTATATATGTACATGCATAGGTAAATTAAGTAGATAAAGTTTTTGTACTTATTAATACTCACCCCCGCCCTAATTAGATTTTTTTAAAAGTATATTGTTCCTTTTCACCTACCATATGTAACAATGGGAAATATTGGAAAAATAGTGACTGTTCCTACTGACCCTAATGACAGCTATATAGGTACAAGGACTTTCTTTTTAAATTTTTATAACAAATTGTTTCCATTACATCCATCTTTGGTATGTAGGAAGCCCAGATTGCCATACAAGTTTTAAAGTCGGCTCCAACCTTTAAAATCAAACTTTTCCAATTTTATCTTACTCTAAAGTTGAAACAGTTTTTCTATCCCCCCCATTGTATGGTACTCTGGGACTGACAAATGTCATTTAATGTCATCAATAAATCTGAATAATTGAGTCGTATCTGGTTGAAATCGTAGGTAAATATACTATAGTATTCTTTCTAATTAAGTATTCGTCTAATGGAAAATATGTTACAAAGCACGAAGGAACGTAACAGCGCTCGAGTTTCAAAATATTTTTTTGTAATCCTTTATACAGAATTGGAAAAATGTAAAACTGTACATTTTGACATATGTAATGACAAACGTCATAACGTACACGGAAAAGTTTATACATTTATACTCTGTTTCATCTTATTTTGCATTAGAGCAGGCCATGATATTTTTGTGCTGTAGCGGTATTTGTCAAAATGACAAGAAATCAATATCGCGTGGTTCGGTCAAAAGTAATCGTGCTGTGTTGCCTACTTAAGTAATGCATATGATGAAGTTTCATATTGAATTAATAATGATTTGTTGAGAAAATGCCTAAAGCCATCGCAAAGAATACTGGGAAAAGTAATGGGGCACTTATCCTAATGGTATCATATATTTCTAGTACGTAAGAAATTAAATCACGTTGTGCTGCGCATATCAAGTATGTATTTGGTTTTAGGTTTTACAGCGAACTATACAAGACCTCATAACGGCAAGACCTCAAAATTTAAAGTCGACATATTGTGGTAAACGCGGAAAATTCATCTTTCGGAAAAATCTACAAGGACTAATTTGGCAATTAAATTCGAAAAATGAGTATTTAACGTTGAAAAAATTGTAACGTCAGGTTAAAACAAATTTCGATTTTGGTGAAACACAAACACAAACGTGTCAATGGTCAGAAAACTTTATGTGAAATGAAATGTCATGTCGTAGCCAAAATTATGTTTTTGAGAAAATTACAAAGATACCAGATTTGTGTATCTAGACGAAACGTGGATTTATCAAAATGATTCTAATATCCATCGTTCATTGCACGATTTTTGCATCGAAAGTAGTTCATACAAAACTGAAAAGGAAGGTAAAAGGTATACCATTATACTCGCGGGGAGTAATTTAGGTTTTTTGGAAAACTGCGACTATTTATTCAATTCGGGGAACGAGGATCGGGATTACCATAAAACCGTGAATAGGGACCGGTTTCAAAATTGGGTGATCAAACAGCTGCTGATTCCTGTGCTATCCAAACTACCCGGAAAATGTGTGATGGTTACACTGTGGAAAAAATTCAACCCTTTAGGTCTAGAGGTAAAAATTACGTAATTCAAAATATTTTTATTACCATTGTCAATGCGAGGATCACTGTTAATGTTCGCGGAATCAAGTACTCCTTGCAATGCTAAGGTTCTGTAAAATTTGACATTTTATGCTATTAGTACAACCGACTTTTGATACGATTTAACGCCACACCAGTGTGTGCAAGAACTAAAATTGTTGTTTGGTGATGAAGCCTCGTCCAAAACCATAGTCTGCAAATGGTTTTCAGAATTCAAACATGGAAGCTCTACCTTTGATGAAGGTTTTTCGCGAGGGTCGACCATGAGTAGAATATTGATGCTTTGCTTGAAATGATTTTATCAGATCGACATGCAACATACAGTGAGATAGAAGCATCCTTAGTCATTGTGGCCAAACAAATACATACCATTTTAAAACAACGTTTACATATCTGGAAGCTTTGTAGTCTTTGGGTTCGACACAATCTGACAGAAGCTTAAAAAAAGCACGTGTTAAGTGGTGCAAGGAAATGCTTAAAAAATTTGACCATGGTCATTCAAATGTTATATATTACATTGTAACAGGTGACGAAATATGCATATATTCATATGAGCTTGAAACTAAACAGCATCTGTATGGGTGTTCAAAAAATGAGCCTAAACCAACCAAAGCAGTGTGCTCGCGAAGCGTTTCAAAGAAAATGTTTGCTTGTTTTTTCGGAAAAACGGGTTATGTTGCAACGGTTGCATTGGAGGATCGAAGAACAGTTGCGGCTAATTGGTATACTTTTAATTTGTCTCCCCAAGTGATCGGTGAAATTAGAAAAAACAATAAGTAAGCGAATCATTCTGCATCGCGACAAAGCAAGTGCGTACACAACACGACAAACTACAGAATTTTCCCATATTTGCTAATCTGTCTCCCAATCACATTCTGTTTGTTCAAAAACATCAATAGTAAAATGCGTGGTAAGCGTCTTTCATCACTTGAAAAGGCCGCTGAAGCTTTTGAAGTACTTTGTTTGGATGTAAGTCGCTCAGAGTGACAAAAATGATCTGAAGATTGGTTTTACCGAATGCGAAAGTGTACAGATCTTAAGGAAGAATATTTTTAAAAACAATAAAGCTTTTTGTCTTCAAGATACGAATGAACTTGTCTTTATTACTGTCAATTTCGATAGTTTAAGTTGCCTTTTGTGAATTGTTCGAATCACATACGCCTTGCGCCATTATTTGTTTCAACCTAATAAGAGATTGAAGTCGAAACTAATAATGGGGCTAGGATAATGTGATTTTGATAGACAATTTCAGGTAGCAAAAATCTGTCAGAATGATGCATACTTGTCAACAGTCATCAATCTGAAGGGTACTGAATTAGTCTCTTGAAGATAAAATAGTATATTGCGTTCGACGTGTAAGTTGATCAATAATTAGTCGAGGCAACAGCCGAGACCTCAAAACTTGAGCTCAATAATCATCAACTTCCACGTGTTACATAATAATCTGCTATTACCTTGGCGCAGAACCCACTGTAAGCCGCCGAAGACTCCAGAAGCTACAACCGACACACCACAAGCCGCTGAACACCTCTAAAGAAGCCCTCAGAAGCCAGCGAAGAACCTACCGGAAGCCGCCGAAGACTGCAGAGGCTGCTGAACAATTCCAACATGGCGGCCACGTCTCTGTTTGGACAGCTACTAGGCCAGCCCCCTTCCGGTACTCAACAACACGACGCCGGAAACCAACAGAAGCCGTCGAAGACCTTAAGACGCCCTCAGAAGCCGGCGAGGAACCTACTGTAAGCCGCCGAAGACTCCAGAGACTGCAACCAACACATCAGAAGCCACTGAAGACCTCTAAAGAAGCCCCTAGAAGTCGGCGAAGAACCTACCGGAAGCCGCCGAAGACTCCAGAGGCAGCAACCAACACACCAGAAGCCGCTGAAGACCTCTAAAGAAGCTCTCAGAAATCGGCGAAGAACCTACCGGAAGCCGACGATCAAAACTCCAGAGGCTGCTGAACAATTCTAACATGGCGTCCACGTCTCTCATTGGACAGCTACTGGGCCAGATCCCTTCCGGAACTCAACAAGGGGCGTGGTCCATCCACGCATCTCATTGGCTTGACATCATTGCTCCTTCCGGTAAGAGGAGCCACGCCCTCTTCTCTCATTGGTCCTCCAACCACAAACTTCCGGTGGGGGCGGGGCTTAAGTGCACACTCACGTCGCTGATTGGTGTGACATCACTTCCTGTCGCAGAAGTCACCTAGCCTTACTACTCGCATTTTTTACATTATCCACGAATTTTAGCAGTGACCCTCGTATAGCTCAGAAATTATGGCTTCATACTTTATCCAAATGTTCTCCTACAATGTGCCAAAATTTTGGTTTGAGAACGGAAAAGATTATTTCAAATGATTGAGAAAATTTTTCGATTGAAATTATCCCATCTATTCATATATGGATTCAGATTCTTCTAGGCAGTTGAAATAAGACCTCACTGTTTGGCGTCAAAGTTTTAATAAAAATACATTTAAATATTTGGTTTTCTTCAGGCCTTGTCCGTAGATACGAAAGGAGCAATGTTGCATTAGGTAAAGTTTATCACGAAAACAAGTCTTTACTTTGGCTTACTATGAAATTGCGCTCCGGATTTCCTGCATATTTCATCCGTTTCTTATTTTGGAAGAGTGAAAAAAAGAAAAGGTATTCTGGTTAGTTTTTATATAGATTTGACACGATGTTGTCATTTATGATAAATGTACAGAATGTTCAATTTCTGTTTTATGTAGGTAAATAGGTCGTTCGAAATTCAAAGATTTTCGTGCAAGCAAAGTGCAAAGAGCGTGAAAAACTATGTTGCAACGCTACATTAGTTTCACTTGAAAAATGTACCCCACAATTTTCACAAGTCGAGTTACGGTAGTAACTTTTCTGTTCTTTTGACGGTGCTACCACACTCTCCCTAGATTTGTATGGATTGTTCTAGTGCAAAATAAGATGAAATTAAGTATATTTGTATTTAATGCTCTGTATATGTATAAATTTCCGATGTCAAAAAAAAGTATAATAAAATCCACTGCATTCAAGTATCCATTTTAAATTCACGTAGTTCCACATTTATCTGAAAAAGTTCAACTTCACTGCCTAGGGTCATAAATCACTATTTCAAAACCAAACCATACATTAACCAGGTCTATTAACATCTTAACGCATTCGCCCGAATTAACTCGGGCTTAAGAAATTGATTTTTTTCCGCGCCCGAGTAAACTCGTGAGACCAACAGTTTTGGTTTTCTATATAAATACAAGCGGATATACTCGTTAAACCGTGTTGTACTTATTTCCTCTCACCCGGAAAAAGTTTCCACTGGTAATTCACAGGTTTTTCGTTTGCACGTGTACATTTTGTGGCCACTATTGTCTCGTGATTGTCAGCTGATTCTGTGAACGTCACCTCTTTCTTATGCAATCAAGCATTACTTCAGTGTTACCATTAGCATCGAGGTCGTTTTATTTTTAAAACCTATTTGTTTTTTTCCTACCGAACATGGGAAGTGATCGTGATTTGCTATTTAGTTCAGAACATGAAGCCAGAGGAAGAGAGTAGTAATGAAAACACTTTTGCTTTAGCTCGGCAATGGTTTCCAGTGCAAGATAATTTTCCACCTCCACCATTCCCCATCACTGAAACTTCCGGTATACGAAATGTTGACGTTAGCGATTATAGTTGCCTAAATTTCTTCGAGTTTTTTTTTAATGAACAGTTGATACAATGTATTGTGAATGAGATAAATAGATATGCAAAAGTCATATGCGAGGTATAGCAAATTCTTCTTGGTATGACACAAATCCAAATGAAATTGAAGTATTTCGGAATATTGTACTTTTGCAACGGATAGTATGAAAACCAGAATACCGTCATTCTTAGACAAAACATCCATTATCACATACACCATTTTTTAGGGAATGTATGGCTGGGAAACGTTTCGAGGCGATAAAGCAATTTCTACATTTTTCAAATAATGATGAATCCAAAAATTATTATTAATTTTATTAGATACATAAATAAAAAGTTTACCTCGAGTAGGATTTGAACCTACGACCAGTACTTTGCTAGAGTACAGGTCGTAGGTTCAAATCCTAAATCCTACTCGAGGTAAACTTTTTATT
This sequence comes from Vesta saturnalis, assembly GCA_036346205.1. Lineage (NCBI taxonomy): Eukaryota > Metazoa > Arthropoda > Insecta > Coleoptera > Lampyridae > Vesta > Vesta saturnalis. The sequence continues at coordinate 1,140,654 of JARFJB010000218.1, forward strand.
TATGTATCTAATAAAATTAATAGTAATTTTTAATTACATATTTACTTTTGAACTTATTCGTTCATAACAAAAACTTATAATAATGATGAATTTGATTCAGCAAATCACCCTTGCCCAAAACTCAGCAAAATTTCGCCAATTTATGAAGATCTAAATAGAAAATTTGGCGATGCGATTACACCAGAGAAATTTGTGAATATTGATTAAATTTTATTACTATATAAAGGTCGCCTGGGATGGGTGTAATACATACCACTGCAAAGAGCCAGATTCGGCATAAAAAACATACTTATTATGTGAATCAAAAGTGGTTATGTCTATAATTTTATGATCTATACTGGTAAGAATACCGTTCTTGACAGAGAACTTAAAGATCTTCCAATGTCATCGCAAGTGGTGATGTCTTTGATGAGACCGTTGTTGAATAAAGGATATTGTTTGACGATGGATAATTTTTGTAACTCACCTGAATTAGCTGATCTATTGATAAAAAATAAGACTGATGTTTATGGAACATTACACTTATCACGAAAGAAGTACTTAGTGAACAGTGAAACATTGAAAACTGGAGCAACAATTGCTTTTCAGAGAGGAAATGGAAAGATAAGGAAGATACCTCTCTTATCTCTACCATTTAAAAACCATTAATGGTAGATGTAGAGACCCGCAAAGAACAATAAAAAAAAACACAACTTGTGTTGGATTATAATCACACCATGAGTGGTGTTGATCGTATCGATCAACGTCTATCTTCTTATGTTTTGCCAAGAAAAACAGGAAAAAAGCATTATAACTCTTTTAGATCTGGCAATATGTGCTTTACGAAAAATCTAGTGGTGAAATGCATTCACTTGATTTTCGTTATTAATTGACCTCTCCTTTAAAAAATATAAAACTACTAGCATTTCAAGAAGTGGACGGCCATCAAACGTCCCAACATCACTCAGATTATCAGCATGATATTTTCCATCATGTGAATCCGTAAAGAAACAAGATACATTATTATTCGTTTTTGTTATGAACGAGTAAGTTCAAAAGTAAATATGTAATTAAAAATAATTATTAATTTTATTAAATACATAAATAAAAAGTTTACCTTGAGTAGGATTTTAACCTACATAGGAGGGGAGGCGTGTTTACAGAGCAAAAAGAAAACCATGGGAAGATGTAACTGTTGATGTATTTCTTGCATTGTTTACTTATTTATGCGGGAGTTGACAGAAGCTGGGATGTTCCTGCGAGCGAACTATCTTATAGTGAATTTGCCAATTGTATGTACCGAGCCACAATGTCCACATTGCGCTTGGAAGAAATACGAAGATTCGTCAGATTTGACGACAAGAGAACCCGGAATGTTCGTTTGGAAACCGATAAGTTGGCAATGGTGTCCTACGTTTGGGATTTATTCATTCAGCAACGCAAAACCTGCGTCATACCGGATACAACTATTCATGAACAACTTGTTGGGTTTAGAGGAAGATGCAGATTCGTTCAACAAATGCCAAGTAAACCCGAAAAATATGGATTTGGATGCGTGAATATGTCTGGTTATGCTCTGGATGATTTAGCTTATGTTGGTCGCCAGCTCGGAGAACCTCCACATAAAAGCCTGAGGCTTGAAGTAGTTCAAACCCTTGAACCCATAACTCTGGTCTCAATCTCACGTTATACCGGGTGTCAACTAAATCATTATACATACCTTAATCTTGTTAAAAGAAGATATAGAAATTTTAAATTTGGCATAAAGATTCAGTGGATAAAAATACATTTTTTGACATTAAAACAGCTGAGTATAAACCGGAAGTGATTTGAAACAAGAACTTACCAATTTTTTTTCATAGATCGATACCTCTCTAAATTCCCATTCCAATGATGTGTCTGTCGCAAGTCGTCTTTTGCTTTCAAAATGGCGGTTCAGACGGAGTTTTTGTTGATTTCAATGGTCCGTCATTTTGAAGTAAGTACTCTTTATTTTACAAAATAATTGAATGAATAGTCCCAGAACATTATTTATTTTTAATCTCTTAATTGGAATTTATAAAATTCTGCTTAAATAATTAGTATTTGTGATTCTATGTTGTACGAAAATTACTATTGTTTAGAAAACATTTTCACCAATATTTCAAATAGAAAGCACTAAATACTAATACCCATATGAAAGTAAATCCATTTTACTATCAAAAAACAACACAACAAAAGTTAACTTCTAAATCAACTAGTATACTACCAGGGTATAAAAAAAATTAAAATTGGACTTTTTTCGGATGTAATTAAAAAAAACAATTTTTATACCTAGGTAACGAACAATAAATATAAAGTCATAACAAAACACTAAAATGTAAAAAAGCTTCCAAACTACATTATTCTATTGAATACTCTATTCTTTGGCCCTCCTGATCCCGGCACAATAAAACTCTTCTAATATTTTTTCGCAAAACATGTTCTAATTGATTCCTTGAAATACTTTGTATTGCTTGATGTATTCGGTGTTGAAAATTTTTTATAGTTGCAGGGTGTGTTTTGCAGACCTTTTCTTTTAAGTAGCCCCAAATGGAAAAATCCAATGGGTTAAATCAGATGACCTAGCGGGCCACCTTAAAGGGCAATTTGCTCCTAACCATTGTTGGTCAAATCTCTGATTTAAATAATTAATCACAATTCGTGAGTTGTGGGCAGGTGCAAAATCTTGCTGAATTATGTAATTGTTTGCTGGAAGATTATTTAAAAAAAGTTGAATTTCGTTCTGTAGAAAATTTAGATCCATCTGTCCATTCAGGGGTAGATTAAAAAAAATTCCGTGCCCCAATATTTGGTATTTTGTCGGTGAACATTCCCAGATTGGTAAATTTTGATTCGTCCGAATAAATAATTTTGTGATAGTGCATTTATTTCACTATCTTCATTTATAATAAAAATTTCATTACCACCTTCATTACGTCCATATTTCAAATAATTTTCTAAATACGGAAAATAGGTAAAATGCGGTGCGTGGAGATCTGGATAGCTTGCAGCGTATAATCTTGCAGCAGCTCTGGAATTTCTGTGGCATATGCCATAAATGATCAACATATTAATTTGTTCTTCCCGAGTATAAAGTGGCATTTTAAACAAACAATTTTGACTTATATCTAGGTAGTCAATGATTTTTTAACAATTAAAAACTTTTAACAATGCGAATATGTCGCAACTGTAACGTTTTGGAAATGAAACTATCTGACAACTATTATTTCCTTTCAATTACTCGTATGTTTTTCCAAGCCTACTTAGGTAAATGACAAGCTGATTTTTAATTGTGACAGTTTCGAGTCCAACAGTAATTGAAAGTTTTTAACACTGCCAAGAGTTTGCATTCAATCGTTTTTTTCAAAGCATACTGAGTAAATGTAAACTGAATGTTATTCTAAACTAAATAAGGACATTCTTGTGTTCTTTTTAGATAGTAAAATGGATTTACTTTCTTATGGGTGTTTAGTATTTAGTACTTTCTATTTGAAATATTGATGAAATTTTTTTTTAACATTGTAATTTTCGTACACCGTAGAATCACAAATACGAATTATTTAAGCAGAATTTATAAATTCCAATTAAGAGATTAAAAATAAATAATATTCTTGGAGTATTCATTGAATTATTTTGTACTTACTTCAAAATGGCAGAACATTGAAATCAACAAAACCTCCGCCTGAACCGCAATTTTGAAATTTAGAGAGGTTGTAGTAAAAGTCTTGACGATTGTTAATAAAATTTACGTTTATTTAGGCAACTTAACATGCATTGCGTGCAGCGTGTGCTGCATATCATTGTTGCATAAAAACATGCATTTAATTATTGTAAAAATAAACTCATACGCATATTGTTTGCACATTTGATTCACATGTTTCATGCGCAAAGACTACTTTAGCGACTCTTTCTTGGTGCTATTCTTAAGGTGGATGTAGCGCATCCATTGTTGCTTTGTTAAATTTTTTAATAAGTGCTGTATAATTTGTATGGTAAGTTATTAAAAAACTATTACATAGAGCACTTTTTATTTACTTCTACTTTACGTTTCACTTTATTTTATTTATCCGCATAATTACTTAACCAATTGTATTTTACCGGTAGTTACTTTATGGTATATTTACGTTCAACCAATAATGGTGCATCAACCTTTGTTACTATAAAGTGGAATTTTAATATCCATTAAACCAGCAAATAATTTATACATTTGGGGAATTTTAATGCATCCGAATCCAGTTTTATTTCAACTCCTATGTAAAAATTACGCAACGAAATTTTCCAAGCGCTGATTCAGCAAGCCGCCATTTCGCAACCAACAGAAGTACAGTATAATCAAAATAAGGTTTTTATTTCTATTAATAGTTCCATAAATTAGTTTTACTTAAGTTAAATAGTCGTTGCTAACATTAGCTCTATGATATTCTCATTTACAATCAAAATTAAGGTAGTAAATAAAGCTTGTTATTGTCAATTTTTTTTGTTATATTCATGGTTTACTTGTTTTTCCATAGAACGAGTTGGCGCCCTTTTAATTAATAATTTAGTTTCAGGTTGAAGCAACATCAATTTGTAAACGAACATACCTGTATATATATATATATATATATATATATATATATATATATATATATATATATATATATATATATATATATATATATATATATGAGAGAGAGAGAGAGAGAGAGAGAGAGTTTCCATTTAGTGTAATTGTCCGATTATGGGCTCCCAGACTACTTGTTCGAAAACTTGTGAGCAGGCTTCCCAAATAGACTAAAAGTTTCACATTTTAAAAATATTTTCATATATCAGGGTGATTCAGAAAACGTGGTCAACCAATCTTGATTTTGTTTCAATAGGACGCCCTGTGTATTTTCGCACCATCGAATAACTCGTGAAATTTTGCGTACGTTTGACGCGTAATTCATATCCCTAGCTCCAGCGTTTTTCAAGTTATTCACATTATGTCAGTACCGTGGACGTTATTGTAGAGATAAAAATGGTTTTCTGAGGTGTTAAAGTCTGAATACAGCCCTACTAAGAACCATTCCCAATATCCGAAAATATTTGGTTCAAACTTTGACATCACAAATATCGGAAACCACCATTTTTATGTCACTAGTGAATTCTCCTTTGAAAAGAAATAGGAAAGTATCTGACATGCCCTATACCTAAAATAAGCAATTTTTTATTTATTCAATAAAACTAATTTTTTTACAAGCAGAGTAGACTATGAGGATTGGGATAACAAGTTTCTTACGTTTGAATTGCTTCTGTGACCATCTAGTAGGTGCTTTCGCAGCTGAATAAAAAAATACTTGCATGCAGTACATTATTATGACATCATCAATTTTCTCGTTTTAAAGGTGCATTTTAACAGAAAAGCTTGAGGAATGGTTGTTTTCCTAATATGCCATTTTGTGTATTATTTACTTGTCATCCAAAATGGCTTTATTGTCATAAACTTCGTTAATTTAAGTTGTTTGTGCGTGTTAGTAAAGCAATGAATCAAACAAGACAATTATTCAAGACAACAACTTGTGAGCATGACGTACGCAATAGGTGAAAGTGATGGAAATTGTTTGTTAGCGTCACGACTCTACGCTCAAAAATATCCAGATAGAAGACATCCCCAGGTAAAGTGTTTTGAAAAATTAAAAGACCGCTTTGAAAGAAGAGCTAACGCAAACTATGAGAAAAAACAAGAAGCAGATCTGTTTTACATGAAGAAAATGAATTGGACATTACATTATCCGTGGTCGAAACTCCAGAAATAAGTGTACGAAATATTAGCAGGAATCTAGATATTAGAAAATCCTCCGTATCTAAATGTATCAAAATAATAAACTACATCCCTATCATGTACAACTCCATCAAGACCTACCTGCTGATGACTATATTCAACGAGTTAACTTTTGTCGATCGATGCAATTTAAATTATAGGAAAATAATCAGTTCCATTCTACATATTTTACAATTTAGACTCTCCATTTCTTATTCAACACACTCCTTGGGGAAATAAGGGAACAGATGTGGCTTCAAATGGATGGTGCCACACCCCACTATAAACAATTCTGAGAGCATGTAGCTGCTTTATTTCCAGAAAAATGAATCGCTAGAGGTGGTCCTGTAGCTTGGCCCGCTCGATCGTCAAACCTTAAGAGTTTAGATTTTTCCCTCTGGAGGTTGTAAAATCTGCAGTTTATAAAACACCGGCTACTACGAGAGAAGACATGAAAATCGTATCACGGAGGCCTTTCAAAGTGTTACACCTATAATGTTACAAAATGTGAGAATTTCATTTCGGAATAGACTTCAAGCTTGCTTGAATCAAAATGGACAACATTTGTACTTATGTTATAATTTGCTTATTATTATCTGGACCAATTAATATGGGAACACAAGAAGAGAATTATCCATAAAACACAACACTAATTCCGACGCTGTCATCTTTCATATTACCTTGTTATTGTAAAATTTAACCTTAACTTTGTTACTGAATATTTGTAGAATACAAAATAAATTAATAATTATTTGTATGCTCCTAATTACGTAGTGGCCTGTAAAAGTATGTAGTGTCCAAATGCGAATGAAACACCACCTTTAAGAGAGGAAATTCATGATGTCATAACAATGTACTGCATGAAAGTATTTTTGTATTCAGCTGCGAAAGCACCCATTAGATGTCACAGAAGCAATTCAAACGTAAGAAACATGTTATCCCAATCCTCAACCTTCTCTACAAAAAAAAGGGTTTTTATCGAATAAATCAAAAACTGCTTATTTTAGGTTTGGGCATGTCAGATACTTTTCTATTGATTGATTTTCACTAGTGACATAAAAAATGGTGGTTTCCATTTAAAAAAATTGAGTTTTCCGATATTTGTGATGTCAAAGTTTGAACCAAATTTTTCGGACGCCCTGTACAATATTTTCGGATATTGGGAATGGTTCTTAGTAGAGCCGTATTTAGACTTTAACACCTCAGAAAATCATTTTTATCTCTACAATAACTTCCGTGGTACATTAATTTCTTTGACACCGTGTACCTTTCAAAAATGTTGAAATAATGCGAATAACTCGAAAACCTCTGAAGCTAGGGATATGAATTACGCATCAAATGTAGGCAAAATTTTACGAGTTATTCGATAGTGAGAAAATATTCTGCATCACCCTGTATATATGAAAATATTTTTAAAATGTGTACCTTTTAGTCTATTGGGAAGCCTGCTCACACCTTTTCGGACAAGTAGCCTGGGAGCCCATAATCGGACAATTACACTAAATGGACACCCTATATATATATATATATATATATATATATATATATATATATATATATATATATATAGGGTGTTGAATATAATTTTTCTCAAATTTTCATTTTTTCCATGTTGGGGATAATGTCTATTAATTAAGGGGCATAAAACAAGCGATAAGAATGTTCACAAACTTGCACAGTGGCGGAGTGGAGGGTGCTCAACCACTTTCATACACAGAACTTCTACGCCAATGACTATTTTTTAAAAAACTGTTATTTTCATTATCTACATACAGTTTAACAAAAATAATGTACCTCCTTCTGTTTCGAAATTCCTGTGCGTTTCCGAGTTATTTTGATTTTTAGTGTTTGATGTGGTACTAAGTTAAGTAATGTGCTTTATGTGAATAATTGAATAGAGTTTTAATAAAAAAATATAATAAAACATTTAGAGCCATTTTAGTACCTAACGATCGTTTCTTTAAAATTTCAAATACATTTTCATTTATAAATAGGTAGGTTATCGGTTTTTTAGCATTCATTGTTATTATCCTCGTATAAAAGAAATGAATAATTATTATTGTTATGCGGTCAATACTTTCTGTACAATTATATATGTATCAATTTCGCCATAAACATGTATGTAGTTTTTAAGTGAGATTCTAATAAGTTATAGGCCGCTGCCCACTTGCTCTCATTAAAGAGCCGCCACTGTATCAAGCCATACTCAAATACAAGACTTTTGTAAATTGAAATCTGTTTAAATTAATAATTGTGAAATTAATAAGAATTCTTAGCAATAACGATTTATAAATAAATAAGAATAACACTAGTGTAATAAAATTAGACACTTTGTTCAAAATGTAAACCGTCTTTTCAATACACATTTCACAGCGACGTATAATAGAACGTCTTAAGTTAACTAAATGATGCACCCTTATTTCATTGCAACAAAGTATGATACTCCTTGGAAAACAAGTAAGTATTAAATTTTATATTTTGAAACGACAGTTTGACTTTTACAAACACTTGCTTCATCATAATTTCACTGTTATTAATTATTGTTTTAAGTTCAAAAGTTATTTCATTTGATTTGCCAGCTTTTAATTAGTGTAACATGCCGTTTACATTTACAAATAGCGAACAAGCCGACATTCATTTTATTTATGGGTTCGCAAATGGGAATCAAGGTACGCAGCTAGGAGTATCGGAAAGATTTCCAAATAGACGACAACCTCATCATTCCGTTTTGTGAGCATCCATCGTCGATTTGTTAACCAGGGTTTGAAAAATGTACATGGGGCCGACAGAACAACCGTGGACGAGATAGAATTGGAGAGGGTGTATTGCGTGAATTTAATAGGAACTCCACGACAAGTGCTCGACGTACTGCTGTTGCTCTTGGTATTTCCCAAAGTAAAGTTTCCCGGTTTTAAAACGGGATCACAGACGCCCATATCATTTTCAACCTGTTCATGGTTTATGTCCAGGTGACGCCGAACGAAGACTTAATTATTGTAGGTGGGTTCTTAACTCCATTCAAAATAATAGAGATTTCTTATCCAACATACTGTGGACTGATGAATCCTGTTTTACTCGTCGTGGTATCGTAAACTTTCACAATCTGCATATATGGGCACATGAAAACCCACATGCCATTCGACCAAGAAGTTTTCAACATGAATTTAGTACAAATGTCTGGATTGGAATTTACGGCAACCACGTGTTTGGACCTTATTTCTTGCCACAACGTGTAAATTCAGAAAATTTCCTACAATTTTTAGAAGAAGAACATGTTAATATGTGGAAGACATTCCTTTGAATTTAAGAGGAGATTCTTGGTTTCAGCTTGATGGATGTCCGGCCCATTATGGCAGAAATGTAAGAAATTGGCTAAACAATAACTACCCGGGAGGTGGATAGGTCGTGGAAGGCCAGTGGCGTGGCCTCCTAGATCCCCAATTAACGCACTTGACTTTTGTATGGGGATTCATGAAGGAAAAAGTGTATACCACTCCGATTAATACACTTGAAGAACTTCACAATTGCATTAGAGATGCTTGCAATGAAATAAGGGTGCATCATTTAATTAACTTAAGACGTTCTATTGTACGTCGCTGTGAAATGTGTATTGAAAAGAACGGTTTACATTTTGAACAAAGTGTCTAATTTTATTATACTAATGTTATTGTTATTTATTTATAAATCGTTATTGCTAAGAATTCTTATTAATTTCACGATTATTAATTAAGTATTGTTACAATAATAAATAGGATTGTTAAAATTAGTATACTAAACAGATTTCAATTTACAAAAGTCTTGTATTTGAGTATGGCTTGATACAGTGGGGCTCTTTAATGAGAGCAAGTGAGCAGCGGTCTATAACTTATTAGAATCTCACTTAAACCGATAACCTACCTATTTATAAATGAAAATGTATTTGAAATTTAAAAAAACGATCGTTAGGCACATTACTTAATTTAGTACCACATCAAACACTAAAATCAAAATAACTCGAAACGCACAGGAATTTCGAAACAGAAGAAGGAACATTATTTTTGTTAAACTATATGTAGATAATGAAAATAACAGCTTTTTAAAAATAGTCATTGGCGTAGAAGTTTTGTTTATGAAAGGGTTGAGCACCCTCCACTCCGCCACTGTGCAAGTTTATATCATATTCAACACCCTGTATCTCGAAACGAAGCCTTCTACGACATATGTTTACAGGAACTTTTCTTTTTAGAAATATGTGTTCTATCTCCTGTTAAAGTTTGTCTACAAAAACTGACTCACCCTGTATATATATATATATATATATATATATATATATATATATATATATATATATATTTAAGCAACATCTGATAATATTTATGAATATTATATCTTAATCTCTGACTGAGCAAAGGGCACAAAACATCCTGAGTTATAACCAAACCTTTATCAGCTAAAATTGTAGCTTAAGGGTGAATAGTTGCAAGGTATCGTGCTATGAAAAAAGAATGGGTAGGTTCCTATTTAAAATAAGAAAAATAAGGCCAATTCCGGTAAAACCGGAAGTGATAGTCAGCTGTTTTTAATGCCAAGAAATATATTTTTATCCACTAAATCTTCATTCCAAATATATATATATATATATATATATATATATATATATATAATGATTTCGGTGACACCGGGTTCACTAGTGTTCCGCTAGCAAATTATCCGTTGGATAAAAATATACTGTTGTGGGTACACTAAATCAGAATAATCATGACATTCTGAAAGAATTGTAAGCCTCAAAAGATCGTATAGTCTGCTCTTCATTCTTTTGCTTTCGAAATAACGTATCTATGGTAAGTTATACACGTAAAAAGAACAAATGCGTAATATTTCTAAGCACCGTGCAAATCATCACTCATTATAATAAAACAAAGGGCAGTGTTGACGTAATGCATCAAATGGTGTCAACAAAGTAAACGACGACCTATGACATTTTTCTTCAACATCATTGTGATGCAGCACTCAACGCATATATAGTCTTTACTAAGGAACATCTTAACTACAACATAGGAGTAACTCACACACGCAGATTGTTATTGAAAAATTTAGCCAAGGAACTAGAGATATAGCTTGTAAAAATAAAGATTTTCTATTTCGGCTTAGCGCTTTATTACACAGACATCTGGAATATACAGCCGTTTCTTTCTAATGTTTGACTTTCAATAGAAACGTACACGCCTTTAGTCAAAGCGTAAATTAGCTACATGAATTAAGAATTACACTGTACGTTTAAACTATTTATCATAAGAACCGTCGAAGTAGAAAGCGATAGACACGCAAACGTAAGCGATGTTTCAAACGACTTGAACCGTCCGGTAGAGGTAAACACAATAGAAATGTAACCCTGTTCCAGAAGTTACCAAACGTTTTGTAGGATTTTGAATGTTAACTGTGTTCCTTTTCAAATGTGCAACCACGATATCATTAATAAGTAATTAAAAAGGAATAGATATGCATAAAGCAGTTTCTATTGTTTATTAATAGTGACATTAATTGTACATGCAGAACATAAGGTACATTCCTATAAATAAAACAAAACAAAATTAGAACTAAATAATGAGTAATTGATTACCACTTTCTTTACCATCATAAGCGCATTCCAATATAATATTTGAATTAGTCTTTACTTTTACTGTGACAAGGCAACGTGTTCTTATTGAAATCTGATAACGATGCCCGGAAGCTGTTTTAATAAAATGTGCCAACAAGTTATAATCTCTATCAACGTCAATGAAGATTGTAGTGATGATTCTAATTTCGAGTTTTAAAGTATCATTTAAAAATTATACGCGAACATAAAAAAAAACCATTACCTACAACCAAGAAATGCAATGCGTGCTTCTTAGTTCTAATTTTTTTTGTTTTATTTATAGGAATGTACCTTATGTTCTGCATGTACAATTAATGTCACTATTAGTAAACAATAGAAACTGGTTTATGCTTATCAATTCCTTTTTAATTACTATTAATGATTTCGTTGTTGCATATTTCAAAATAAATGAATTATATTAATTAATAAACCCTCTCCATTCACACAAAAAAAAAACTTTACAATTTCCAAAAGGAACACAGTTAACATTCAAAATCCCTCAAAGTGTTTGGTAACTTCTGGAATAGGATTATAATTCCATTGTGTTTACCTCTAACGGGCGGCCTTGAGTCGTTTGAGACATCGCTACGTTTGCGTGTCTATCGCTTTCTACTTCGACGCTTCTTATGATAAATGATTTAAACGTTCAGTGCAATTCTTAATTCATGTAGGTAATTTACGCTTTGAATAAAACGTGTACGTTTCTATTGAAAGTCAAACGTTAGAAAGAAACGGCTGTATATTCGAGATGTCTCACTGTAATAAAGCGCTAAGCAGAAATGGAAAATTTTTATTTTTAATAGCTACACATATACAGAGATCTACTAACCCTAACCTACGCCGTAGTGTCTAAGCAGATTTATTGATATCTCCGGTCCCCCAACCGCTCAAACAAGTGCAACAATTAAGAGAAAGAGATGCTCAGTAGTCAGTATGCCTCGCAAATATTGAACGTAAAAGCACAATGATACGTATTAGTTGTAAAAATAATACCTGTAATGAGAAAAGTATTAGAATGTGCAATAAATGCTTCTCTAATCCCCAAAAAATTCTCACGTATGTAACTTATATGTATAAATAAAGTTTTACTTCAATAACTTTGTTTCTATTCTGACTATACAATTATGTAATTAAAAAGTATATTTATATTTATATATTCAAGTAAATGCTTGTATATTTAATTATGAACCCTTGCACCCGGATCATCATTATATTTGATAAGAAATATTAATTATTCCATTCTAGAAATCCTACTAACTATTTAGTGATCCGGAATTTATGTAAAATGAAACTAATAATTATTATTTTATCAAACTTTTATTATATTCAAAATCATCAAATACCTCTTCTTGGAAAATGCAGTTCAATCACTACTGTGATTGAACCCCATTATAGATTAATGCGAAACTTTATTGTTAACCTTTTACTTTAGACTAATTAATGAACCTATAAAAGGGTTGCACATTCAATAATAAATCAATGTTACTATAAATGTCAGTTTGGTACCAAGAAATAATTATAAACATAATTGGCGCAGTCGGTAGGATTGGAGAAGGCAGAACTAAGGCATCAAGCTGTTCCTGACCATTGGTTTCAACCATTCATCTCCAATCCATACGTAGAACCTACACAACAAGTAGTAATTAGCAGAATTGAAGCTAGACGCTACTCCTGGATAATTATCTTCTACAATGAAGGAAGGACTTGAAAACTTCAGTCAAGAAGTAAAAGCAATTCATTTTTATTATTCTTATAATCATCAGCTTCCTATTTACGTGAATTATAAATATATTATTAAGTTTATGCCAAACGAAGAAGTAGATAGTTTGGAAAACTTGTCTCACTTATTATAAAGAATTTCCTTTACTACTCCAACATGTCAAGCTGCAAAAGCTATTGCAGATTTTTTGCCAACTTTTTCTGGTGAATCTAGTCAATTAGAATGTTTTATCAAAAGATGCGACAGTTTTCATACCACATACGGTGTTACTACAGATAACAACCTAAATGATTTTGCATTTAACGTTATATGTTTAAAACTAAGAGGCGAAGTACTCAATTTTGTAATTTGCCTTCCAGATTTGACTACCTGGTCGTTAATACGTACCGCGTTAAGAAATCACTACGGAGATGGAGTTGGTAGACAAACACTAACTTGCGAACTCCTGCACATGTCGTTAGGTAGACATGAAAATATTTTAGACTTTTTAGATAGAATTAGGCATATGAAATCTAGATTAGAAGTTAAAATTGATTCAGAAACCGCAAATCCTTCTTAATGGAACAGAACGAAGGTAATGCCCTTGATGTACTTTTTGCTAACGTAGACGATAAATTAAGATTATTATTAGAAATACGCCAACCAAAAAATCTAACGGATGCTAGTGATATCATTGTATGCCATTTTTATAACGAGCAACGCGTAAATACTATGCGACGTGACTATGGACACAGTTCCTTTCAACCTCCAACGCAATCAAATAAAAATAACACGAATATAAACAGGAAATCTGTGCAAACTACGTACCCCCCACGAAATTTTTAAGCCTCAATCTAATAATACACGCCACCAAACACCCCATTTCAACATTAGTTCGTTCCTCGAAGTTCTGAGTTTGCTAGTCAACCAATAAAGTACAAACAAGGCAAGTTCCTCAAAGATTCCCAAGGGATTCTCAAGTTTTTGGTAAACCGAAAAATGTTTCGCCGCTCAAAATAACTATAAACTCCAAAATAAACCACAACCAATGTCTATAAATTCCCGTAATTCTATCAAACGATTTACCCCTAAAACTCCAACATTTAATAACCATTTCCAACAGAACGCTAAACCAAACTTCATTTCCGAAGAGTTGTACGCTACCGAAACCAACGATAAATACGTTGCAGTAGATAACGACTTTACCGAAAATTCCTTCGACACAGAAATAACTTCCTACGATGACGACTTGGACAGTCCTCAACATGACAATTATGAAATATACGAAAATTTTCACGAACCAAGCCTACCATTAACAGAACCGTAGACTTGAATAATATAATTCCAAACTCACTACCTTACATCCAAATAAAACCCCCCATCAAACTCTTAATCGACAGAGGTTGTCACCCGTCCATTCTGCGACTTTATATCGCCGAAAAATATTTCCCCGACACAATTGTCCGATCAAAAACTCCCATCGTAACATGCGCTGGTCAAGCGCTGTTTAAATCAAAAATACCAATCATCCACGTATTCCACGCTAAAGGCAACCTTTTAAACTTCAATTTTTGCGATTTCCATGACTACTTTGACGGAATTATAGGAATGAAAGGTTTGCGTAGACTACGATTAAACCTTGACTTATATAACATGACAATGTATAATGAAAAATTTAAATTTCTTTACAATACCGAACCAAGTTTGATACACAAAATATTGAAATCCCACCATCAACGTCTATTTTAAAAAGAATCAACCTAGATCTCCCGGATCAAGAAATTATTACCCCAGAAGTTAGAATTAATAATAATACAGTAATTGAAAAATTTGCAGGTAAAAACAAATATGGCGATGTATTGTAGTTATGAGCGCCGTTGTACAGATGGTAGCATCAGTCGGGACTAAGAAATTTTGAATGAATACTATTGGAGAATATAGCGAGGAAGTCGGACATGTTTAAAGATGGATGGCTGAAGGTATAAATACGAAAGTCAGAGATTGACGGGAGTTAGCTTTTAGCTTTTGGCTTTTGGTGAGAGCTCGGTGAGACGCGCGCGCGAGGTGATGTGTGAAATTAGAATGGGTTGAGTTGGAGTAGTATTTGTGAATAATATTGAAAGCAGTCATTGTTTAAACAACTGCGTAACCCGAAAGGGGATGAATCGTATAAGACATTCATAAATAAAACAATTAATTAAATTGAGATTGAAGATAAAATCAGTTTGTTTATTTTCAAGAAAGTAAAACGTGCATAAGCAGATTTATAAAATATAACAGTTATTACGTTCTAGTGTTGAGTGCAGCGCGTGTTCTTGTACCGATATTTAGTTAAAATTATGTATGGAACCACCTTTAAGTGAGCGAAGTATTGGTAGTAAAGTAAGCCAATGTTAAGGTAATTTTATGTGACATTAAAAGTTTATTTGTGTTAAGGAAGGGCTTAATTGTCCTAAAGGTTGCGAGAAACGTTTTAAGAGGCAACCAAATGTGTATAGTTTATTACGGTTTATTGGAGTAATGACCTCGTATAGTTAGACTATTTGCGATTACAGAAAGGAATAAGTGTTTGTGGAATTGTGAAGTATTTGTTTTATGTGCCTTCAGACAATCTAAGGAATACAAATGGACTACAAATAATTGATTTACGGGAAGAAAGAAGAAAGAAAAGCGTAGGATGAATGGACAATTTTAAGTAAGAATTATATGTAAGAACCTTGAAAATTTAGTAAAGCACGATTATCTTTTTGTTTAGTTGTAATTTGCGTAATGTTTAGTTAATTAATTATTGTTGGAGGAAAAAGATAATCGGTCTCGAGTTATGTTGTATTGGTTGTTTTAATAGTAAGAATTTTTGGCAAAAACACAAATTTGTATTGACAGTGGTTTTCCAACCACGCTGTTTTGTGTATGTAAACATTTGTTTATTATTTTGGTGTAGGACAATATATATTTATCGTTAAATTTTTATTCTGTTGTTTATTTACCCAGTTATGAGATACATTTGTGACGTTTACTTAATTGGTGACCTTTTTTTTTGACAAGTTAAATGTAAACTTTGCATATTTTGGTTTTAAGATTAATGAACAACCTGAAAGGTTATATTTGCCAGGTTGATTACAAAATTTTCATGTTAGTTTCATTAACGCAATACACTAATGACGGATCAGCTGTTAATTAAAATTTCATTAAGTCTAACTAAGAGATTGAGTTTTGAGAACTTACATATTTACGAATGTCAATACGATTCAGAAGTATTATAAAAATTAAATTAAATTTAAAGATATCGTTCATGTTAGGAATATTAAACCTTCAAGGATTATTCTCGTTTGACTGTTTTGCAGCACTTTATCACTATTATATTGGAGTAACAATTATTAAGCCGATGACATTGATTTTCTTTTGGTTAGAATTTTAAAATTAATTATTGATCATTGAATGAAGAACAATTTATTCATTAATAAGTAGAATTTAACTTTATATGGATACGAGGGATACGTAGAAAATATAACTGTTGGTTACGTGAATGCAGTTGAATTTGAGTGATAAATTTTGTTTTGGAAATTTTGGTATACGAGGTGTATTCAAAAGTTTCTAATAACCTGGGTAGTACTAAATATATTTGAGTTTGAGTTGAATTGTTTAGGACGAGTGTTTGTTTTAGAACCCTCGTGTGAGAGTTTACTGAGTAAGCACAATCCTACTTTCCACAATCAAGTAGGGTTAATTAACACCCAACTTAAGACAATTATTCTAGCAAAGTTTCGATTGTGGTGGCGCCTGGAGACATATTTTCCCGGACTGAGCTGTTTGAATGTAGGTGTAAGGTGTTTGAGCATATTAATCATTCATTTTACTTATTATTTCGACCACGCCCATCTCCCTGTTAGCTGGCTTGGCAACCCGCTTACATTAGTAAGCATACACGACGCCTAGTGCGGTTTGGACGTGTAACAAATTTTGGCACATAACAATTCGAATGCTATCACCTAGAACAATTTACTCATGATTACGCGGGAAACGATAACCGGATGTTACTTGACAAACTGCGTACCGAACAAATCTAGAAAAACTTATAAAACATTTTGAAGACATGTTCCACCAACTAAATGATCCTGACGTTCACTAGTAAAGTAAGAAATGAAATAAAAACGACAGACGAACAGCCCGTGTATAGGAAATCCTACAGATACCCATACGTACATAAACAGGAGGTAAACAAGCAGATCGAAGAAATGTTACAAGACGGAATAATTCGACCCTCACAATCTCCCTGGAGTTCGCCCATTTGGATCGTTCCAAAGAAACAGAACGCCAGTCGAACACAAAAATGGAAAACAGTAGTGGACTACAGAAAAGTCAACGAAAAAACGATAGATGACCGCTACCCACTACCCAACATCACCGATATCCTGTATAAACTTGGACGCTGCCAGTATTTTACGACACTGGACTTGGCATCAGGGTTCCACCAAATACAAATGGACGAAGAATCCATCCCCAAAACAGCTTTTAATGTAGAAGTATGACATCTTGAATACGTTCGAATGCCCTTCGGATGGAAAAACGCTCCTGCAACATTTCAAAGGATAATGGAAGACGTGCTCAAAGACCTACCAAATAAAATCTGCTTGGTATGCATGGATGACATAATCATCTTTTCTACATCTCTTCAAGAACACATTAGTAACCTACGATTAGTATTTAAAACATTACGAAACGCTGGACTTAAAATACAGTTGGACAAATCCGAATTCCTTCAAAAATCGGTAGAATTCCTAGGTCACCTCGTCACACCCGAAGGTATCCGACCCAACAAAGGAAAGGTATTAGACATTCAAAAATTTCCTATACCTAAATCCGTTAAGGAAATAAAGCCATTCTTAGGACTTATGGGATATTACAGAAAATTTATTAAAAACTTCGTGAAACTGACCAAACCTCTAACACAGTGTTTAAGGAAAGGATCCCAAGTGAAACATACCGCCCAGTTTGTCGAAAGCTTTGAACTATGCAAATAAATTTTGATGAACAACCCGATTTTGCAATATCCGGACTTCCATAAACCATTCAATGTTACAACCGCTGCATCAAATTTTGCTATAGGAGCCATCTTATCACAAGGCCCAATTGGCAAGGACCTGGCCATCTCGTATGCCTCAAGAACATTAAATCCCTCCGAATCAAACTATTGCACTATCGAAAAGGAACTACTAGCAATAGTATAGGCAGTAAAATACTTTGGCCCGTACATCTATGCACAAAATTTAATATCATCAGCGACCACAAACCTCTACAGTGGTTATTTTCCCTCAAAGAACCTAGTTCGAAATTGGTTCGATGGCGACTAAGATTAAAAGAATATGATGACAATATCATTTACAAAAGGGGTAAACTAGACACGAATGCAGATGCCTTATCTAGAATAGAAATTAACACTACAGAAACACTCACCGAAGAAGATAGAATCTCCTTAATTAATAATGTATACCTCAAAGATATTTGTGGACTCACTAGCGAAAATTATGAAACATCACACGGACTAGGTAACAAGGAAGAAGACGACGAAACCATTCATACGAGCCTAGAAGACCTCCTATTTAGCATTCCCTTTACGGAAAGGCCAACCAACTCTTATAAAAATCAACTCATAGTTTCAGAAAGCACAACAGCAGCGAAATCAAAATTAGAAAAACTATTCGATAAAAATCGTATTTTTTGGTAGATATGGTCCGAACAACGAGGCCCGAGTAAGTGGTCATTTTTTATAAAAGCATATATCAAACCCAAATTAACTTATTGCTTGTATTTTAAGGGCGAAAGACTTAAGGTCCCGTTCATTAATTTTATGAACAAAAATTTTAAGGACAAATCACTTAGCCTAACAGACTTATAACAGATGTAACAGACGAAAATATCAAAGCAACAAAAAATCAAATACTATCATGAAACTAGAACAACACACCGTGGAATAAACTAAAATCTCACAGCTCTCAAGAAACATTTCTATTGGCCGGATATGGACTACATAAACTCGTGCGACATATGTCAAAAATCCAAATACGAACGTCACCCCAACGCTATTGTTTTCAAACTGACCCCAATCGGACACATCTGTATGGATAGCTTTAAGTGTTCAGAACAATTCCTGACCATAGTAGACACTTTCTCAAAATACGGACAATCATACCCTATAATTTCCCTGACCACCATCTGAATAGCAAACAAACTAATTAACAATATGAGAAATTGCGGAATTCCAACCAAAATTACTTTGCCTACTACACCAAGTAGAGATTCATTATACCACTGCTTACAACCCTAACAGCAATAGTCCAATCGAAAGATTCCACTCATCCCTCATAGAAAATATACAAGTTCTACGAGAAGAAACACCCGATACTCCCATAACGCAACTAACTACTATCATGGTTTTTAAAAGGGCCTTTTGAAAAATATTTATTAATAAACCAAACTCAATTATTTGATCGGTTTTCTTCTTTTCGAACCGGTTAGACCCTAACATTGAGAGACCTTGACCAAGCCCCAACCTACTTGGTTCCCCGTTTCCTCGTGTGTTTCCTCTTTAAAGGTTAATGTCAACATTGAGGCATTACCAAAAAGGTATTCTTCCTGTTTTGAGCCAACATCAGCGGACATTAGAGATTTTACTGACTTGTTAATAAACTATTACAACATAACCGTTCAAGATAATGATGAAAGCGATGACGTGGTTGAGCTGGGTGTATCTCACATCCAAGATGATGGTTCACAGAAGAAAAGAAGAGCATGAGGTAGGGGGAAGGGCAAATCTCAAAATCATGATGATGATGAGGGACGACTCACGGTTCAAGAAGAAGAAGAAAACCGATAAAGCATGTTATTAAATAATAATGATGTATTGTTGTTTATAATAATAAAATAATAATAATATATTTTCAAAACGTTAAGCTTTCCTTCGGTTTTGTTAATAAACCTGTTTTTTCCTAGCGGTGCTCCACCGTCTTGATTCATGTTTGCAAGTTTACAAGTTTTCGCTTTAGCGTGTTTTCGCCTTGGTGTGTGTGTGTGTGTGTGTGTGTGTGTGTGTGTGTGTGTGTGTGTGTGGGGGGGGCGCATACGTTGCGTGCGGGCGTACGTACGGGCGTGCGAATGCTCGTATGGCGGGCGTACGTGCGAGCGTGCGGCGTGTGTACGTGCGTGCGTTACGTGCGAGCGTGGCGGTTACGCGCGTACGTGTAACGTGTGGCTTACGTGGGTGCGTGCGTACGTTTTTCGTTTGATCCTCGTGCTAAAGCAGTGCTAGTCGATTGTATGTAGTTGTAGGCCCTATTGTGTTGACTAAGAGCTATAATTGGAAGCGTTGCTTGCTATACCCTGGCCGTGGAGTTATGTTTAATTAGCTTTTTTTGACAGATGTATTTATTTATGATAAGATCAGGCTTGCATGTAAAGTAATATAGAGGTGAAACTAACTAGCTAATGTGTTTTGCTGCTACACGTATCACAGTATTGAAGATTCTGTTTATGTATTAGAAAAACGTACTACAGCTTCGAAACAGAGTGCAGATAAAATTGAAGAAAGTGAATACGGTACAACTTGGCGAGCAGACTTAAAGGTTTTAAGTGTGTCAGCATTCCCAGAGCAGCGTTGAAACCATTTAATTTAGGACTAACCTCATGTCCATGTAATAATGTCTGATAAACTATTAGGGTTATTAGCTTGCTTTTATAGGTTACAATATAATCGTTCAAGGTGAAGACGATGAGATGGTAGTATCTCAAAACTCGATGATGGTGATGCTCATGAAATTTCAAAATAAAATTAGATTACGTCACTCTTATTTTCAAATTAGAAATTTTTAAAACGTTTAGTTGACGTTGCTATTAATCCCATCTGATAAAAATCCACAAAGATTTCGGCAGAAGTGTTGAGATGTTTGAAATCGACCCCCAGCCAAAGAAGAATGTTTTTCGACTTTATGTGCTTCTAATCAACTACCCAGACACGCACCTCGACCGTGTGCGATTATCGTAAACACGGACCTGCAAACAAACCAGACCAGCATTGGACCTCTATCTACATTGACGAGAGTGGTAACAGGGGTTGTTTGAGTTTCAAACCTACTTGTTTTTCTAGGTTAACAATTTTCCCAAGGTAGAATGAGTATGCTGTTGTGAAATAAAATTTTGTGTATAGATAAACATATAGTCTACAAAGGGTAATTAATAGAAAACATTTTAAATAAACAGAATAATTATTCATAAACCAATATACGTCAACTTAAACTCAGGTGTACATTTTATAAAAGTTGTTCCAATAACTTCAATAAACCAAAATATGATAGCTAACCAATAACCAAGACCAGCTTTTCTCATGACTAACAATTTTCTCAATTAATAACCACGTTTTTGTAAAAACGTCTTATGTAATAGCATTGTTTTAAAATAAATTCTTTGTGTTTAAAACTGTTTTTGTATGGATGTAGATTTATAAACCTTCATGTTAATTATACTAGTATTTTTGAAATATCATTCGTATATAAGAATAATACAAGGTTTGCTTTAAACGATCTTCATCGTATACTTTAACAGTAAACCTTTTTCAGATAGTTGATCACCCTATTAAAATGGAGCGTTAATAGTTTATAGAAGACGGTGTAAATAAAAAACACGCTACATAGCGATTGTGTTATAAACTAGTGGAGGTCGTTATTAATTCGTGTATGTTGAAAGTTATGTAAGTAGAAGGTTACCCGGTAATTAAAAGAAAGTGTAATAACGCATATTACAACAAATAATACAGGTCCACTTACACATTTTATATATATTGAAAACAATTACTTGAAATAAAACGGCATATCAACTCTAATAATATTTTTATAAATTATATTAATTTTATATTGGTTTTAGACTATTAAATTAAATAGTTTATATAATTACACGGTAATTATTTAAAAGTAAACGTGAACAGTGATTTCTTACTACATATTGTTATGGAATTTTAAACATTCCAAACACTTAATATGGTTTTTATAAAACAATTTGGTATCCGTATATGAATATTTTCAAACCGATTTATTTTAAGAGAAAGGTAAATGTATGTTGCAGCAAGTGCGATAAAGATAAAGGTTGTATATTTTACTTCTAATTATAGGTGGTTTTTACACAACTAGAAAGTTTAATTAAAAGCAACACAAAGCGGTGACCATCACTCAAAGTGCCTTAAAACGTTTTAAACAGACTGGTAATGTGGTGTTAACCCTTTATTTATTTACAGATTTTTAATTACAGTTATAAAACACATTAAGTTTCTTTAAAAATATTAAGGCGTACAACATTCTTAGCGGACGGATGGATATTATTTCAATGCAGGTAAACTATGTTTTTAATATCGTTTAGAAAACACAAACTGTTAATGTAATTAATTAACTTAAAAAACTTGTTTCATTAGGAATGTCAGTAATTTTTATAAGTTCACTGAGGATAAGTATGCAATTTACAATAAAAATAAGTGTCTATAATTAAATTTTACTGTCATTCAAATTCCCCACGCAAGATCAATTCCACAGCTGCTATTTTACATCATTATTAGAAACGTTTCCCAATAGCATTTAACCCTTTTAAAGCAATAGACTAAATAATAATCTTTATACAATTTCCAACATTGTATGCGTGTGCAACCTCCAGGGTTACAACCAAAAGGATTAATCCAAGAAATAACCCTAAGACCAGTCCTAAGCTAAACCCTAGCTCTACATAAGCCCCAGACCCCACCCCTAAAAGCCCTAAACTCCAACCCTAGCTCTACAACAGCCCAGCCCCTTCCCTAAGCCAAGACCAGCCCCCACCCCTGTCCTCGCTTAAAAAGTCCTAGGTTCAAAAGGTCCTTAATAAAAAGGTTTAACCCCAAAAGAAATAATAAAAATAAGGTAATACGGTCCTTCACGTAAGCGAGTAAAAATAATTAGGGTAGAAAAACGGTCTCACACGTGGTGTGTAAAAAAAGGGTGAAAATACGTCAATACGTAACGGGTAAAAAATAAGGGTGGAAAATCCGGTCTCACAGGGTATATAAAATAAGGGTTGAAAATGCGGTCTCACACGTGGATGTGCAAAAATAGGGTGAAAACACGTCCTACACGTAAGCGAGTAAAAATAAGGGTGGAAAACCCCCCGCGTGGGCGGTCTTGGACGTCAAAATAAGATGGGGAAGGTGCCTCAGTACTACTAAAAAAACAAATTACAATAATGGTTCAAAATTTAAAAACGCCGACATTGGAGGTGCCCCATAATCATCTCGAATAGATAAACACCACTTCGATAATAATAGTAGTAGTGCTGATTTTAATAGCATTAAGTTATGTGAAATATAAACACATGAAACAAAGTAAAAATGTTAAAACAGTAAATAATACTCAAAATGAGAACCCCTCATTTATCGAACTTAAAGAGGGAGGAATTATGTGATTATATATTTAAGTAAATGCTTGTATATTTAATTATGAACTCTTGCACCCGGATCATCATTATATTTGATAAGAAATATTAATTATTCCATTTCAGGAATCCTACTAACTATTTAGTGATCCCGAATTTATGTAGAATGAAACTAATAATTATTATTTTATCAAACATGTATTATATTCAAGATCATCAAATGTTCCTTCTTGAAAAATGCAGTTCAATCACTACTGTGATTGAACCCCATTATAGATTAATGCAAGACTTTATTGTTAACCTTTTACTTTAGACTAATTAATGAACCTATAAAAGAGTTGCATATTCAATAATAACGCGGTGTTACTATAAACGTCAGTTTGGTAAATACTCATTAGTAATAAGTGTTATATTATTGTGGTTCAGTTTATAGAACAAGAATTGAGAATAAATATATACCAAGAAATAATTATAAACATAATTATACGTGATTTTACATAACGGGTCTCAGAAGCCCGGATTATGTAAATCCTGATATAGTATTGGTTAAGTATCCTAGGGTTAAGAAAACGTAAGAAAGACGTAAACATACGACGAAAATAACTAAATAATCATAAATAAACGATAAACATTTGTATTTTGGATGATGCCAACTTCACAGACGTAAAGATTTATCAGTAGTTAACCCTTGAAAGTTCAAACTTTAACAAAAGTTATGTAATACAAAACCCTGTTACATCAAAGGAAAACTTCATCATTATAATTCATTTTTAATTCCAAGGTTGTACAATCAATTATTAGTTTAAGAATTCTTTTAGTTATGTGTAAACATGTAACAAGTTGTTTCATAACTTGATCGGAACATTGAGTAATGAAATATAACTTTCATTACTCAATGATAGGAAATAACGTTTTCATTTTACTGGTTAGACCAGTTGCGGATAACCCATGAGGTCAAATAGGCCATAGCGCGTGCCGCAAACACGTTCGCACTTCATTATTTAGGAGTGGTATTTAGGCAATAATAAATCCCCGGATACTCAAATATATAGAATCATGGCATGAATCTTCTTTAATGAGAGCACCCTGTTTAAGTTTGGCCTAGGGCGCCACTTGAATCTAATGTTCTAATCCATCAATGTATTACATTTAAGTACATACGTACTTAGTAGATGATCTTTAAGCATTAACCTAGAATCACAAGAAAATCAGGTATTTACTTAAGTAATGTAAACTAATTTAAATATTAATCTCCATTAAAAGACGAGGACGCCAATTTAACAAATTCGATTTAACAAATGAATTTAATTACAAACAAAAAATAAAGAATGTACTATTCAGATTTGGTAATAAAAATAACCTTACACACCTAAACAAATGATATTTTTAGAAAATCGAAGTAGTTAGTTTTCAACGTTAACGTTTTATCGTAAGAACCAGTTGTAGAAATTGTAATAGGCATTCCTCACAGTTTTATTCTACATGTTTAGCCTAGTTCTTGATTTTTGTTATGTAATATAATTTT
This sequence comes from Vesta saturnalis, assembly GCA_036346205.1. Classification (NCBI taxonomy): domain Eukaryota; kingdom Metazoa; phylum Arthropoda; class Insecta; order Coleoptera; family Lampyridae; genus Vesta; species Vesta saturnalis. The sequence continues at coordinate 1,165,717 of JARFJB010000218.1, forward strand.
TTTCTGCTTGCACTATATCGTAAGATCTGGTAAAAATTTTATCATTTGTATAACAGTTCTTACAGAAAAAACAGAAATACCAATAACACTGATAGCCGTTAAATGGTAATTTTTTGTTGTGGAGTAAGTTCAAGGTTATCTACAAATTATATAAACATTTATCCCATTTACGTGTCTAATCAGAAAAACCAAAATACATGAATTAAAACCGAACAGGTACTTATGATGTAGTATATGCAGTACAGGTGTACGCCTAATCCCTCATTTTTGAAGTACATATATGAAGAAAAACTTACCTTAAAGCGTAAATCTCCAATTGGCGGTTCAGCGTACGGGATACTTAAAAATGCACTAAATTTTTTGGCTTGCAATCTGGTTGTCCAGTATTTACCTTTAATTTTGCCTTGATTTATAGTCACCTCAGGCCCCTCATCAGCACAATTAACATAAATAATTAAAATACTGAATAATAATAGTACAAACTTCATAGCGATGGTTAAATAAGTCAGTCAAAATCTATTTCCTTGTTTACAACTAACTAAAACTTGATTTAACTGTTCTTTATATTTATATCTAAAATCAATGTGAGTGGGGAAATTTAAATTTCATGTCATCCCTTGGCTGTATAAAATTCAGTAAAGTAGGCGCTGGAATGAATATTAAAAATGTCAAATCGTAAATCACTTTTGTTTTTTTCATTGCCCTTATCTGTCATCCCATGAACTTTAATCAATTTAAATTATTATTAATTTATTTCACTTATCTCTATTAGGTGCATGTTACGAGACTAAATATTAACCTAAATTGAAGATCGTTTGGGTAGAAACCCCCTGTGGGGTAACCTTTTACTGAACAGTAATCAACATAATAATTATACATAACGAGTTGTACATACTTTCCCCCTTAAAGGATTTCATTCAAACAAATTAAACCCAGCTCTTTTGAAATTACGTAATTATCTAGTTTTATTGGATACATATATATATATATATATATATATATATATATATATATATATATATATATATATATATATATATATATATATGAATAGGCACCGTTATTTTGATACATGATAATTTATTTGTTGTTGATTATTTTCATAGTCTTTGATTCCCAATTAAATTAACGTTTTATTTCTGAATTGAGAACTATTTTATTTTTTATTAACAATTAAGTTTATTTGAATAGAAGAAATTTTGTGTTTATTTTGTTTACTAACATAGTGTTTATTTAACAATTAGCATATTATTCATATACATAAATAAATCTCACACTAAAATATTTGATGTGGAACCACACACGACCTTCCAATCTACAAAACGGAAATTAAAAGAAATGAAATAATTTTAATAACATTTTTTAAGGATAATTAAGCAACATCTATTATAATAAATTCATTACGGAAATTAGCAACACTTTAAAAACAAAAACAAAAAAAATTCCAAAGTCTCCGCTTCATCAAAAATATCGGTAATATAGTTTTGTAAGGGATTTTCGGCGGTGGCAAGTGAAGCTTGCCCTCAACGAAGTCCAGTACAAAAATTAAGACTCGTTTAGAAAAAAATAAATTTTATTTTATGAAAATTATAAGTTATAGTAGTTGTTATTATGTAATACTCCTGGACGGTTGCGGATAGCGGTCGTTCCCCAAAAGACATCTGGGTGCCATTCAAAGATGCCAGGCGGTCGGGTCCAGTCGAGAACGTGGTTTTAACCGGCTGCGTCATAAAATTCAGGGTCGAACCTTTTAAGAAGATCTAAAATTAATTAAATGGGCGGTCGGGATACGGTAGAAAAGGTCACAGGTCCCTTAACAAACAAAGTTCCTTCACCAATGATGGATGAAAATGGAAGTTTCTTAATAAATAGGAACTTATTAATTATTCAAACAATTTCGGTTCAAAAGCGGTGGTTCGTACAAAGTAATTTCCTTTACTTATCAAAATAAATTTAACGAAATTTTGATACTGTTTACAAAACAAGTATTTAAATATGAAAATGTAATTACCATTAAAATAATAAAATACTTATCTTTTTTGGGATTTTTTAATGGTTATTAAATTATACAATCTAAACGTTTCAATAACACTTACAGTTATCTTTTCAGAGTAATGTTTGTTAAAATTGTTAAATTAAAACAATTTTTAAATTTGAAAAATTAAAACATAAACATAAGCTTTATTAGTATAACAGTTTAAACATAAACAACTATAAAATTTTTTAAAAGAATAACTAGGTCATAAAATTAAATATTTATTAAACTGCCTCAAAAAATGACAAACCAGAAATTTCACGACGAAAGCTAACAATGAAATTTGCCAGAAAAACACATTTAACAAAATTTAATTGAGTTATGATGTAAGTGTAAAGTTGTGAAAACTTCAATTTTAAAATGATGAAGCATTCAAAATCCAAACATTACATCAAATGAAATAACCCAGTTAAATCTAACAAAGAGATATCTTTATCAATAATTGGAAGTTTAAAAATGAAAAGCACAATGCAGAACGTTCAATTTTAATTTTAACTTAATTTCAACTACTTTTTTTTGGTAAATCATTGTTAGCTTTCGTCGTAGAGATTCTTTGGTCATCTTGAGGCAGTTCAATAATATTTAATTTTATGGCTAGTTATTCTTTACTAAAAATTTTATAGGGTTTTATGTTTAAACTGTTATACTAATAGCATTTATGTTTATGTTTTAATTTTTTCAAATTGACAAAAATTGTTTACTAATCTTTAACAATTTTTAACAAAATTACTGACGAAGATAACTGTAAATGTTATCGAAACGTTTAGATTGTATAAATTTAAAGTACAAAAAAAATCCCAAAAGATAAGTATTTTATTAAGTATTTACTAAGTTCAATTCTGTTAATTAATCTTTACTAACTACTCTTTACGTCTGTGCGTACGCAGTGATAACGAAAAATAATCATTTCGGTAAAAGCACTTACCTATATAGAGTACGACATTTAAAAGGGGGGAACGGCTGGAAATTCCATAATTTTAACAATGAGGCGTAACAATTTGTTTTAATTGTTATTAAATCAACCACCGAATTAATATTTCTTTCATCGTGCTAAAATTATTATTTGTGAAATAACAGAACGATTGATATAAAATTCGGCCAGTTTCCATTAATAAAAAACACTTATTCTACAGAATAATTTAATTAGCTATTATTAACATTTTTGTCTAGTCATAATTTTAAAATGTTCAGAAGTTTGGTTCTTGCACGTGTGTGACGGTTGGAATGAATTCTTAAAAATAGTTTCTTTACACAATGGAACGAGGTTACAATTCCTATTGTAGTTGTTTACCTCGTTTATATGATAGAGATTACTTCAAGGTTTTAAATGTAATTTTCCATTTAACATGTGCGTTTGAATATAAACTGAATTACTACTCTCAAGTTTTAATTTCGGAACAATAAAAAGAAAACTTGCATTTATATTAACTGTTATTTATAGTACTTCATAAGCTTTAATTCTGAAACAAAGAAAAATATCTATCTCTAATTACTGGTCAACATAAATAAATTTATTTTGAATAACTAACTTTAGCACTATAATTATTTGACCTTTATTACGAGTCAATAAATTGCTTAATTTTACACATATCAATATTCAACGGTGAGTACTCAATAAATTTACGGACTTAATTACGGTTTTTTGTTGGCGGAGTAAAAAGTAAAACTAATCTTTACAGTTTTTCAATTCTACTTAATTAGCTTTAATGCATTTTGACTTCATGTTACAATACTTTTCTTCTAAAATTAATCATTTTTCAGTTATTAAAAAAACTGAACACACTTAAATTTCACTTTAGAAATTTTTTGGCGCCAAATCACTTCTCGTATCAAAAATTGGATAGAACATAATTAATCGATACGTTTAAGGTCTATATCTAGATAATGTTGTATATTTGAAACATGCAGCTGTCTTTTTGTTGATAAAACCTAAACTGTATAAAACCCTTTTCCGCCTTGTAAAACGAAATAACAGATAAAATTCGCTTTTGCACAAACTAGCAAGCGGACGAGGTTAAGATGTTAAAATTTTGCCACAATATGATGTTTATCAAATATAAATCCAAATAGGGATGGAAAAGTCAAAAAAACAGGCGCCAGAATATTTGAAACAAAATATTGAAATGCGTAATTATTGTTGTTCACAGTTTGCTCAAAATACACAAAAATAACTTGGTTTACTTTTGCCAACCTGAAAGGCTTTAAAACAAATATTTGCACCCTAACTAAAATAATAGTGCCGCAAAATTCAATCACTTTTTAGATAATCAAACACTAATCTCTGGTCACATAACCTTAATTCAAAAACTCAATATGTAAATTTTCCTTAATCAAACAAAAATAAAATAAACGCTTTAAACTCTATACAAATCGTTTGAAATTTGAATCTCTCAAATTAGGTTTGATTGTGCTCAAACCATAAAACCAGAAAAAAACGCAATAATTATGAGCCTATAAATCACGTTATAGTTGCATAATCATTAAAGCTTTGGTCCTAATTATAGTCAGATGATGTTAATAATAGGTTCACTTAGGTTATCTTTAGGTAAAGCGAGCTAAACCGAATTAAAATTTACTATAAAACTGATTTAAATGTCCAAAAGAACAATGAATATTTTTCTTTAAATAAATAATTAAACTGCATGCTCAAAACGTAGTCATTACACAAATTTCGATGTAAATTCATCAGTTTAAAACAAGAATAAAAAAATTCAAATAAATTTAGATAATGAAAATACGGGATGTTTTTTTTTTTTATGATTGTGGACCTGAACAGGCTAAATAAGGCCTATCGTGCTAAAGCACTCAGGAACACTTAGGAGGATGGATAGAGGGATAATGAATTGCCAATAGATGCCTATGAACAGCTACCTTAAATTTTCTCATATCATAAGTGAGAGGAAAACAGGAACTAGGGAGATCATTCCAGAGTTTAGAAGCCGTGTAGAAAAATGTGGATTGCGCCCGTTTGGTACGACAAGTGGAGATTTGTACTGCATACTGATGATGTGAATGAGCGAACCGAGTGTTTTCGCAAAGATAGCCGGAGATGGTATCAAAGAATGTAATTCACCAGCACAATAGCCGTTGTAATAACGATAATACAAAGAAAGAACTGAAACCATCCTTCTATGCTCAAGGACTGTATGTGGAAGAAGGACGGGTCATTTATAAGCCTAATCGATTCTTTTGAATACGATCAACGATATCGAGAGCGTATTGGGGAGCACTAACCCAAAGGTGAGAATTATATTCCAGATGAGGCCGAATTTGGGCCTTATACAGCAGAAGGAGTTGTCGAGAGGTAAAGAATGCTTAGATCTGTACAAAAGCCTATTTTACGAGCAGCTGTTTTGGTAGCTGACAGAAGATGGTCAACCCATGAGAGATTTGAAGATACAGTCATACCCAACAGAGTAATAGAGTCTGAAAACTTAAGAACTGAGCCATTCATACTTACAACAGGAAATGATCGATCTTTTTTGGCGGACATAAGGCAACACTGAGTTTTGTTAGCATTAAATTTAACTAGATTATTGCTTCCCCATTCGAGAATACGTTGAATGTCTTTGTTGATTGAATTTGCCATTTCAGCTTTAATTTCTTGATTTGACATAGAAGGTGGATTATCACTATGAGAAAGACTGAGATGAACTACAGTGAAGAGTGCTATCGTCAGCAAAGCAATGGATGGGGTTAGTTGTTGAAGAAATAAGGTCGTTTATGTACAGCAGAAAAAGTGTAGGCGCTATAACGGATCCCTGTGGTACGCCCGCGTTAATGCTAACTTCTTTTGAAAAAAAGCCATCAACTACGACACGTATTCGTCTTTTATCAAGGAAACTAGAAACCCAGTTGATGAGCGTATCATTTAACCCAAACGAGGTGAGTTTGGCAAGTAAACACTTATGCCAAACTTGGTCAAATGCCTTTGAGATATCTAAAGCGACTACAACTGTTTCACCGGACTGCTCTACTGTATTGTTCCAAACTTGGGTCACATATGAAAGAAGATCGCCTGTTGAACGACTTTGCCTAAACCCATATTGGTGGTCACTAAGGAGTTTGTTAGTTTCAAGGAACGTGAGCAGTTGCTGATTGATGGCTTTTTCCATGATTTTAGACAAAATGGAAGTGATGGCAATTGGTCTGTAATTTGAGGAATCGGTCTTATCACTTTTTTTGGGAATGGGTTGAACATTTGCTAACTTCCATGATGAAGGAATTTCCCAGAAGATATAGAGATCGTATAGAGCTTAGATAGGACTGGTACTAGTTCGGGGAACATTTCTTTAAGACAATAGCTGGGATACCGTCTGAGCCAGTCGCCTTATTGAGATCCGCCTTATTGAGATCAAGCCTATATTGACATTTAAACGGTAAATATAAGGAAAAGTTAATCAAACAAATGTATTCAACGTTTATACAAATACGCAAAATAATACCAATGACCCACCATAAATTTATTAGCATTCGTCATTCACCACAATAAAAAATACAGAAATGTTACCTCAAATGGAGATACCCTTTTGTTACACAGAGATCCGGAATTAAACCGCAGGAGAACGTCGAGTACAGGGTTGACATTGATAAGATGCTCGCAGCTCCTCTTACAATACTGCTTCTCTTTCAACTCTTGTTGTGTGTGTACACTAGTAATTATATTAACACGAAATACATTCACTTTACCTCAATTTATACTAGTTAACAATACACAAAAGCTGGTTTGTTTACAGCATGTTACTGATTACCTTTATTCTAATAATGTACAAGTTCTGGATAAATCTTAATTTCCTTAAATTACGAAAAGCTTTATTTATTTACAGTAGGTTATTTGTTTAATAGCGTAGGAACTGTACCTTAGAAACTTTGAAACAAACGTTGTATTTTTCCGTTAAAAGCGAAGACTTTTCCAAAGAATGACGAAACCACTTGTGAATTTCAAACACTGAACGCCTTTCTGCATCTCGATAAGTCCCATGAACCAACTGCAAAAAACGATAAACTGGTCTTTGAAGGTTGAACAATTATATGACCTTATTTGCAATGAGGGAATAAAACCGTTCCTCAATAGTTCCCAACCAATGAAAGATCCGAGGTAAAACTACGCCACAGTAACGATAAAATAAAGCCTAAACCAGCACTTCCTTGGATTAATTTCACTTGGCCACATTGATTCTTTTTAAATCAATCCAATTAGCCAAAAACTTAAATTTTCGACAGCATTCCGGAATCCAAGCTCAAATTCATCAGTAGAGATTGAATTTCATCGGAGCCTACTTCACAGAAAACCTTATATAAGTAATTTCATACTGGTAAATAGAAATTTTCACAACGGTCTTCAGCCATGTATTTAAAGTCAAATATATTTGTTTCAAAACCAAACATTATCAACAGAAATTGCCGAACTGGAATATATAACATTTACAAGAAATGTTTACAATGTATCAATTTGAATGGTTCCTCGATTTAAATTTTATATGACGCAATCTCAACATTTAAACTAAATTTCTAATTTAAAATAAGAAAACATTTATCAACAAAACACAAAGCTTCCCTTAAATTAAGGAATTTAAAATATCAATACCAAAACGTAAATCACATTTTCCTCATAACCTTTCATTTTACTTTGCCCAACAAAACCTTCACACTCTCCACCCAATTGCCCACCCACCAACCCACCCACAACACGCACACACACACCCATGCACACACGACACACACACAATCACAATACACACCCAAATAAACCCACAACAAAAACAACCCAAACCCACAACACACACGACAAAAACACACACGCACCACACCCAACAACAACAAGGAACAGCACCAAGGGCACCAAAACACAGCACCACACACAAACAACACCCACAACAAATTACACCACAACAAACACGCACGCAAACGCGCCGAAACCAACACAAGGACGACACGCACCACCACAAACACACGACACACCACAAAACACACACCACACCCAACAAACACCCACACCAAAAACCCAAACACAAACCAACCACAAACAAACAAAACCACGCCACGCCACACACGCACACACACACAGACAACACACACACACCACAACACCAACCACACCACAACAACACAAACACACACAACACAAAATTACCACAAAACACACCAAACAACACACACACAAACAAACAAACACACGCAACCCACAAACCCACACCCACGACCAACAACCGCACAACACACAACTCGCACACGCAAACACGCAGAAAACACACGCCCACAAAATACAAAACCACAAACCAACAACCAACAACAAACACCACCCAACAAACACACCAAACCACAAACACACGCAAACACAACCAACCCAAACAACACGCAAAAATAAACAACAACCCACCACACACGCACGCACCAACACAATCACACAAACACACCACACCACACACAAGACACACACACACAACCAACCACAAAAAAACAATTACATACACCAACACAAACAAATAAAAAAACACCATAATAAAAAAAAACCAAAATAAAACAAAAAACACAAACCACACCCACCAACGCAACGAACACAAGAAACCAACCACACCACACGCAGCACCACGCACTACAGAAACACACACACCACACACACAACCACAAACACACAAACACAGCACACAAAAAAAACACCCACAAACCCACAACACACACACAACAAACCACCCACACCACCCCCAACAACACACAATAAAATAAAAAACAAAACCCACGCACCACGCAACAACCAAAAACCCACCCACAACACTACAAAGGCACCTGCACGCACAACACGCGCACACACCACACATACAACAAACACACAACACACAACCCAAACACCACAAACACCACAAACACACAGCACACACAAACACCCCCAACATTAACCCCAACAACCCAAACACAAATAAAAAAACCCACAACCAAACCAACCCACCCAATACCCAACACACGCGCGGCAAAAGGAACGCACAACCAAATACAAACAAAAACACCGCAAAAACACCCACACCCACGCCACCACGCAAGCAACCAAAAAACCACCCACACCACTCAACGCCACGAACGCACACACCGGCACACCACACACACACACACACAACACACACAACACAACACAAACACCACACACAACATACCACACACACAAACACACAAACACCCAAAACACACAGCACACACCCACACACACAACAACACAACCACAACACAACCACAACCAACAACCACAACCACAACCAAAATACCCACGCAAATACCAGGAAAATTGGCAAACGGCCAAACGGAAACAAAAATGCAACAGAAAAAAAAAATCAAGCCAAAAATTTACCCAACAAAACCCCGAGCCGCAAACAAAAAAGGACCTCAGAAAAACGAACCCAAGGAAAGAAAAAACCAAACCAAGGAAAAGAAAAACCACCACCACCCCAACAAAAAAAAAAATAAAAACCAAAAAAACAAAAAAGAAAAAACAACCACCAACAAAAAAAACACAACAACAACCCACCAAAAAACAAGAAAGAACTTTAAAGACGAACAGACGCAATTTATTAAATGGAAATTTAAAAAAAAATAATAATTAATTATAAAAAGTGACCAGAAATTTACTTTAAAACGCAAATTCCTTAATTTTAAAATTTTACCTTATGAATAGAAACTTGAATTTATTAAAATAATTTTGTTTTTTTTTAAAAAAATGTTTTAAAATTTTTAAGAAGAAGAAAATTTCCATTTGTTCTTCCCTACCGCGGTTGTAATACAACAAAAGGATAAATAATAATTAAAATTAAAAAACAATTTAGAATAATTTAAAACGCTTTTGATTTTTTTACCAATTTTACAAAAGGAAAGGTTTTGGCCGGATTACTTGGTTTAATCGGATAAGTTCAAAAGCCGGCATTCCAAGTTAAAAACAAGGGAATATTGAACTTTTAAACACGGAACCGAACGCAATTTATAATAAGGTAATAATATTAATAAAATAATTTAAATTAATTATTTTTTTTATTTTAAAGATTTCCTCTTTTCAAAAGGGCTCTTATTTTAATTTTTTCCTTTATGTTTGGAAAGCCCGGCCTTTAAAAAATTTTAATTTTTTTTAATTCAAACAAAATAAATTTCAACGCAGAAAAAAATTGCCCCAACTTGTCAAATTTTCCCCTTAATCCAATATACCCAACACGTTAACACAATATAAAACCTCCAATTAAAGCCATTTCCCAAACCTCTTCCAACCAACCCACCACTAAAATTTTTAATTTACAATTTAATTTCCAAAACCAAAAGAAAACCGTTTTCCTCACCGTTCCCATCTACCCTTCCCCAAATAATTTCCTTTGTTCCACTCCCTTTCCATACCCAATAATTCCCGAAGAAGCTTCTCAATAAAACCAAACCCAAAACCTTTAGCCAAACCCAATTCCCGGGAATTACGCAAAAATTAAACCTTCAGGACCCCCCCGGATGGTCGCGGGTCAACCAACGGGAACCCAACCTTAATAAAAATTTTAAAAATTTTGGTTTTTTTCCTGGTATTTCCTCCGAATTGGGCTCCTACCAAAGCCTTTATCCTTCCGGGGTGGAAGGCTTGACCACCTGGCCCAAAACAAATTTTATTTTTAACAATTCCCAAAACCAATTTTAACAACGATTTGGGTTAAAACAAAGCCACCGGGGAACTACCGTAAGTGTCCCCCGGTCATGCGTCCAACCTTAACGAAACACAACCACCCTGTAAATGCAAACCCAAGTTTAATTCCACCCATCCCACCACTCCCAATCCACCAAACCTCCATTTCCCCAAGTTCTATTCTTAAACCACAAACCCGGTCACCAAACCAAACCACCACACCTTTTCCACAAATTTCAAACCCCCACCTTACCCTTTTACCGCAAATTTCCCGGCCTTAAATTCCCACCCCAACTTTTCCCAACCGGGAACCCAACCTCCCAATCCTTCCCAAGGATATTGGGCCATTTATCCCAAATCCCTTTTAAACCAAAAATCCTTTATTCCTTAAACCCTCACCTTCCCTTTTTAAACTTATTCAAACCAAACCAACTAAACCTGTTTAAAAGATTCCCTTTCCCAGGTAAAGCATTTAAGGTGCAACCATTTCCAACCCAAATTTATTTTACCCAACCCCCGGGCCCGTACCTTAAACCCCTAAGCCCTCCCCCTGCGTTATCCTACTGATGGTCCAGCCAAGGGATCCCAATCAACTTAAAGGTAAAAGGGCGTTCGCTCTTTAAACCAACAAACACCCAATTCTTGTCATTTAAAATTTCAAAAACCACATCCTCCTCCACATTTCGATCTTGACTTTCCGGGAACCCGATTAATCTTCAATATTTACCTGGTAAAACCAAGAGTTCCCCCCGAATCCGTTTTAAAATTTTGAAAAGTCACAAGGTTCCGCCCTAAAACCTTAAACCCAATTTAAAACCCAAACTGGAGGCCCATTAAACCTAATTCCTTTGCCGGAAGCGGCGAAACCTTCCCATTTCCCCGTGAAGATGGGAAACCCTTGCCCAACCCTTGCGAAGGGTCCGGCTAAGACCGGTCAACCTTAAACCCCTTAACCGAAAAACACCGAAACTTTCCTAAAGGACCTTCCCAAAGTTTAAACCCAAACTCTTTTAAGTTGTTGATACCAGAAGAAAAGTTTCCCCTTACCGACCCCAAATTTTTCCAAGGAAAGGGATTTTGGTCACCAAATTAAACCTTTCCTTCCCAATGGATTATTTGAAACCATTAAGGCCAGGGGCCTGGTTCAAAACGGCCCTAATCAAACAACCTTTTAACAACCCCACCAAATCCAACCTTTTAAAAAAAAAAAAAATGACCCTTAAAATTTAAAATTTTATATTAAAAATAAAAATTGGGAAGTATTAAAAATTTGTTTTAAAATTTTTTTATTAAATTAAGATTTAATCTCAAGGGGTTTTCCCAATTTATTAAATTTAAATTTTAAAGTTGGAAAATCCTTAATGAATTTAAATTTAGGAAAAAAGTTAATTTTGTTTCAAACCCAATTTAATACCCAATAAAGGCGGTAAAAGGCTATTTTTGTTTTAAGTTTGGATTGAAAATTAAAAAAAAAGAAATTTTAAATTTAAGGTGCCTAAATAATTAAAATTCAAAAACCAAATAACTAAATTTCGGAAATCTAAAGGGTTTTTTAAAACCACATTACATCCTTCCTTTATTAATGGTCCAAAACTTCATTTGGGCCAGGCTTTACCTCCGTACATTGTTTTTAAAACCCAATTGGAATTGGTTCTGAAACCCACCAACCCAACTTCAAAGCCCAAAAACCGGAACCTTAAACCTTAATTTCCTACGGTAACTTTATTTAAAATTTTAAAAACATGAATTTCGAAAAGTATTTTAAGGATCCAAAGAGAAAACAATTTTATTCCGTAATTTTATTTAAGGGAATTGGCTTTCAAACCAAATAAAATGGTTTAAGGTTAAAATTTAAAGGGAAAACCAAAACAAACACCTGAAACTTTGGAAAAATATTTTAACAAAAGAAATGGTAAACTTTTTTCCGGAAAAACAAGGTTCGAAATTAGAACTAAACCCAGAAAAAAAAGTAAACCCAAAATTTCAACACCTTTTAACCGAACCTTCAGGGAAATAATTCCTGACCGCTTGCTTTTATAGGTTTCTGGTTGCTACAGAAATTTCAATTTTTACAGCCATATTGCAAAATTTACAATGAATGTGATTGGATAATCAAAATTAAGAATTGTACATAAATGGAATTTTGGCCGTAACTTTCTTATACATGGTCGGAAATGAAATTTAAAAACAGAAATGAAAACTATGTGAAATTTCGAATAAAAGGACACCTAATAAGCAATAATTCCTACCACTAATAAACGAAACAACTTAATCTAATCAAAATAAGCTATTAACTATACACTTACAAGCTACACTAAAATTACTTGCAAAATGGAATTCTGAGGACAATTTACATAAGAAACATATCTTTTATGTTCAAACATTTAATTTAATGAAAATTTTAAGCTTTTGTAAATTTGTCTAGAATTCACCTGATTTAAAAATTTTGCGGATAAAACGCTGTATCCTTATAAAAACTTATTTATATTGTGAAAGAACATCTATTATTTGCTTTAAGAGCAAAAACTAAATCTAATAATGTGGAAAAAGTATAAAATTATGTGAAAAATCTAAAATTTACAACGTAACCATACTTAAATTTAAATATGAAATAAATTCATATTAAAAATGTTTTAGCACTAAAATGTTATGTTTAAGGTTTGTACAACTTGTCTTTATTGTTCTCACTACTTATTTGCAATGCATAATGTTATTTAGTCTTGCATTGAAAAGTCTCATCGTCTAACACTCTTTTGGATTTTTACACTATAAATTGTACGGCACTATAAATGTTTGTATGCCATAATGTTCTAAATGTTTTTCTTCTTGTGAATCATGTATTATAAATTTTGTCACTAATTCTAACAAAAATTGTGCGAAAATTGTCTATACTGTCCATATTATAACCCTTTTACTAAATTTTTGTATTTCCTGCTTTTAAAAACTAAACATACCTTATCCCTAACATAATCCTAACTACATAGTCCATGTTTAAACACCTGTGAAATGTCTACTTGCCAAATTACCTTTGAAAAATTGAATTTTATTGTAAAATTGCACTACTAAAATGACTCTACGAAAATGGTGATATTTAACATTCTTGACAATTTTGGTAGCACAAATTGCTTTTATGATGAAACCAAACTTAGCAAATGATATTCAGATCAATTTATACCAAATAAATTTATTTTAAACACATCGTGAACCAGATTTATGTAAAATTGTGTCTCCACTTGTATCGAGCTAGAAATTACCCTTTTATGACCCAAATGTCATGTAAGCTGTCCGATACTTCTATTACCTCTTTCTAAACATCTCAAATTCAATTTAAGAATGAAGATATTTTGTAAAAAAAATATTAAGTTCTTTAATTGTCCTACCTATTAAAATTAAATTTTGAAATAAGAATAACTCATAGAAGTATGAAAATTTAGATTCATCTTGGCACCTCAATTTTATGTACATATTTACTTGCTACTAGGTTCTTCATTTATCAACACCAAATTTTCTTGAATAATGTTTATAACTTCTTGCTTGTAACCAATGTGATTGATATCAATTGCTCATCCTTTATAATTCTTTCCACCTTCAAATACTGGATATGCGGTTTATATAAATTTAATCTTTTATTGTAGGGCTGTACCCAGTTTAATTCATCTTTACCAATTCTTATCTTCATATGTTGCATCGATAATCAATCTTAATTGCTTAATCAAATCCATTCCAATTATTAACTCCATCTTTAAATTGTTAGTTATAAACCATTGTGTTTGAAAAATCTGTTACCCTACCTTAGCTTCAGTATGTAGCATCCTATTTATAGTGCTAAGCTTTTTATCCGTAGCTGCCATAACTTCTATTTTGTTATCCTTATGATCTCATCTTTAAATAAATCGTTATTCTCTACGATGATTTTTCCTGTATTAATGAAATTTCTGATCCGGTATCAACTAATCCTAATAAATTTAAATTCTTAATTCTAATGTTAACGAAAGGTAATAAAATGTTTGCAGTTTCTGGTTCTGAATTTTGTTCAATTTCTAAAAATTCCGTAGGATGTTGGTAGTTTGTCTTTACATTGTTGACAAGGAAGCTCGTGTTTAAAAATTTTGAACTGTGATCTTGTCAAAGTCCTTTTGTGTTCTGTTCTTCGTCTTGGGATGCATGTACGATAGCATTGACCAACTAATCCTTCCACAACTCGGTTCCTCCTTATCTTCTCGTACCTGGATGTTATTCACTCTCCTATTCTGATCATCAACGATCTCTTGGTATGGCCTTCTATTTTCTTTTGCATATCATTTCTACGATGATCCTTTCCTTCATTCTCTCTATTATTTTGATGCTCCCGTTCATTATCCTTGGCTTGATTGTTGTAATTAAATCTGTTCCTATCGTAGCCATTATTATATCCTCTTCTTTGTTGGAAGTTGTTCCTCTCTTCCCGATCTATAATTGCTTTCCCTATTGTTGCCATTTTGAAATACTCTCTACGATTATCAGCACGATGATATTGATTTTGATAATCTCTCCTGTCATTTCCATAATTCCTATTATAATTGTCTCTCCTATTTTCCTCTCTTTCGTGCCTGTAATTATATTCCTCCTGTCATTCCAAACATTCCTAGGGTTAAATTCTCTCTTTTCGTAACTGTTCTGATGCTGTTCATGCATCGTATCTTCTAAAATTGCAATAGTGATGTTATGTTATCGATATTTTGCAGAATAATGTTTTCTGCCACATTATTCTCCAGTTGCCTTGCTAAATATTGACTATTTCTTGTTCATTCATCGGTGGTGTAAGTATCTTGCTATTTGGTATTTCTTCATCATAAATCTCCCTTGAAGTGCCATAGTTTTTGTCGTACTTCGCCCTTGAAAATTCTTCCCTTATTACATTTTGTTGGACGTCACTCCAATATTGTTTGGTAAATAATTCCTTGAAGTGCTTATAATCGGTACATTGCTCTTGTACTAAATTGTACCATAGTTCGGCATTCCTTTAAGCATCTTTCTCACCAAACGCATCCTTTGTTTATTGTCCTTAATGTCATTAAAATATTCTTCTATATTTTTAAAAATAGCATTGGCGATTCTTGCTTCTTGCCTTCAAATTTATATGGCATCTCTTGATTCCACATGCAATTTTCCCAGCCGATTTGAAAATTTCTAGGTGTTTCTCTCTTTCAACTCTTCCAGGTCATGATCGTACATTCTTAATTTATTGCAAATTTCCCTATCTGTTTCTTGTTTCATCCTTATTCTTATCCACCTGGAAACATATTTGTTCGTGGATGTCTTGTATCCTTCCTACTTTATCGTTTATTTCGTTGAAGCCTCTTCTCTTAGACGGGTTTCAGTTCTAATATTCTTGTCCAACTTCCGATCTTGTCATCTGCCTCTTCCTTATTGTCGATAATCGTTCCCCATAACTTATCATTTTCTCGGTGCATGCTGTTGCTTAATTCTTCCTTCGTTTTCTCCATTTTATGCACTAATTTTCCTTATCGTTCTCCCACTTATTCAGTTGTCTATCGATACTTTCTTGTAGCCGTCTCATATCCTCCTTCCTTTCTTCCTCTGCTTTTATTCTATTTTCTTCCGTTCTTTCCTATTTTCTTCAAGCTTGTGAATTTCTATCAATATTTTCCTCGGCTTTTATTCTATTTTCTTCAAGCTTATTAAATTTACTGTCAATATTTTCTTCTGCTTCTTTCTTGTCTTGCTTTCTACTTTCTTCGGCTCTCATTAGCATGGCGATTATCATGTCCACGTCTAAGCTCTTTCTCTCACTGGACTTCCCCTTCTTGTTGTGCTTCAACATTCTTTTCAATATGCTCCATCTTTGTAACTAGATCCTGTTTTTTCTCTTTTACCTCAATATCTTTAGGTCCGTAAACTTTACCTGATCTAGTTACTCTACGATCTTGCATTCACTAATTGTACTAACTAAATTTGCCCCTTTTTGTAAAAAAAAATCCTAACACTAATAAACACAATAAACAATAAACAATAACTAATAACAAATAACAATAACGAAAAAATGAAAAAAAACTAAATACCTATAAAAATTTTTTTTGTGCTTTTATAACAAAATCTTCAAACTAAATCTTGCCCACACGTTGCGGCGCCAATAAATTGGGATGTTAAAATATTTTATTTAGATTTATATTAGATTATTAATTTATTAATATAAGATTAATCTCATATGGGGAAAAGTTCAGGGATTTAGTTGAAGATAAAAATTTTAAAGTATAAGAAATATCCTATAGTAATTAAATTTGACGTATAAAATTTGCTCTGAATACTATTTGCTTTCAAACCATGCGTTATGAACTTAAGTAAAGCTGTCAAAAATGTCAAATAATTTAGAAAATTTTAATGTTTGGATCAAAATGAAAATTTAGAAAAAGAAAAGAAATTATTAGCTTTACAGGTGTTTACACAAGTAAATAATTTTAAAATTCTTAACCAATAACAAATAACAAAATAAATTGCAGGAAATACAATGAACAGGGTTATAAAATTTAAAACTCACATATACAATCCTTCCTGTTGATTGAATGATGTCTTCAAACTTCAGCTGGATACAGGCAATGTTCACTCAGCTACAGTTGTTACCAATACCAACTGCTATCTCGGTTCTCGAAGACACCAACTTCCACTTCAGATGTTTTCTTTCCAAAACGGCAAACTCAAACACTTATTTACAAACGGTAACTTTTATTTAAAATGGTTTTAAATCTTTATGAGTGATATCGTTTAAAATGTATTTTAAGTATCCAAGATTTTATTAACACACTTTTATTTTAGTTACCGAAAATAATATTTATTTAAAAGGAATTGTCCGGAGAAATAAAACAACTTTCACCAAATAAAAATGGAATTTAATTTGGTAAATGAATTATTTTAAATTGGAAAACACGAAAACAAATTTTCACAAAATCGTAACATCAATTAATCGTACAAAATATTTTAATTAAACGACAGGTATCGGTGACCGAACTATTTATATTTAACCGAAGATATAAAAACAAGTGCTCTCGAAATTATTCGTAACGTAAACTTTCTCGACGATAATAAATTAGGTTATGTAAACCAATTTTACAACACTGTTTTAACTTTTATACTTTTGAACAAATTCTAGAGAGAATGATTCCTGAGCGCTTGCTTTTATAGGTTTCTGGTTGCTACAGAAATTTCAATTTTTACAGCCATATTGCAAAATTTACAATGGATGTGATTGGATAATCAAAATTAAGAATTGTACATAAATGGAATTTTGGCCGTAACTTTCTTATACATGGTCGGAAATGAAATTTAAAAACAGAAATGAAAACTATGTGAAATTTCGAATAAAAGGACACCTAATAAGCAATAATTCCTACCACTAATAAACGAAACAACTTAATCTAATCAAAATAAGCTATTAACTATACACTTACAAGCTACACTAAAATTACTTGCAAAATGGAATTCTGAGGACAATTTACATAAGAAACATATCTTTTATGTTCGAAACATTTAATTTAATGAAATTTTAAGCTTTTGTAAATTTGTCTAGAATTCACCTCAGATTTAGCAAAATTTTGCGGATAAAACGCTGTATCCTTATAAAACTTATTTATATTGTGAAAGAACATCTATTATTTGCTTTAAGAGCAAAACTAAATCTAATAATGTGGAAAAAGTATAAAATTATGTGAAAAATCTAAAATTTACAACGTAACCATACTTAAATTTAAATATGAAATAAATTCATATTAAAAATGTTTTTAACACTTAAAATGTTATGTTTAAGGTTTGTACAACTTGTCTTTATTGTTCTCACTACTTATTTGCAATGCATAATGTTATTTACTTCATTAAAATCTTTCTAACATCTTTTAATTTTTAATATAAATTTAATATAAATTTTTATAAATTTTAAATGTTTTCTTTTTTCGTAAAAATTTTTCACTAACCTTAACAAAAGGTAAAATTTCTAACGCCAATTATAATTTTACAAATTTTTGTACCTCAAAAAAAACTTTACCCAAAAATTCCATACCATTTTAAACAAAAGTCCTTAAATTCCTTTAAAAATTGTTTTTTGAAAACCCAAAAGCCACAAAATTAAAACATCTTGAAATTTTTACAACAAATTCTTTTAGATGAAACCAAATTACAAATGTATTCGATCAATTTATACCAAAAAAATTTTAAACCCGGAACCGAATTAAAACCCATTTACACAAAAACCCCTTTTATGACCCAAATTAAACTTATATTTTTCCTTTTTAAACCCAAAATAAAATATATTTAAAATAAATAAAAAAAAAAAAAAAAAATGAACCAAACCTTTTGAAAGGAAAGGATTTTAAATTCCAAAATAAATTAACACAAAATAAAAAAAAAAAATTAACAAAACCCATTAAGATTTAAATATAACAAACAAAAAAACAAAAAAAAAAGCGATTAAATCAAATTTCAAATTGGATTTTTGGATGAAAAAATCCGGAACTATAAAACCCTAGCCAAACCCTATAAAAAAATTAAATTTTTCTTTTTTACCCAAAATAAACAGTTGTACCAAACAATCCCAAACACCCGCAACACAACCAAGGACCGGACGAAAAGGATCCTAACGTCAAATTAACCGTCAAAAAGGAAAACCAAAACCAACAAAAAAAACAAAAAAAAGCGCGAAACACGGGTTGAGATCCCCAAAAGGTCGACTTTGGCGCCGCAAAAAAGAAACACCGAGGGGCCCTCCCGTTTCTACCACCCGAGGACGGGCTAAAAGCGAAGACCCCGGGTTCGGCACCGCCGCGCCCACGGACACCGTTCAGGGCCCGGACCCCCTACCACCACCCCGAAGAAGGGGCAAAAGAGGACCCCACCGAAAAAAGGTCCCCGGTCCTCGGCAAGAAAAGAAGAACTGGATCCCCGTTCTTTAATGGAAACCGAAAAGGGTTCGCCCTTACGGGCCCAGGCCTTTCCGGAATCCGACAGCCCTGCTACAGACAAAGGGCGAAATTGGTAATTTGTAAAGAAAACTGGATCCCTCCCGGAAAGGACCGAAAGGGTTAAGGGAAGCCTTAGGAAATCCATTCAGTGCCTCCAAAAAGGCATTATTAATTTGTTTCTTTAAAAAAGGCGATTCGGTGGTGTGGGGGTTCCGTCCCGGGGACGACCAGGAAAAAAATTTGGGAAAACGGCGGTGTGATTCACCGGTTTTCGGTTCCCGCGGAAATCCGGCATCCTGTCACCGTCAAGGTTTCCGTCGCGCACAGCGTTTGCACGGTAACGCTGTCAAGTGCGTCGGCGATCACCACAAATGAACAAAACCCCGTACAGACCGGGCAAAGTGTTTAACTTGGTCCACCCGCCAGCTAAATGCCCAAGTTTGACCTGCAACGGAAGAAGACGGAAGACCAGAAAGAGGACACCGCCGACGGCGCGCTTCAACCCGGACCGGCGTCAGTTACGCCCCAGGGCAAGGTTGAAGGCGGAAGTAGAAACCTGCTGTCGTTATTAACCCGCCTTAAGGTTCGACGCCATATTCCTCCTCACTCATTGGAAAGGTGCAGGGGCGGCGCTCGTTCAGGCCAAACTGCGATGGACTGTTAATCCTCTCCACGGTTCAGAGGTGGCTGCCTTCGGTAAATACAAAGGTTAGCGAAGTCTGGTGCCCCAGATAATATACAGTAAAACAATTTAATTTGTTCTGTTAAAACCAAATGTTTCACACAACTAACAATTTCTATTTATTTCAGATACGCAGGGCATAGCAAACAACCAGCCACAACCGAGCGACAAAGGGACAAACCCACAACACACCCCCAAACCATCACCACCAACTCACAACTTTCAATCCTTAAAACCCAACAAACAACAAAAAAATTTAAGGGTAAAAATAAATTTATTTTAATTTAATGAATGTATATAAAAATGAATTGTTAATTTCTAAAATTTTAACAAACTTTGTTGAACTTGAGATTAATTATCTTTGTTCGTCCTGAAAAACCATCCACTCATCTTTGATCCTGAAGTAATATCTTATCTATAATCTTCGGTCCTGAGGTGACCTACTGAACCATATTTTGTTAACCCCAGCCCATCTGAGTGTTATAATTTGTTTTATAAAATTACCAGACCAGTTGTAAAAATTTCTTTTCTGCCTTTGGTAGATTATAAAACGATCTTGTTTGTAAAACACCTGAAAACGTAATTCCTGGTGCGTTAAAGAAAACCTTTCTTTATCAGGCGTAAGCCGGGAACACATATCCTGTACACAGATCCCCCTCTGTGCTTCTAGGAGTATTCCTAAAAAGTACTGAGGTTTCCTAAAAGAATTGTCCCCTCAGGCGTAGGCCTTTATAAGTGATTCTTTTACCTGTCCTCGCCCGAAAGGCGTAGTTGAGTTAGATAATCCTTCCTAAGAATACAATATTTGACTTATACGACCGACCAGCAGACATAAGATCGGTTCAGTCTTTTATATAACCTTATAAATCCGTCCCTAACCTGACATACGATACACGGTTTCAGAAAGACAATAAATTTCTTTCAACAATAGATATACTTCCAGAAAGAGAAAATAAATCCTTTAACTATAAATTCAATTTATACCTTTAAAAATTCCGATTTAGTTTTACATAAAGACACTTAACGGAAATATTCTTTTATATATCAGGAACGTTTTAACTTTGTTAAAATTACACGTTGAAGGATTTTAAATACCCAAATCATATTGATTTACTTCCTTCTGAAATTAAAAAGTCATTATTTCATTAAATAGGAGGGTTAAAATAAATTCCCTTAGGTAAACCTAGTTAATTATTACCGTACAAACCCCGTGAATTACGTTAACCATTTTAATCCCCAGAGATTCCGGTACTCAAGCCGCACCGCCACGGCCTGTTCAATCGCTGGAGGCTACCTAAAGATCCTGTATGTGTATAGCGTTAAGTATTATTATCAGTCAAATATTTTGTAGATTTAAGTTCCAGATTTTAACATTGTGTTGTATAGGAAATAAAAGTAATGTTTGTAGAAAATCATTTGTTGTTCAAACCACGAGCTCCGACTGATAGCGAACGGGCAAGCAAAAGTATTAAAAGTGCCACTTGTAAGTGGTATATATATATATATATATATATATATATATATATATATATATATATATATATTGAACAACAAATTCCAAAGCCATCCGCTTCAATATAACACCGATAATGCAATTTATTGTCAGTCCTATTTAATTAATTTTTAAACTAAAATTACCTTATATTGAGAAGCTTTATAAAGAAGAGTCATGTAAAACTGAATTTTCTTTAAAAAATACGGATACAAATTTTCCTATAAAATTAATCGTTATATAGATATCGAAAAATTTTATGCTTAAATTTTCCCTTAAGAATGTTTTGCCACTAAAATAAGAGTTGTATCAAAAACCTAATTAATCGATATGTTTATGGTCTAAATTGTATTTTTATATCTATAAAATACATTGTTTTTTCAGAAACATTTGCTAAAAACCAAAGACTGCTCATAATAAACCCCCTTCTCCGACGCTGAATTTCTCTCATAATATAAAACTAGCACAAAACCACACCACACGCACACACCCCCACCACACCACACCACACACCACACGCACACACCACCACACACCCACACCACCACACCCACGCACACCACCAACACGCCACCACACCACGCACACCCCACCCACACGAGACACGGCGACAACAAATGCAACGTTGACGCAACGCAGACTCAACGCAGACGCAACGCGACTCCGCGGACGCAACGCAGACGCAGACGCGGACGCAGGGACGCAAACGCCGCGACGCAAAACGGCGCAGACGCGACGGGAGACGCAGAAGCAGAGCAGACGGGCCCAGAAGACGCGGCGCAGGCCGACGCAGACGCGACGCAGACGCAGACGCAGACGCAGGCAGACGCAGAGCAACCAACGCGACGCAGACTCGACGCAGACGCAGACGCAAGCACAGACGCAGACGCAGAGCCACAGACGCAGACGCAGACAGAAAACAAGACACAGACACAGACACTAACCGTCTGCTCCGTAGATGGTACAAACGTTTTTCGTACCGTGGCGCGTTATCTCAAATATTATATGCCGGAGGAGAAAAACTTAACGTTCGATAATAAAGTAGACGGAGTGAGCGCGGCTCTGCAACGTTAGCCCTATTTTAGGGGAGACTTACCTAGTATCTAGTAGTTCCACCACATAAATAAATTAAGCACAAGATCGCCATAAGTTTGATTTTATTAAAAAAAGTTTGCGAAACACCATTTGCTAAACTAAACAATTCAATTACAGTGAAAATGACCAAATTCAAGGCATAAAAAATCGCTCTAATCTTGACTAACCCCTAATCAAGACCATAAATTTAGTTACTTTACCCTCTATCATTTGATTAATTGACTGCACAATCTTCTATTAATAACCTCAACTGGCTTCCATAAGGAAGTCACTAAAGATCAAACATCCAATCGTGCAAGGTTAGTTTACAAATATAACTAAGGATGTCTAAGAACTTAAACGTACATCTTTGTTTGGTGACCAAAGTGAACACAGCAGTACCGGCTGACAGTAATACTAACTTGGCCAATGTACTAGTTAGTGATTTCTTATGTCGAATTATTCCGCATCCTGTACATATACCCAAAATAATATTGATACCGTAGTCACAACTTCCGGATGATAAAGGTGAACGTTAAAAACCCGTCATAACTACTATGATCGTTAAAGTAAACAACCAGGAAGCTGGTACTAGGTGAAATTAAAATAAAATTTATCTAATAACTAAAGCTTTGCACGAAGTTATCTGTACTAAGAGTTCAACTTTACTTGAACGTAAGGTAAGTGAATTATCTTTCGAAGGTATAACCTAAAATATGACCTTTTATAAAAATAACACTCTATTTTTTTTTAGCAAATACGCCAAGGACTTGAGATGGGATTACAAATGTCCGTACCGGTTGTCAAGAAGTTCCGGTCCAAAAAATGGTTTTAGGAATTGTAGTAATTCCTTCCCCTACGATTAGGAAAGTCCTTTTATACACTTTTCCCAAACCTTTAAACTGAAAGGTTTCCGTAGGTATGACTTTAATTATGAGAAAGGATTTATCAAAACCCAAATAATTGTAAACAAAAATGATAAAACTGGAAAGTTGTGACCTTTAAATTGATCTTTCAAATATTTAACAATTTTATAATTTGAAGTTTTGAAGATGAGTATAGGCCACACACATTGCTGTGGTTTGTATTTTATTTACTGTTTAAACATTGAAATTTCAATTAAAGAATGAACAATTATTAGTTTATTATTCCTAATTCCCAAAACTAATCGATGAGATCTACTTAAGAATGATTTTACTTGCTATTAAATGCTAAGGGTGAAACAAAACTGTTCAGCTGAGAAAAATTGCAGAAAAGGACTGCTGCAACACAGACCCAGATGCAGACAGACACAGACACAGACACAGACACAGACGCAGACCAGACAAGAAAGACACAAACCAGACGCAGACGCCGACGCAGACGCAGTCACAGACACAGGCAGTCACAGACGCATACGCAGACGCAGACACAGATTAAAGACACAGACTCAGATACCACAAACATAAACACATACACAACACACAGCACACAATTTACTCGCTAAATGCAGTGATTTACGCGAATTTTCCTGGCGTGAATATTGTTTTAAATCGACCTCATCTTCGGACATTGCCCTTTAAGGACCTGAAGTCGTCCTCATTGGTAAGAGTTATACTTTCCCAAAATATGAAATCATGTAACTCATTGCCAACCCGGGTTTAATAAGGCGTATACTGATTCAATATATTTGAAAGATAAATTTTATACTAAATAGAAACCTAATAATACGATCAATAGTAGTGCAGAATACGTGGGTGCTAAAATACCAAAAACTCATAACTGAAGCTGAAAAGTTGATTGAACAACGAAAATGCATTTACCTCATAGCATCCTTTGACGGATCTGTATTTGCTGACTCTGTGAACCCAATCCTTGAATAGGCAAGTAATAATCTACTTAAATTTAATGCTAGTAAAACCCAGTGTTGCCTTGTGTTGACCATTTCCTGGTGTAACTGCATGCCCAAATCACAGGTTTTCACTCTATTAAATTGGGAAGGGGGGGTTAACCCTTTTTCCCTACTATAGCAGCCCTCGTAAAATAGGTTTTTACAGATTCAAGCAGTACTTCATATCCCGACAACTCTTTCTGCCGTATAATGCACAAATAGGACATCACCTATAATAATTCTCACCTCTGAATTGATGCTTCCTAATACGCTCCCAATATTGTTGATCGTTGTCAAAAGAGCTATTAGCTTATAAAACCCGTCCTAACTGACATACAGTCCACTAATCATAGAGATATCGTTTCAGTTCTTTCTTTGTATGATCGGTATTACAATGGCTATTGCGTTGCTGAATTACATTCTATGAAACCATCTCGGACCACCTATGCTAGAAATACTCTGTTCGCTATTCATATCATCAATGTGCTGCCAATTCTCAGCTTGTCGTACCAAACGAGCGCAATCCACATTCTTCTACACGGCTTCTGAACTCTCAAATGATTCCCTAGTTCCTCTTTTCACTTATGGTATAAAAGAATTTAAGGTAGCCGTTCATAGGCATCTCTTCGAATTTATTACCCCCAATCCATTCTCCTAAGTGTTCCTGAGTGGTTTAGCGGGTAAGCCAAACTTAGCCTGTCCAGGACCACCGTTATTAAAAAGACATTTGTGCGGTATACAAGTGCATTTCATTGAGTTTTAAAAAGAGATAATGATTTTTTTAATTTGTTTTCAATTTTGGTTGTTGGTTTTTTTGGTTTTTCCAACCTTAACAAATTTTAAATTTAAGTTAAATTTAAAATAATTTAAATGATTAAATTAAATTAATTAAAAATTCAAAGCTTTCATTTTTTTTTTTAAAAATTCTTTTGTAAAGATTTCTTTGTTAATTTTGGGTTATTTTTTTGTGAATGTTTATTTTAATTTTAATTTTTAAAATTAATTTTCAAACTTTAATTTTTAAAATTTTTTTTTTTGTTTTTGGCTGGAAATTTTTTTGTTTCTGAGAGTTTTTTTTATTTTAGGCAGTTTCTATTTAATTTTAATATGTTATTCTTCTCAATTTTATATTGGCTTATGTTTTAAATTTAATTTGCATTTGTTTTATTTTAATTTTCAAATTTGAAAAATTTTTATAATTTTAAAATTTTTTAATTTCTCAAATTTTAATTTAAAACGTTTAGATTTATAATTTAAATAACCCATTAAAAATCCCAAAAAATAAGTTTTTTATTTAGGTTGGTTCAATTTTTAGTATTAATTTTTGTAATTTCTTTTTTGATTTTTAAAACAAAAGCACATTGATCATTTAATTAATTCACAACATTTACAAAATTTTTATTAAATTTTAAAAGCATCAGCATTTAAAAATTGGCATTTTCGTGTTTTTGATAAATTAAAAAAAACACGTTTTTTCAGTTTAAAATTAAAACTTTTAAAACAAATATTAAATAACTAAAAAAATTTTTTAAACGGCTAAAAGGGCAAATTCAAAAAAGAAAAAATTTTCTTGAATCAAAATTATTCTTTAAAACATTTTTCCTACATAAACCGTTTTTTGTTAATTATGTATTAAATAACCAATTGTTTTAACAGAATGCGTAAAAACTGGGAACTCTCAAAGGTAATAAATTTCGTTGCAATAAATTTTCATTTCTTAATACTTTACCCTTCATAACACTTTTTTGTTTGAATTTATTAAAAACAGTGCCCACAGTGCAAGTACTGGGTTTTAAAACTCACTTAGGTCTGTGCGGGTTTTTGAAAATTAAAATTTTTCAATTCAACGTTTATAAAAATTTTTGATATAACGTAAATGAAATGTCCGAAATTTGAAATAAAAAGGCAAAGGGCCCCGCCTCTTAGATCAAAGTCCATGGGTGTACTTTGAAGAAAATTTCCTTTCAATAACGAATACAAAAATTATATTTGAACCTTTAGTTCTCAGAAATGGACAAAACTTTTCACAAGGGTTTGCCGAGGATCAAAAATTTCCCATGGGTTTTTAACTCTTATAAAAAATTAAATTTTTTCAATGTTACTATGGAAACTTAGCCTTTTTGAAATTGTAATTGCTGAGAATAAACACAAATACCAAACCCAAAATTTAAGGCAGCGTGAAACGGAACCTTTGCGATTTTGTTTTTCTAGTTACTTTAAATTTCAACTCCCCGTGTTGATATTTGTTAAGCCCTGGGTAAATTAATTTAATTAATTTAAATTAAAAAACCCCCGGAAGGGGGGAAAAGGGGCAAAATTTGTTTTTCTAACTAATTTAAAAAAAAAATTTTTGGGTTACCTTGATTTTAATTTTTTCTTAAAGGGCCCTTTTAAAAATTAATAACGAAATAAAAATAAATAGATTAAAAAATAAATGTGATTGAAAATGATCCGGTATTTTTAAAGTCG
Source organism: Vesta saturnalis (assembly GCA_036346205.1). Lineage (NCBI taxonomy): Eukaryota > Metazoa > Arthropoda > Insecta > Coleoptera > Lampyridae > Vesta > Vesta saturnalis. The sequence goes on from JARFJB010000218.1 coordinate 1,192,925, forward strand.
TTTTACTAACAAAGTTTAAATTCATTCAGGAGGGTAACATTTTTGCCAAATGTTTTTTTCAAGGTATTTTTAAAACCGATTTACCGAAAAGAAAATTAGCACGGTATAAAAATTAAAGGTGATGAAAATATTATGTATTTTATAGACCAAGGGCCTTGGTTTTTAAAGTAACAAATTTTAGTCTATTAAATAAGTTTCAAATATTTGTAGGAAAATTTTTTTTTAAATTGATATTTTATTTTTCCGTTTAGCAACAGCCAAAAGCACTTAATAAACAAAGGGTTTAAAGAACCACAAGAATTTTATGAATCAACAGCTTTGGAAAAAAGAAAGTAATTTACGCAAAAAAACAAAGCCAAGCAAAAAAGTTAAAATAAAACCGGAAAGAAAAAGAGCAAAGAAGCACAAGCACAAGAAAACACAGCAAGGCACAGGACAAAGACAACACAACCAGACAGCACGGCACACAAGCTACAGGACAGGCACAGGACAGGAACAGTAAAACAGGCACAAGCAAACAGCAAGCACAAGACAAGGCAAACAAACCAAACCACGCAAACACAAGACAAGCACAAGCACGCACAAGACAAACAAGCACAAGACAGGCACAAGCACAACCCAAGCACAAGCACAAGACAAGCAAACAAACAAAAAACAAAACCAAAAAAAAACCAAACCGGCACGACAAGGCACAGGCACGACACGGCAACACAAGCCAGGCACGGCAGAACAGGACAGCACAGGCACCACAAGCAACAAACCACACAACCCAACCCAAAACAAACACAAGCAAAACCCAAACCAAACCAAAACAAAAAACAAACACAAGCACAGCACCACAAGACAAGCACCGGGCCGCAAAGAAAAAACAAGACGCCCAAAAAAAAGCCCCAAGCCAAGACAAAAAACAAAGAAAGCACAAGCAAAAAAGAAACAAAAAACCACAAAAAGAAAGAAACCAAGAAAACAAAAACACAACAAAACCAAGGCCCCACAAGCCAACATTCAATACAATAAAAGGGGTTTGGCAGTTTAAAATTTAAAAATAAACGGGTTTTCAAATTGGGCATAGGTGATAAAAAGTGTTTTTAAAAATTGCATTGTGTTAATTAGAAAAATAATTTTAGATTAAAGGAAGGAAAAAGTTAAATTTTAAATAAACAAAATATTAAGTTTTGTTTTTAAGTGCCCCAATAATTTTAATGAACATAATAGGAAAACCCCAAAATTAAACCTTAAATTAAACCCGTTGTTTTTAAACGTTAATTTTATTGTGATAAAAAAATATTATTTTAATGAAAGGAATGAAATAAATTTTGGTTTTTAATAATATAATAAATAAAGTTTTTTCAATCGCTTTACCAATTTAAAATTCCAAGGATAGAGTGGTACAAAATGGGAAATGTTCAATATTATTTTTCAATGACCTAATTAAATATTTGTTAATCTTGTTGGATTAAGGAAATTGATGTTGAAAAAATTTTATTTTCAATAATGATTTGATTATTGCTTGTTGACCTTGCCCAATAAATTAAAATTTTCAAGTTTTTTCCAATTTCACAATACGCTTTGAATTTGTTTAAATCCCAAAGGTGGCCCGCGGACCCTTTAAGAATTTTGGGTGTTTTTAAATTTCGTTACAGTTATGAATGTACTTTGGAAATTCGAAAGAATTTGGGACGTTTACAATGGCAAGAGGGAAATTCCGCCGGAAGGACAAAGAACTCTCGGTTTTGGTTAATAAGACAAAAATGTAGTTGGAAGAGGCAGTTTTAACACGCTTTGTTACCGTATCTCCTTGGGACTTTTTGAAAAATCAAGTTTGGGTTTTGCGGCGGACCTTGGTAAGCCCATCGCGGATGTTTAAAATTACAAGGATGTTGAAATTCGGCCCTTTGGGTAAACCCCTCTATCCCACGAAGAAGAGGCCCATCACCTAACACGAAAACCCACCGGGCCGACTCCTTAAAACCGAACCTTATTGCAAAGCGGATGGAAAGGGATACCAAACGTTCCCATCAGAAAACACCCTTTACCCGCAAAAGGGAACCAAATTTGGCAAATCCAACACCAAAGGGCAAAATTTTTCCCAAATTACTACCTTGGATATCCCCGATCTGAGGGCTGTTTTGGTTAACCCCCGGAATTCCGGGGGTTATGCTTTATAATATTTTTACAAACCATTGTTTTACCTTCAGTAAGAAATTCCACACTACTAATCATTGTGCAGGAATTTTACGACTAACATTTACTTTTTTTTAATAAGGAAAGATTTATAGGGAGGAAAAATACATTTCCCAAAACCAAGAGCATTTTAAACTTGGGCATTTAAAGGCATCATAACGTTTTGAATCCCCAGGTTATTATTGGAACCCAAATAATTCTTTTTGTTTTTTTATTGGGAATTTGAAAATTTTATAAATCCAGTTTATATATAACAAAATATGCACTAAGAAACCATCATTCACTTTCGATTAATTTTTTAAATCACATTAAGGAAATAGTTTTAAATTTTTTGTTATTGAATTTAAATTTTTGAATTTCCTAAATGAGTTATTTTAAATCTTTTTGAAATGTCAACCATCCCCCTGATAGAATTTACCCCAATTTAATTTTTTTGTTTTCAATTTAACTCTGTTTTATGATTAAGGGCCTATTTTTCCAATATTATGGTCGTTCAAATTTTATTAACCCAAAGAATAAGAAAAACCAATCAATCAAACTTTTTTCTGGTATTTATTTGTTTAAATGCCAACTATAGAAAAAAGCAATCAATCAAAGTTTTTTTATATTTATTTGTTTAAATAGTAACATTTGAAAAATATTTAGTTGTAGTAAAATTTCAATTATACTAGAGATAAACTTAACGATATGCCATTATGATGTATCCCAGAACAATCTAGCTGAATAGATCATTACACTTATAACATAAGTAGGTGTTATGGCTTTTGCAAGATTTACATCTTCTTTGCGCTTATTTATGATATGCCCTATAACTTTTTCAATATTGATGTGTTTTTCGGCTTCAGTTTTCATCAAACGCACGGGTAAGTACGACTTACATTCCAACTGCAAACTATCATTTTCATTTATTTCTCTGTGCAGTTTCCAGCAATTAGCAGTTACACTATCATGTTCATTTATAGAGAGAGGTCACCACCAATTATTTCCACGAATGTATGTTTTATAATTCGCAATTGCATTGTCATAGAAATCCACCCCACCCATACTTATTGTTTTGTTTTATATCAGGCTGTGTGACACACTTTTTTCGGTCTTTCCTCAAATATGTTTTGGCAGTTGCTAGTTGTTGCACAGGAAACTTGTTATTAGCAACAGTAACAATAGAATTGTGCTTTCACCTAACTAAGTTTAGTTGCGTTTTTCGTCATAATCGTATCCATAGGAACCACGAACTTTTTTCTTTATAACTTCTTAAACTTTCCAAGGATCGTTCTATTTTTTCTTATGTTACCCGTCGCAAAATACTGCATTTCATTAATTATGTGGAACAACTTGTAAGAAGAAAAATAATTTCAGAAAAAAACCCTATGACAGGAAGGTTTTTCCACAACAGACCATGACTATTTGTCCCATATGTCTAAGCGGAGACTCTTCGTTTTAGGATTTTCTCCGCCATACGGTATAAAGCTGAATTGATACCCATCTGAAAGCCAGTGTTACGGGCAAAAATGGCAGTAGCATCGGAAGTGACAGATAAGAGAAATATGCCGGTAGCTCAGTGGGAACGGGGTGGGGCGTGTTACTCATTTTGCGATTACGATAGTTTATAACAAACAAAAAACTTGAGACCTTACGTCGCATAAACCAAGTGAATCGGTAAATTGAAACCTTGTGTAACAAACCTTTTTATGTATGTTTAAAATTTACGTTTATATTGGCAACTTAAGTGCATTTCGTGTAGCGTTAGTTGCATACCTTATTGACGTAAAAAAAGACCTTTCAGTAAATTATTTCAATTATTATACATTTGCACATCCTTTCCGCGCTTTCCACCATTTTCGGTCATTGCGCAGGGTTACTTTAAGCGTCCCTTCATTAATTGCTTGAACTACGTGCTTAAGTAGAAGCCATTTTCGCTTTGGTTAAATTGTTTAAGAGTGCCACATTCATATGGCAATTCAATTTTATCTTATACTATTACCACTTATTTTACTTTGGGTTTAGTTTTATCTCAACGTTAACTTTGCAAAATGATGCAATAGCTTTTGCTAATACGAAGTATGGATTCAATTACCAAATTTTACTTTGAATCCTGCAAAATAAATTCAGTTTGGAGGTTTATAAAGAAATTTCTATATATTTGGAATTGCCCGCATATCAATCTTATGTTTACTTCAACTTCCATTGAAATTGCGCAATAAATTTAAGGGATGACTCGACAGCATCTCCTTATCTGCTGAAGTTCCAGTGACACCCAAAATGTAAAAGAAATTATTCCAGATATTTCATATTGTTAATTAATTTACATTATAGTTTAAGCCAATTAATTAAGAATCACTAACATTAGTTTTTGAGAGATCATCCATTATAATCAAATTAAGCATCGTAATAAAACGTTGTAGTCATTATTTTTTTTTGTTATTTTGATGAGTTTTTTGTGACTTTTCTATTTTTAAGGTTTATTTGTTCCTTAAAAATAAATTGGCGTCCCAGATTACATTATTTAATTTTAGGTTTGAAGCAACACCTTTTTTTGTAAAGCGAAAATATCTAAGCAATTCTATTGTTGTTAATAAGCAAATCAAATGTTACTGAACCTGGACCTATTAATCTACTGATGAGGAAAGTGGTATAAAATCTTCTAGTTATCCATTACTTTCCATAGCTAATTATAGCTCTGGGCTAGAAGTATTTAGTCATAAATGGGTGAATTATTTATACGACACACCAGTTTAAAGTTTACACTTGGTGCGGCGTTACCTGCAAAGCTTCAAAATATTGACACGTAATGAAAATGATATGACGTGCTAATAGACCAGTTGATCGGTCATCAACCTTATTTACTCTAATTTTACTTCATCTTAATTTATTGTGCGTGAAATTCTGTATCTTAAAGAATTTATTTTGAAATTAAAATAGCGAACAATTTAACAGAGAAAAACAAATAAATGAACGTTGCTAACAGAGAAAAACAAATAAATGAACGTTGCTGCTGTAAGGTCGAGTAAGTCAAAAAATTAGCTCAGTAACATGAACGCAACCAAAATATCTTATCTCTAAAATTTAGTACTTAGTAAATAACGATAATGCTGTGAGGAATGATAGAAATTACATGTCCATAGACAAAATAACGAAATAATAAGCTCAAGTTCATTAAAACTATCTATGTATTATGGTAACAAAAAAATTAAAAATTAGAGTATCGGTAGTTATCATCAAATCGAAAGCAAACAAATTTAGTTCCGGGAGGAAGCAAAGCGCGACCTTTCTCACGTAAAATTCTAACTATTAATTGGGGAAGATTCTTGCAAGGTTCAAAGTTCCCAAGATCATCTATCTTATTTACCTTCATTAATGAATAGGTATAATAATAACGTTAAAAACACAAATTTGGCAAATTTTCGTGATGTGAATATTGGAATACAGTAATAAAAGAATAACAATTTATAATATTACCATAAACGGCCTGAAGGGCTTCTATACAATAATATAAACTAAAGAAAGCGTATTCATCCGCCAAAATAAATTCAAAAACAATTTCATTAAAATCGCCAAGATAAACGCAGAAAAGTAATTACTTTAATTCGCACAAAATACTTTTATCTATCTTTGTTTCCATCTCACAGCGGTAAAGGCTACTCGTGCAATTGGATGACGATGGATCCCATTAACTCTTCAATCTTCTTCTGCGGACACGGCCTTGCAGTGAGGAAAATTTTCTGTCAATTTCAACTATCCGACTATTTTTAAATTACATTTACACAAATTTGGTGGGAAACTATTTAAGTCAAGACCAAGTGAGAATAACTGCTGCACCTGACTTAATATATACAAGCATTTATTTATTTATTTACAAAACGTTATTTGTCTTTTATGTGCACACAATTTATTATAGCGATATTTATTTACAGCAACCTCACATCGGTTTGAACAGCTGTGGATTGGGATATGCTTTCTCAATGCACAATTTAATTTACCAAACTACAAGATATCATAATCTGCTTAAGCTCGATTTTACTAAAAAATGATGACACTACTAAAATAAACACTATTAATCTTCAATGGACACGTAAATGTCACTTCTAACCAACCAATAACACAAGGTCCCCGGGATGACTCAACTCTTTCTAAAATCCACACAAGGTGAACGGGAAGATTCCATCACGATAGCTTCAAGTAACCCGAGTAGAACATAGGTAAATTCTGTGCACTCAAAGCCTAGAATTACCTCCCAGCTTTTGACCTTTTGCCTTAAGAGCCCAACTTTAACTAGCTAAAAAAACATAAAACGTCTTGTCCTCCTAAAATCACGTCATTTTTAATCATTGCACTAAAAAATCTTCCATACTACAACTGGATAATGGTCATGTCCCAAAAAAAACAGACTTGATACCTAGAATTGAGATGCATACACCCTGTTTTTCAATAAGAAACCCTGTATCTCAAATAAATGTTCACCAACTGCCCCAATAATAACACACTACATAAATAAATTGCTAAACTTGAAAATATGCAGAACTATTTAAACGCGACTGAACCTTTCGTTATCATAACACAAATACGTTTTTAACCACACATATGTTTCTTAAAAGTTCATCTATAATGAAATTCAATTTTTTTCTAAGAAAAATCAACAAACTTTAAAATAAAAATTCTCGGTATCAAAATTTTAATTTAACATTCTACACATAATACTCAAATATCTTAATATTCAGAAAAAAATTCTACAAGTTTCATCCACACATGACACTCCACTCACTAGATGTTTTTTCCCAAAAAAACATCCAAAATTAAGTACTACCATAAAAAAACAAACTAAAACTGGGAACAATCCGAAATTTAAGAACAACTCTAAGACAGTATACGAAGAAGTACGGAAAATGCGGTGATGTTGGTTAGGAAAGACCCCCCGCAACATCAAAAGCTAGCGAATTGCTAACGCTTGCACACGCCACACGCTCGCAAAACCTTGGACTGGTGGTGCCCGTGAAGGGACAATCCCCAGAGGAACAATTGAATAACCGTAAAAAGGAAGCTAAATTACACACCATGGTCTTTGACCAGACAGAGGGTGGGAAACCGGTACTCGGTTAATAGGCGTAAACCCATAAAAATGTAGCAAAATAACTCTACAAGAGGGTCAAACTCCACTATACTGACACTTCTCGCAGAACTCGAGGCGAAAACAACATGCGGAATATCAAATAGAGTATAGATTGACGAGAATTATACCAACTGGAATAGAGCCAATCCAAACATGGCTAACGACCGATACCAACGATCCGGAGGGGACAGCCCAATAGTACCATACCGACCAAACTCGTCGGTTAGATCAGGATGTCTCATCCGGAGAAGGCAAAAGGGGTACGCCGCCCCTCACGAGATCGGGGCTTTGTGCTATTCCACAATCGTCGGCCCAAGACCAGACATACGTTCTCTAACTCACCACAAACTTTGATTAGCCGCGTCTTGCGACAAACATGGCCAACTGGTGTAGGAAAATTCTACGTCCCTACAAAAGATCGAGCACGCTATGAACCCATACCTAACAGGCTTTCGTTTTATGAACATTTTGACGAGTGATGAAATAAGGCATCATTTGCTCATCAATCGAGAGCTTGTATGCAAAAATCCCAAACTGCTTGTTTCTAATATTTATTGCACCGAAATAAGGCCGCAGTTTTTATTATCCGACAAATGCAAATTTCTATTAACGCCTTTAAATCTGTTTCCACTCACTTCCTCAGTTCCTTACAATCTGTAAACTTTTCTCCTCGGTTTTACTCAATACATATCAGCCTGCCATTAGACGTGGTAGCCAGACAGTACATGAATTCCTAAACAAATTTTAAGTCTTTATTTTATTTTGCCACCATAGCTTTTATACCCGCAAATCGCTGAGGTTTCTTTATAGCACGGAAATGTCATTGTTGCTAAGCAGCATGATTGACAGCAAACACGTGACATGATATGTCACGTAAGTTGAAAGAATTATTGAAACAACAACCTTTATTAATAAAGTTTTTGCGTTTTCACCTTCCATTTTAGAATGCAAATTATTTACAGACAAACAGTACCTTAGCAACAATTTAGCAATATCACAGTATCTTAGTAACAACAAATTAGCCTACTGTCGACTTTATTTCACTGCATTTGCATTTAAAAACTTGTTGTACCACGGGCATAATTGTAGATTATGGCTCAGATACCTACTCGCCTGCTTTAACATTCCCTCGATAATCTTCTGATTATGCCCTTAACACATAAATATCTATTAACAGCTAATTTCATATCTAGTCGACTATTATCACGTGCATATTTTGATAAAATCTTTACTGTCATGGTAAGTAGCTCATCATCGAAAAACATAAAAACCAAATCCAGCGACGATTTTCCTTCTAAAACTTCCGTCAAGTGTTTGATACGAGTACGTTTATTGTGGACATAGGTAAGGTGTGGTATATGTAGCTATCAAATGACATCGATTGGGGCTTGTATCTTGATAGTGCAGTTGGTTAGCGCGGTACTCTAGCACATTACAGATCGTAGGTCAAATCCTACTCGAGGTAAACTTTTTATTTATGTATTCAATAAAATTAATAATAATTTTCAACATTATTGGCTAAGCTGCTTTACTCTGTGTTATTATTGTGCTGTTGTATGCCATTAGCTCTTATTAATTACGATTTTTCAGTTTAACGTGTTTGCTTGTTTTTTTCCCAATATTATCAATAACACAGACAAAAGTGAAGATAAGAAATTTAAGCAGTACTGCGATACAATTCGCGCATCTTTAGTCGAATATTTTGAGAAAGGCCGTGTTAACAGGGGTTAATAGAGGATAGCTACATGTAGTCAGAGAGATAATGGAAACTTTGCTTGCATCATTTTATTATTAATCTTCCAATTAGCAATTGTGATAGGGGGTTGCATAGATATTCAACACTAGCTTCTCAACGGTCAGTGCAATATCAATGGCAGTTTAAAATAACGAAGTTTTGGAATCACCTTCACGTTAAACCGGTTACATATAAAGCTTGAACGTTGATTGAATTAGAAACACCATTTATGAGATGTACGAAAACAGCAAGTTAACATTACTTTGTGACACGTACGTTTAGTGGTGGTGTTAGGAATGGAAGTAACGTTAGCATTTATTCATGAAAGGCCGTGAAAAGACCAAATTTTACGATTTTCTGCTGTCTGTGTACCGTGTTTAAAGGAGGATGGTTTTGAATGTCAAAAAGAGTAAGAATAGATTTAAAGAAATTATCCTATGTGACTGGTAAAATACCTAATTTCTGCGACTATACAAAGATATTAAAGAAAGAAATTCTTTGCAATTTGTTTGATAAAACAACGATATTTCAAAATGGCACTATACCATGCTCATGGCAAGACAGTAACAGAGAAAGTGTAAAAACCGATAAAAGTAATGGTAAACGGTTAGTTTTGTTATTGAAATTTGCTACAATTATAAGTGATAATAAAATATTACAGACCTATTGCTCTTCATGCACGAAATGTGAACTGATCTATTCTTGATGCCGATTTAAAATTGGCACCTGTAGCACGTGGAGATTGTCATAGGGAGATTGTTACGCGCTCAAACCGCACTAAGCACGCGTAGCGTTTATGAAATAAGCGGGATGCCAAAAACACTCACTGATTAAGACTTAAAGTAGCTGAAAGGATGCTTCAATACCCGTACACTTACCAAAACTAGCTCTCATTCGATACTAAACGTGACTGGCGCTACTGTAATTTCGATTTTCAGTAAACTTAGGATAAAGATAGCATCAACTCTCGGATGCCCACAGAAAACAAGATAAACGCCCACTCGGTGAATAGATAACTCAATTCTTAATATAAAATGCAGAGCTTCACCTTGAATTTATGAATTACATTGTAATACAAGTTGCTAACCTTAATGCGTTTAATCCGTACTATAATAACCAATCCCCAATGCTTAAATACATTTTTGGAAAAGTAACAACTTATGAGAAATGATGAGAAATGTTGACCACACCCTATATATTGGTCACATACGTTCAGAGTTACCAAAATAATTAATATATCCAACTCAATAAATAACAGACATTTAATAAGTTTAGAAAAAAAGCGTCTAAGGTCGTAATTAATCTTAAATCTGTCTGAGATCTGTAAAAACTACTAATATTATCCAATATTGTAAGTACGCTTTCCTTTTCTATCTACCTTCTTGAAATATCTACATTAAATTTTAACGATGCTCTTAAATTTGAAAATGTTCCCTCAATGAGTATATACAATAAATATCCATTAACCCAATTTAGGATAACGTAAGAGGTCATTAAAGTTGTTATTAACATCCAACATGTAATTATTAAACAATAATTACAATGTTAAAACTAATTTCTACTTTAAAATTCCGTACATGTATTCTTGTAAACGTCAAATTTGAAACAAGCTTTATCTTCATTCATTTAAGATACAATACGTAAACATAACTAAAGACTTACTTGAGTCCGGGAGGTGAGGATATTGAATAACTTTCTATTTCTTTTAATGTAGTTGCCAAAATTAAAATACTTATTAAACTTCCATAAGTGCAACAATTCTATAATTAACCAAGCCTACGGCGTACGGTATACTTTTACCTCCATTTATTTTTCGTTCAAACGTCCTACAACTTTATTCTAAGATCAAATATTTTTGTAAATGGCGTTATACCACTCGCCAAAAATAACAGTATCGTCATATTAATCCTATCTAATAAAACATTAAAAAAGTTCTTCTTATTTACAAAGTTCCAACATTGCGTTTTTTTGTATAATGTAATACAACAGAAGCCTAATAGCTTGAAATGTCATAGCGACATGAACCAAACTTGCTCTGGTTTTAAAATCAAATGCTTTAAAGCTTCAGAGATTCATTAGTCATCGTTATCTACATTTCATACCATGATACCCAATTTACTAAAATACTTTCAGATATTCTATTAATAATTATTGTGCAATTGCGCATTCGAATATTATGTTAATTTGTTTGACAGTATTTTGTTTATTGTTTATAAACTTCACCAACACAAAAAGTTAGTTATAACAATACAAAGAAAAAAATGGTGGTAAAGTTTTTAATTTCAATGACACTGATTTCAAAATTTAAATAAAGAAGGTGATACCTGTGATTACAAAAATGTTGATTAATACAATTCTAGTAGATTTGCATAGCTTCTGTTTAAATTATTAATATCGGACTTGAAATTTAAAAGATCTGAAGATGACTTAACATAAATCATTTCTAATAATAATTTTTCTATCTAATCATCGGATTTTAACATTTTCAAAATTAGTTTTATGGTCTGAAGAATTTGTGTGCACTGCTAAAACACAACAACATTCTAGTTTTAAGCTAATTTGAAGTTTGTCCAAAATAACTAGAATTGTGTGATTCACATTTAATTTTGTAAATTAACATCGTTTAAGGAACAATTTATTTTTTTTAACTTTATTTCATGGAATTCCATTTATTACGGAATCATGCGGAACCATGAAGTTAATACAGCAAACTTGTAAATTATTATTTTACCTTTAAAATATCTGTTAAAGGTGAGTAGATAGGACCAACCTGCTCGTTCATTGAAGGTACTTTCTATTTATGTTTATAAATTTCGAATGCTTCCAAAACATCTAATTTGTCTTTTTTATACAAAAACATAAAAATTTAATGTTATTTTGTCTCAAGTCTCAAGGTGATTATTTAGTATTAACTATACGGCATAATTCTTGGATTCCAGGAAAAGTCCAATATTTAGATGACTCGTTTACTCGTCCTCAAAATATAATTAATGCTTTCGCGGAATTTTTAGAAGCGTTTATTGGTCTCATTTTCAGACATATAAAAATGTACTTATTGTTATAGTTAAAGATATTACGATTAATGAAGTATGTTTTGCTATTAGTAAACCTAAAAACTCATATACCTTCGGTAGTGACTAAATTCCAAGCTTCTTGGTACGAGATTGTGTAAATATTTTTGCAGAACCACTAATGCACATATTCAATGTGTCAATCAAACCTAATAAGTTTCTCAACCTACACTTGTCAAATCTTAAAAAGTGGAGATCCCAGCAACGTTACTAATTATAGGCTGATTAGTATTTTAAATAACTTCAAAAAGTATATGAAATCGTTCTGTATTCTAGAATTTATCCAATTGTTAAAATGCTTATATCTTGTGCTCAACATGGATTCGTGCATTGTAGGTGAACAGTCACCAATTTAACATGTATTACGCAACTTATTGCTACCTTTCTTGACAACCGTGGTCAAATAGATGTTATTTACACGAATTTTGCTGAGTCATTTGATTCGATCTCACATGATATTGTGTTGGCCACATTAAATGACTTTGGGTTTAGTCAACCTCTGCAGATACTATTCAAATCATATTCACATAATCGGCTTTAATACGTTACTTACAACAATTATATCTCTTCTCCCATATCAAGTCTCAAATTTCGGTACACTTTTATTTTTATTATTTATTAATGACCTGTCGGAAAGTATTAATAGTTCAGAACTTGCTTTTTGCAGATGATTTTAAAATTTATCATTCTGTTGCTTCAATCGTTGGTTGTGTTTTGATTCAGCATTAACTCGATGCCCTTGTCAGTTGGTGTTGCATAAATGGATTGCCCCTAAACATCTCCAAGTGCAAAGTAGTTACTTATAGTCGTAAATACAAACCACTTGAAGAAGATTTTGCATGTCAACGCTTGGCTTTATTTTATGAAACTGCAAATCATTTTCGAATATCTAATCACTTACATGTTTATATTTTTCATTAGTACGTTTTAAACTTTAATATTGTGCCATTGCTTAGAACCCCATTCACCAGTACCAAAAGGACCAACTTGAAGCTGTGCAAAGAAAATGTTTGAAATTCTTAGTTTTTATAATTGACTATAATTACCCGCCAAGAGGTTTTGATCATCAAATACTGCTCTGTCGTTTCAATTTCCGCTCATTAGACGTCAAATCGCTATAACCTTTCTTTACAAGATATTGCATAATCTAATTGATTGTTCTAACTTTCTGTCACTTATTAGTTTTCAAGTTCCGTCCTACTCTTCGCGAAATAATGTCTCCTCTATTAAACGTTTTTGTATAGCTTGTCCAGTCGTGTGGATATGAACAATTGCGCCTTGAATGATACTATTCAATTGATGAAAACTTAGTGTATTATGTTTCTAAATAATGTTTAGTTAATTTATTGGATTAACGTTTTATTTTCAATAATATTTTCTGTTTTCTTTTATTAATTCTGATTATTATGTAGTTCAAGCAAAGTGTACACATTCTTATTACTTACTCTTAGTTGTCCTGTAATTGGATGTATCCTGTAGGACAATAAATTATTATTATTTTTTTTTGTTTGGCAAGACTGCTGTGGTCATATGTCGTTATTATGCTTATATTATGTTTTATAATTTATTTATTATATTTGTATGCTTTAAAAACACTATTAATTTTCCAATGGCCTCAGGATTATCTTTAAAGATTTCTTCGATGCTACTTGCCATGTTGAGGTTTGTTCGGAAAACTTTATATTATGGGCATTCGATTAATATGTGGTTAATATTCATTCTTACGTTGCAGTATTTACACAGCGCTTGTCTACATTTACCCAGAAGGTGCAGGTTAGTTAGGTTTGTGTATCCGATACGTAATCTGGTAAGTACATTTTCTTCCCGTCTTGTTAATGTTGGGTTGCTTTTCCATGGTGTAATATTTTTTAATTTTTGTAAATGATTGTGTTTTGTGTTTTACATTGGTTTTCCCAGTACTGTTTTGTTTTTGTTTTATGTATAATTTAATGTCTTTAAGAGTCACATGACAGTCGTCTGCGTTATGCATTTTAGTGGCATCTCTTGCACTGTATCAGCAGTGGTATTCCCAGGGATATCTATGTGACTAGGCATCCACATCGTGGTTAGTGCAATTGATGAGTCCATATGGTAAATTTGTGATCTAATCATATTAGTTAATGAGTCATTATGTACACCATAAAATATGTTTTGTAATCCGTATAGATTATCTGTGCATATTAGAAATTGTTTACTTGTATTATGTGCGCAAAATAAGACTGCATGCCATATGGCGTACATTTCGATCGTGTACGTTGTGGCATAAGGTTTTAAGGCCCAGTTATGTGTTCCATTTTGGACGTATATGGCGCTTCCTGATCCATTTCTAGTCCTGGATCCGTCGGTGTATACTACAAGATGGTTGTAATTATTTAGCGTTTCTCGAAAATACTGTTGATACATGTCGTTAGATGCTCCCTTCTTTTGGTTAATGTTAGATCCAGTTTTACGTTTGTTTTATCCGATAGACTTGTTAGTAGGTCTGTTATATTATATTTGAATATCTCAAATGTATCCAGCTGCATTTTGTCTGTTAATTCGACGGCACGTATTAGAGCAGGTCTGGCTATGGATCTATTACTTTCATAAGGGTTGAATAATTGGTAAGTCTCTAATGTTGAAAGATTAAGATGGTCCGAAAGGTGTAATAGTTTGGCCATGTAGTTTAATAATAAATACTTTTGTCTCACTTCTAATGGCATTACTCCAGCTTCAGCAAATAATGACGTGTGTGGGCTAGTCCTAAATGCCCCAATTGCTAGACGTATTTCCAGCGCATGTATCTGATGCAGTAGTTTTAATGTTGAAGGTCTAGCAGAGGAATAAATTATAGAACCATAGTCAATAATAGGCAGAATAAAAGCTTTGTATAGCCTAACTATAGTGTCTCTGCGTGCACCCCTGCTAAGGTTTGATGTACATCTAACAATATTTAGGCGTTTTTTACATTTATTTACAAGATTTTGAATATGATCTTTAAAATACATCTTAGCATCAAAGAGAACTCCCAGTATGTTCAACGTGTTAACATTTTGTATGCGTTTCTCGTATATATGCAGACTGGGTTCATTGTCGTGCTCTCTTCTCAGTCTGCAGAAATGTATTGTTGCTGTTTTATTTAGGAGAAGGTAACTCCGTTTTGATTCGCTATATTTGCTACTATGTCGATGGCATTCTGTAGCTCCTGTACAATATCTGACATTTGATCCCCATCCTTGTATATCAGATAGATTCGATGATGTTATTGATTCCAATTAGAAACAGTGTTGTACTTAGAACCGATCCCTGTGGGATCCCATTTTCCATTACGCGAGATGAGGATAGCACTTTTCCTATTTTAACCATGAATATTCTATTGGATAAAAAGTTCTTTATAAATTTTGGTAGATTCCCGTCGCAATTCCATTCATGTAGTTTGTTAATTATATTGTGTCTCCACATCGTGTCAAACGCTTTTTCAATGTCAAACGATACCGCGACAGTGTGTTGTCTTCTTAAAAAGCTGTTCAAAACTATGTTTTCCAATTGAACCAGTTGGTCCATGGTGGAATGGTTTTTCCGAAATCCCATTTGCTTGGGCGATATCAGCTTATTGTGCTCTAAGAACGGTATTAATCGGTCGTTTACCATTTCTCTAAGATCTTACTCATGGAACTTGTAAGTGATATAGGTCTGTAGTTGGCAGGATTTGTTGTATCTTTTCCAGGCTTTGGTATTGGAATTACGTAAGCTTTCTTCAGACTTCGGGATATACACCGTCTTGAAATAATTCGTTGTAAACCTGCAAAAGATATCCTTTTTGTTTTCTGGTAAGTTTTTAACATTGAGTAAGTGACATCGTCAGGTCCGGGAGCTTTATCATCTTTAACTTTCAAAGCATTGGATAATTCTTTTAAAGTAAACGGTTGGTTGTACGCTGCTTCATTTTGCTCTTTAAATGTTGTGGTAGTTAGCAAATTTTGTTCCAGAATTTACCTTTATGTATTTTGTGGAAATGATCAGCAAATACTTCCACTCTGTCGGTAACTGTGATAATTTGTTTATCATTCACAACTAATAGTTCCGGTTCGTGTTGTGTTCTATTGCGTATTATGATTTTGGCTTTCTGCCACACCTCAGATGGGTGTGTTTTATATTTATAGATGAAATGTATTGCTCCCACGATTTCCGTTTATGTATGAGAATGGATTTTCTCATTACTGTTCTAGCCTTTTTGTAGGTTATTAAGTTCGGTGTTGAAGGGTTTTTCCTAAAGGTATTAAAAGCTTTTCTTTTTTTGTTAATTAACATTTTAACCTCTTCATTCCACCAAGGTACTCTTTTAATTTTTGTAATGCCAGTGGTTTGCGGTATAGTTTCTCTTGCGGTGTACAAAATCGATTCTGTTAGTGCTTCTATTTTGTTTTAAATGTTACCTGTGTTGTACGTGTTACCATTTAGTCTTCTTCTGAAATTATTCTAGTTTACTTTTTTATGTAACCACCTTTTGAGACGTTTTTACGATTTGTTGTTTATTTGTTTGTATAATTATTGGACAGTGGTCACTATTATAGTATTCATTTAGTGCTATCCATTCCATACTTTAAAGCTAAACTTGTAGTTGTTATTGATAGGTCAATGGCACTAAAACTGTTAGATTTGGAGTTTAAATGCGTAGGATCTCCTGTGTTCAATATTAGTAAGTTGTTATGGTCTACGAACTCTTCTATTACTCGACCACGAGCATCGGTTGAATCGCTTTCCTACATATGAGAGTGAGCATTGAAATCACCCAGTAGCACGAATGGTGGCGGTAGCTGGTTAATTGTTAATTGTTAATTGTTTGCACTAAGTCATCGTAGTTCCAGTTTAGGTTTGGAAAATAAACGTTGCATATTGTTGCTTGTACGGGGTGTATCATTTGCACAGTAATAATTTGGTGTTTTGTGTTGAGCTTTATGCTTTTATATACAACATTATCTCTTAAAATATGACACCTCCGCATGCTCTCAGTGGAGAAAAACAGTTTTTATGCAGGGTTTTATACCCTCTAAAATGGAATGAGTCATTGTTTTTAAATGACTTTCTTGGATACATATGATAAATGGATTATATTTTGTAATTAACATTTTCAATTCACTGTAATGCTTCTGTAAACCATTACAATTCCATTGTATAATGTTTTCGAATTTGTTATATGTAGCCATTTTAAAATAGATTAGATACGACTCTTAATATCTAATTGAAAATGTGTAATAAATAAATATTGAATAAAATATACTACATAAATAAAAAACAGATTTAATAAATACTATATAGCAAAATATCACAGGAGTTAGTAATATCCTTCGTCGTCAACGACGGCCGGGGTTACCTTCCTTGGTTTTCCTTTGGCCAACCTTTGCTCTTTTTTTGGGCAGAGTTGCAGAGCCATCTTCGGATGCAGAGCGACTGTCATTAGAATCTCGCTTTCTTTTCTCTATAGTTGGAGATGTGGGGCGTGGGTCATGAGGAGGTCCGGGTTCCACAAATACGTTTGTTTCAGTTGACTTCCCTAATAACGGTTTGATTGCTCCAACAAGGAGTGGTAACAATTCCTTTGCTAAAGAGCGGATGTCAATCTTGGATTCGGTAACTGTCGATGAAGCAGTTGCACTTGCATAACTTACCCCCGTATTGGGAGTATAGACTACAATTTTCTTTTAGCTTCAATGTATGTAACTCTTTCTTTTACTCGCATTTCTTGTATAGCTTTCTCTTGTTTAAGAACAGGACATATTGAGGCTGTTGCAGAGTGAGGTCCTCCAGTTTATACATGAAATGGGTTACTCACAAAAGCTTCCAACGTGTAAAGGTTTTCCACATGTACATAATCTAGTTCTACTGTGCACTTAGACGATACATGCCCAAACTTGTGGCATTTAAAACATTTTAAAGGTGGAGGTACATAAAGACGAACATTTAAAGAATAAAAGCAATCTTTATTGTCTTTGGAAGCGTAGGAGTGTTGAAGGTAAAATATGACTCGGAGAATCTTGTAATTCTCCATTCCTTCTAGTTTTTAGTCGCCGAACCTCTAAGACGCCTTGGTTACCTAATTCACTGCATATGTCCTCCACAGTACAGTTCAGTAAGTCACGGCAAAAACTACGCCTCTAGAAGTGTTCATAGTTCTGTGCGGAGCATCGACCTTGTAACACTTTGTATCCTTTACTCTGTGCGCTTGAAACCGTTTCAATTAATAGACCTTCTTTAGTTTTCCTAATCATTCTCAAATTGCCAAAAAGACCGTACAATACTTTATGAATAAGAAACGGGCTAATTTTGCAAAATTCAACCCATCTTTCCGTTTCAAAACAAGAACCGGGGTTGAACCTCCTCCAAGTTTTTTGAAGACAAGGGTTTATTAAGTGGACCCACAGCCACTTCCATGTTTAACGAGGTGGCACTCACTTTATTATTTAAAGAAACACTCATATTGTTCCCACGAGAACCTCGGTAATAAAAGTCACAAGCAGCAGAGCCGGGATACTACTAGAAGGCGTTTATACTGTGGGAGGCACCTCTTCCCCCATAGGCGTTTCAACGCTAAGGACCAGGCTTCCCACTGACCACGCTCAGGCATCCCCTCGCGCAATCCTTTCAGCACCTGCAACTGCCAAACCGCCTTGGGATTGGGGATTTTTATAGAGGTTACCATGCTCGTAGCCCGGGCAGTAAAACCAAGACCACCAACCGCTAACTGTACAACGTTCCCAAACTACGCCCTGCTAGAGTCTCTGAAGTATAGTTTGCAATTGCGGTACTAGGAGACGGCTAGCGCTCAGCCGCCCCCAGCTAGAACATCCCGGGCTAGCCACACCCGTATACGCTTTTCACGGCGCATGTCCTGGGAAGAATAAAGAGAAAAGGAAGAGGTATCTCAGCTTTCGCTAGGATCCTGAAGAGACCAAGAGTTGGAGCGAGGGTGCTCCGACAGGAAAGAATCAAAGTAAGGGAAGTCACTCAAGACTAGAATAAGAAAAGTGTACCTTCAGCTAAGGGGGCGCAGGGTTGCTATCCCTGTCCTCGTTAGATACGAGACCCCACGTGGACTGGTCCGCGACACCTTATTGTCTAGAGCTAACAGTGGCAGTTTGTCGCCACGAGCTCGTATTTCAGTGTTGGCCTGCATCACTTACGATCATTTGCAAGGTCATCCCCTATCCGCCACCTGGGGACGCGCCTAGTAGGTAGTCCAACCCTAGGCATTATATTATTATTATTATTATTATTATTATTATTATTATTATTATTATTATTATTATTATTATTATTATTATTATTATTATTATGATTATTATTATTATTGGATTTGTCTGTCTGTTTATATTTGTAACATCTAGTCTGTGCTTTGTATTATCTAATATCAAAGTTCCTAAGTGTTTGTACCATATAAACAGAATTACAGAATGTGCAGTACAATTTATAAATACCCTATTTCAAAATGCCCCTAGTTGAATCTTTCGCATAAAATAAACATTTAAGAACATTGGTATTTGTTTTGAAAACTGCTTTGTACTTCTTGTCCTGATATTTTTCCACAATATGAAATTGATATATATTTTCTTTCGGTTCTGTGTTAACTGGGTAACTGTTTTTGATAGATAATCTGTATGCTTGATTTTTAACAAAAGTGTCGATTACATTTGGAATGTAACCATCTGCTTGAGCAATTTGTTTTATAATAGATATTTCTTTATTGAAATTTGTTTGGTTTAGTGGTAATAACATTGCTCTATATTCTAATGATTTATATCTACGTGTTCTATGGTGACATGAATCGTTTGGACTTGTAATGTCTGTATTTGTTAGGTTCTCTGAATGTGGAGAACTCAAACTTGTTATGTGTATTAATTTTTATGTTTAAATTTAGAAAATTAGTTGCTCGATTGTGTCTTCTTTTAGTGTAAGTTTTATGTTGGGATGTAAATTGTTAATATTAATTAAAAACTCATCAATCAAATCTGATGAACTTTCAAAACGTGCTAAAATATCACCTACACAACGAAGCAAAGATACAATCTCATCAGAACTATTTAATTGAAAATTTTGATCTTCTAAATTATCCACCAAGATATTTGCTCAATGGGCGAAATTGGACTGCCCATAGGTAAACCATCTTATTGTAGATAAATTTTATTATTATGAAAATGTTAACTTTCACCATTATCAGACATATTTAAAATATTTAGCTTTTTGGGGTTTTCAAGAGTATATTTTTGTATTAATGTTTTACACAAATCTAAACGTTTCGATGACACAGCTATCGTCCTCAGTAGTAATAATATCTTTCAGAGTTGGTTAAGGTGTTGAAACTAATGTATGAAATTTGAAAAAGTAAAAACACAAACGTAAGCCTGCTATTAATACCACAATTTGATAAACATATAACGCCAACTATGGAATAGAATTTTAGTAAATAATAACTAGATTCTTAATAAATTAAATATTATTGAACTGCCTTGAAGATGACAAATCCGAATACCCTCTAACGGACGAAGGCTAACAGTGAAAAATGTCATAATCAAAAAACCAAATTTAACGAAATTTAATCAAATTATGATGTAAGTGTAAAGTTGAGAAAAATTTTAATTTGAAATTGATAAAATTATTCATAAGTAGAAACTTGACATCAATTAAAAATCCAGTCAAGTCTAACAAAGAAATAGTTTTGTTAATAATTGTAAATGTTATTTTACTGTGAAAACGCAATGTAGTACGTTTTACATAATTTTTAATTTAAATTTTAATTTCAACTACTTATGTTGTGGTAATTTAACATATACTTGGTAAAGCATTTACTTCAAGGTCTAGTAAAAGCACAGCAAAAAACCTAGACATAGCTAAAATTAAAATTAAGGCGTACCATTGTGCCTTTTTTACTTTCTCGTATGCTGCATATACTAAGAGAAAGTATTTCCATCGAAAAAAAATTTGAAGTTTTTTTCGCGAATTTCAATGTTTTCGTGTTCCCTGAGTCGAAAAATATTTCACGAAATATCTGAGTGTCTGTGTCTGTGTGTAGCTCCGACAGTATCGTTTTTAATGAGATTTGAAATGTGTTCCTATATCTGAAAGTTATGTATAAAACTGGCTTTTCGTAAACATCCATTAATGGGGGGCGAAATGAGGGTAGTTTTTTTGGGTGCGCATTTCCAAAACCAGAGCCAGAAAGTCTATCTTAGCGCTGTCACTAAAAAACCATAAAAACTACTTGCAATTTGAAATTTGTAAATAAAGGTACATGCTTTCGAACGGTTTGTAAATATTTTTGAAAAAATAAAATGTTGACTTAATTACGGTTAAATTTTAATTTCAAATTGATTTTCTCAAAAAGTTTGGTAATTTTTTTGTAATTGTATTGTTATAGTCACATATAACGAAAATATAAGGAGCTTTATGATATTTCTCTAACTTATCCAGGACCAGAGATAGAAATTTTCAAATTTGAAAATTTCAATCCCTCATAACTATGCTTCTGATAAAAATGACATCTTGAGAATTAAGCGATTATATAGTAGACATATATAGCTGCTAAACTGCTATATTGAAATATTTAGCTTCGGTTTTGCTGAAAATAACAAAAAAATTATTTTTTAACATTTTTAATATTTTATATCAAAGTTTCAAAACAACAAAAATTTTAACTTAATTCATGCTATCCAAATACGTAAAAATATACAGTGATTTGCAAAATATAAGGTGAACAAGAAAAAATAATTTTTGTAGACAAATATTATTATATTGCAAGTTATAGTGCCTGGCCTATCAACACATACTTTTAAATTTACATATTTTATAGTCACATATAACAAAAATGTAATGAGCTTTAGAAGATTTCTATCTTATCTAGGACCGGAGTTAGGAATTCTAAACTTTAAAAATTTCAATCCCTATAACTGTGTTTCTAATAAAAATGAAATCTTGAAATGAGGGGATTTCATAATAGACATACATAACT